>OY720441.1:229091052-229528599 GCA_963082915.1 Dolichopus griseipennis
AAACCGACACCATTGACAGATGACATGATCATAACCCAGCAAACATCTTAACGTCAGGGATAGGGATATGTCAAAATTCGCAGCGATAACTAGCGGAAAAAATTGGCGTCGTCCCTCTGCAGGCCGATAAGTGAAAATCAATGCAGATAGCTGCGGCGGCCTAATCACCCTTGTCCAGTGAAAATAAAATGATTCCAGAAACTAACACAGAGCCTCGGTGGTTCAGGTACCTCGTAAGAAATCTCAACATTAAAATACTTATCTTCGAAAATAAAAAAGATAGTAACTTAAAATAAAGATAAAACCTTCCACTTTGGTAAAAGTATTTTCTTTCCTCATGTTCCTGACATGTGGGATCATTTGGATTGGAGGGTCCGGTATCGCCCACTTACGTCCCTAGATCTAACAAACATGTCTTCAAAATTAATAAACACAGAAACTTTAAATTTAATACACGAGTTACATTTAGAGAATACACGAGATATATTACGTTCCTAACATAAGGGATTAATGGGAATCGTTGCCCAGGTGTCTCCCAAAATCTTTCAAAGATTCTTGAGATATGCTAGGCACAAGTGTTCTTCCCAATTTGCTTTCTTATTTCACACTTTTGTATTTTAAAAGGCTAAGAAGGTAATTATAAGGTAATATAAAACATATTATGTATTATATTTTATAAATTAAAAACTAAAATATTTTTTAATAAACAACTGAATTTCTTTATTTATGTTTTTATAATATCAGAAATGTTATTGAATTATTACCAAAGAAATATATATTTTAGAAATTGTGTACGACACTTAAGCTGTGTTGAAAGATACTTGCTGCATGTTTGTATAATTTATATTTCAATAAATTACATGAAAAATTCTAAATTTGTCATTGTATTTTAAGAATATATTTATTGCATATTTTGCATTTATAAGCTTTTCTAATAGAAATTATAAATGCAAAATATACAATAAATCTATTTCTAAAACTAGGAATTTATATTTTACCAATTTTAAAAAATTTTTATTTTAAGAATTATTAATTTTTTTGATAAAAAGCTAGTCAAAGCATTAATGTTTTTAGTTTACATTAAAAACCGTCAAATTATATGAACCTTTCATATTTATTATCATAAATTAATAGTTCTTTCCAATAACTTTGAGTTTATTGAAAATTAGTGACACAGATAACAGTTATTTTAAAATAGAAGTGCTCAAAATTCCTTATCATAAATATATAAGACTAGCAGATTTACCCGGCGTTGCCCGGAAGCTTGCAAACTGTAAAAATTCAAGCTTCAGCCAATTTTTTGAAATACTACTTAATACTTTGCTTATAAATGAAGCCACAAAAAAATATTTGTGGAGTTCCGTTAACCCATCGTGGCCCAACAGCTTTTTATAGGTTTTTTCGTTGCTTTGCTATATATTAGAAATGATTTAACCGATTAACTTCAAATTTTGTATATGTGTTCTTCTTTGAAAATGAAGTTCAATTTACTAACAGACTTGGAAGTTGTTAACCCCTGTCGATCCGACGATTGTTCAAAAAAAAATTTGTAAGTAAATTACGTCCAATTTCTGAAAGTAGGTACAACTTCTTTGAATTAGGGGAATGCTTAAAAAAATGTTTTGTCAAGTTCTTTTAACCGATTGCGAAACAAAAACTTTAAAAAACAGTTTGAACGATTATCTCTAATTTTTCTATACATGGTGCTTCTTGAGAATTTGGTGCTCCTTCACGATAGAGTTGAGGATGTTAAGTTTCCGGCGAATAATATTAACTGAATTAAAATGACCATTGGTCAAATGGGGATACTAAGTTTGCCATTATGTCATTATACTATGTCAATAGTAGTTTTCTTGAATTGCCAACGTTTGAATAAAATATAGTCGATGGTTTAGAAAAGGTTTAAAAATTTGCTTTTCAACTTTTATTTTTTTTTTAGTACTCACCTGAAAGTTGTAATACGCTCTTCCTCGTTTTTTTATGATTTTATGAGAGAAATGTGGGCTTATTTTTTGGAAAAACTGTTTTGGAAAAAATTTTTGATTTTTAGATTTCATTTGTAGAAAACTGAAAATTTCATTGAATCTTTGTTCAAAACGCACAAACAGGTCAAAACCAAATTAACCATGTGGGTTTTAATTAAAATGTTGGTACAAAATTTTCAATAAAATACTTTTAATCGTATAAGAAAATAAAATTTATAGAAAACTTCATGGCGTCGTCGTGGAAAACGGGTTAATCGAATTAACTAAAACTTTTTGCAGCCTCCTTGTAAACCACCTTGTAAAATTGGACATAAATCGGAAATACAAAATTTTTTGGAAGCCCGCCACGTCGAAATGGGTTAAATTATTCCAACCAAATTTATACAACTAATTGCGGTTGCTAAGAGGAACATTTGTGCAAAATTTCAAGTCAATCGGTCAAACCGTTTTGACTCGACATCAAAAACATTGAAAAAGCTTCATTGGCCCTCGTGCCCAAACGGGTTAACCGAACCCAACAAAAATTTGTGCCAGCCTTTCTTTTCGACTGCAAAACCACCCTGTAAAATTGGACACAAATCGGAAACACAAAATTTTTGGAAGCCCACCGGGCCGAAATGGGTTAATATTTTCGAACCATCTTTATACAACTAATTCCGTTTGCTAAGAGGAAGATTTGTGCAAAATTTCAAGTCAATCGGTCAAACTGTTTCGGCTCGACATCAAAAACATTGAAAAAGCTTCATTGAGCCCTCGTGCCCAAACGGGTTAACCGAACCCAACAAAAATTTGTGCCAGCCTCTCTTTTTGACGGCAAAACCACCCTGTAAAATTGGACACAAATCGGAAACACAAAATTTTTTGGAAGCCCGCCGGGCCGAAAGGGGTTAATTTATTCCAACCAACTTTATAACATTAACTCCGTTTAATAAGAAGAACATTCGTGCAAAATTTCAAGTTAATCGGTCAAACCGTTTCGACTCGACATCAAAAAAACGAAAAAGCTTAAAACGGCTCTGGAGCCGCAACCTGTTGACTTATAAAAATGCGACATAGCCTATGTCACCCCCCGGCTCCCAGAATTATTCCTTTAAAATTTTGTGACAATCGGACCAGTGGTTTTCACGTGAATCTTGGACAAACAAACAAACAAATAAACAAACAAATTTTCTTCTTTATATATTAGATGAGAATTAACCATTTCTAATCCCAATATTTCAATCTAAAATTAATCTTTTCCATACCTGTAACCTGGATCAAGTCATATTTCAAGGAAAAATAAATAATATTCCTATAAATCTATAAGTTATATCAAACCAGAATTTTTCAAATTTAAAGAATAAAAATATTAAAAACTAAACTATGTATAACCATTGATTAAGAATTATATATAGATAAACATTTTCATGTTAAAAATTTGTATGAAACTTTTTTCGCATATTTTTTAAAATTCTCTGAAAATCGTTGGCACGAAGATAAATGTATTGTAACTATTTCTATTTTATAGTATACCCTTTATTTTTATTCTCTACATACATGTAACATGATTCAAGAATATGAATACTATGACACTAAAGAAAAGAAAAAAATCGAATAAGAAAAAAAACGAGGAAGTGTGTAGTAGAGTAGATTGTGTCAACTCTGGGATACCCGTATGACCGTAGTATAAACATTATAATATCATCCGATTAATTACTTTTGGCAAAATTTCAAACACTAAGCTTTATTAGGTGTAGTGTAATGCTCATATAAAAGAAGGAGTTGTATGGCACTTACTCGAATCCTCTGCAGTAGACCAACCAACTTTTCCAGTAACTTTGGCCATTACACTTAACTACTTTTGGCAAAATTTCAGATACCCAGCTTTAATAAGTACAGAGTAATGCTCATATAAAACAAGAAGTTATATGGCAGCTACCCGAGCACGTTGTGCAAACTGGCTGAATTTCAATGGTGATGACGGTTTTTTTTAAAAATCCGATTTGTTGAAAGTTCCAGAATCCTAGCTCCTTTAATTTTTGAGTTATCGTAATTATGGATGGACAGACGCACGGACATACATAGCTAAATCGATTTATTTTTCAATTCTGATCCGATCCATACACTTGAGTCTATATCTACCCCCGTACTTCTCTGCGTAATAAACGTAATGGCAAATTTAGTATACCCTTTTGACAAATAGTCATACTTGTATAAGCAATGATTTTTTCATTCATAAATTCATAGTTCATTTTTTCGAATTGATTTCGTTTTTTCTAAATAAATCGATTTAGCTATGTATGTCCGTGCGTCTGTTCATCCGTAATTACGATAACTCAAAAATTAAAGGAGCTAGGATTCTGGAACTTTCAACAAATCGGATTTTTAAAAAAAACCGTCATCACCATTGAAATTCAGCCAGTTTGCACAACGTGCTCGGGTAGCTGCCATATAACTTCTTGTTTTATATGAGCATTACTCTGTACTTATTAAAGCTGGGTATCTGAAATTTTGCCAAAAGTAGTTAAGTGTAATGGCCAAAGTTACTGGAAAAGTTGGTTGGTCTACTGCAGAGGGTTCGAGTAAGTGCCATACAACTCCTTCTTTTATATGAGCATTATATTTCACCTAATAAAGCTGGTATGTTTGAAATTTTGCCAAAAGTAATTAATCGGATGATATTATAATGTTTATACTACGGTCGTACGGGTATCCCAGAATTGACACAATCTACTCTACTACACACTTCCTCGTTTTTTTTCTTATTCGATTTTTTTCTTTTCTTTAGTGTCATAGTATTCATATTCTTGAATCATGTTACATGTATGTAGAGAATAAAAATAAAGGGTATACTATAAAATAGAAATAGTTACAATACATTTATCTTCGTGCCAACGATTTTCAGAGAATTTTAAAAAATATGCGAAAAAAGTTTCATACAAATTTTTAACATGAAAATGTTTATCTATATATAATTCTTAATCAATGGTATAACATAACATAAAAATAAGTAAATTAAGAAAAAAATTTAAAAATAATTTAAAATTGAAATAATTAAAGGGTATTAAATCATTCAACAAATGCAGTACAGTTAAAATTAATAATCCTGAAGAAAAGTATTTAATAATTATTAAATTTAGCTGAATGTGAGTAAAATTCTTTTGAATTGTATAAAAAGTTTTAAATCTGTAATATTATAATTCGTCCCTCCCAATGACAACTATTACAACTCAGTTTTAGTTGTTTTGCGGAAAAAGCATTTGAAAATTTTGCAGTTTTGAAAATTGTGTAACTTTTGATTTAGTAGGTATATTTTTACAGGACAAAGACCAAATAAAATTTTTTTTAAATTATAATAAGTTCTGATTAAAAAACTATTTAATTTTATTGAACTTTCACCAATATTTGACTTGTAATATAAAAATAAATTGGCTAATATTGATATAACTTAAGTTAGAATAATTATAGTAAAAAATAATCACTTGATGAAATTAACCATTTAGAGTTGTAAAATGTATGTATACAATATAGAAAAACTTTTTTTTTCTTCAATTTCGATTTGTAATATTTGTCATTGGAAAATAAAAATAATTTGATAGTCCAAATAGTTTTAGCTTTTTTATTGATAACAATTCTTTGTAATAGGTAACCAATCAAGTCAATTTGTAAATTTTCTAGGTAAAATGAAAAAATAACAGTTAGACTGTTAACTTAAGTTGTTTTGTTTTAAGAAAAAAATATGTTTTTGTCGAAATAGGATAAGATCAATAGTAATTTTTTTTTAAATGAAAAACAAAAGATTGTTAGTTATGCTATCTTTATTAGTATACTTTTTTCCACTTCAATTTATTTCTTCTTAAGATAAAATTAAAAATTTAACACACAAAATTTGTATAAATATTTACAGAAATCGAAAATAAATAGCAAAAATAAATTCATTTATTCAAAAAGGTAAAAATTAAAGATAAAAAACAAAAATAAATTCATTAATTCAGAAAAATTATTTAAAATATTTGTTGCTTATTCATCTTCATCGGTGGAAGCATTAATAGAAATTGAGGGAACTGATGTTAAATTCAAATAAAATTCTTGGTAAATTTGTGGTATTAAATTTTTTCACATAAAGTCCTTAAATCTTTTAGTTTTTGCTCTTATATTGGTAGTTGTGAGTTGTAAAGCTGCTCAGGTTCTATTTCTAACATTTTGTTTAATGGAGCTTTTCTTTTTCCTTTTTTCTGGAGCATATTAATAATTTTAAAATTGTTGTCGAGTTCGTAACTGTAATGCAAATTTTCAGGACAGGCTATCAAAATTTTTAATGATCTTATACGATTATAAAATACTTTTTCTCGGTCGCAATTTAACTCCCAAGAAAAAAGTAGCATATTTTTCTTAAAATTGTAAAAATCTTTTTGTTTCATTTCAATTACATTGTAAGGATTTCCGATCCTTTTCGCACAATGTATGAGAGAATACCACTGATTCGGGATATATATTTTCTTTTTTTTTCTAGCCCTTTCAATTACTGAATGATCTGAATCACCCTCATTTTGGGTATGTCCCTTCTCTAAATAAATATGATTTATATTAACTTGAAATTTTTTTGCCAGTTGCGCATAGCAGGCGAACACTATACGATTCTTATTTTGGCTCGGGCAGTTGTCGCTATAAAAGAAAATTTCATCTACTTTGTCCATATCTCTTGAGGATAGAAAATGACTTATACAACTTGCAACTTCGTTTGCCCCTTTTTTGGCGATGTTTTCGTGCCAAACATAGCAAAATGCATCTTTATTTGCCAAATCGTGCATTGTGAAATTATAATCGTGAAATTAAAACGGCCAAATATTGTCTATAATAGTAAAATGCACTACTTTCAAGACCACAAGGCGTGCAAAGCTGCTTTTGGAAATCATAAACGATTGCCAATATCTTTCCTTTACTTTCCTTTGCAGCTATTTTTCCTTCATATTTTAATTCTCTGGCTTTATCTTTCCTCTCCAGATGTTTTTGATGTTCGAGCAGTTCTATTCCGGTTGGACATTCTGAGTTTTGAAATGCAGTGCACACATCGCATTGATCTTTTTTCGCAATGTGAAAAGAAATATTAAAATCATTATTAAATACATCTCTGTACTGGCGTTCCGTTACTCCAATTTTTTTTTGCTCCGCATTGAGTTTTTCCTTAAATAATAAATACAATTTCTTATGTTCAATTCTTCTGAAATATTTTTTCTTGTAGATTTTTCTCGGCAGTAATGAGAGTCGATTAATGGAATTGAATTGATGTGCTTTCGAATCAATTCCTTTTTTTGCTCAGATAAGTGGTTTAAGGGCCTAATGTGGCGTCCTCTTTTATCGGGGGATAAAACACCAACTCCGGAATTCAACTTATTTTGTGCTGTTTGAATTACTTGCTTGTTTATGTCTAATGTGTTAATAAACATTTCAGAGCAAACTCGGATGTCTACTACATTTTCCTCATTTCTAACAGAAAAATAATATTCGCGATGACAATTCCTTTGATATTTTGCATTAATTGTTTGTGTTTTTTTATCGAGAGTTTTTGTGTTATTTAAAATAAATTGCCTTTGTCTGGTCTTGTCTCCCAAATTCCAATATCTTTTAAATATTTCTTCACGCTGAATAGCTGAAAATTTTTCAAAGCATCGTAGACGACATTTTACGGAACAAGGTTTTTTGACCGATTTTGAATTTTTACTACTTCCGTTTCTCTTTTTGCATTCTTTTCCGGTATTCAACTTAATTTTCTCTTTGGTCCTTTTCCATTGGGAAGGAAACGATTTTCTTTTTTTACCTACATTCTTTTTGAAAGACGACTCTCTCACTTTTTTCAAAACAGGTGTATGCGGACTAAAGTCGGGAGCATTGATTACTCTGGCTTCGGAGATTGCAGACAATTGAGAGCATTCGACAATACTGGTTTCATCACTACAATATACTTCTACTGAAGATATTGATTTCTGATCACCATAATTCCTTTTTGGTCTTTTAGCTAAACGTTCAGAGCTTGAAGTGGAGTAGTCATCATCCTCTAATTCGTAATCGCTACCGCTATTTTAAAAGGGTTCAGAACCTATTACATTAAATATTATTAGTATTCGCAATAATAAAATTTTAATGAAAAACTTTACTAGTATTAGATAATTCATTATTTATTTCTTCAGAATGAACCAACTCAGTATGGTGTACTATTGATCTTGAAACCGGGCTGGCACGTAATCGAGTGATCTTAAAATCTTAAATCTTAAAATCTAAAAATTTGAACATAAATAAATACAATACATTTTAAATTAGTAAAATACCATGAGTTATGATTTCTGCTAGATTTTGATTAGAAGAAGTAGATGTCTTCTGTATCTATTCATCAGCTTTAAAAAAATTATTTTTTTTTTATATTTTGTAGTAACAATTTTATATTTAAATGTAAGAAGTAGGTATATGATTTCAGAAACTTCTTGTCAGTTAAATTGTAAACATATTATAAAAACTTAAATTCTATTATTATTCTAGATAATCCATTTTAATGTATTATACGTTATTTAATATTTTATTCAAATTTATTAAAATATTTACCTTTTTTCTTCAAAGCTAAATTAACCATCAACTTAGCCCTATTCATCTTGCACATTTAATTTTCAATAAGAGATCATATTTAATATAATAAAAACATAACAAATAATTATAACGGAATTATACGCCAGCTGAAAAACATTTTAAATACGATCAAAGTGACATATTCAGCAATAATCATAAAACCATTTTGCTGACAAATATTACAAAAGATTTTAGCTGGAATTTACGACATTTCTTAGAACACCACAAATAATAACAAAATTAGTTGTACCAGAATATTTTTTAAAATATTCCGATGACAAGTATTACAAGTCTTGTTGTATGATAATAAGAACACAAATATGACAGTTCAAAAAAATAGAACAGAATTTGGTAATATTTATAATTACAGTTAAAATTTTTTAAAATATTTACTATTTGACTTGAGATGTTTTCTTGTTAAGTGGTTTTGTGGATATATACGACTACTCTACATGTGTTTTTTTTAATTGGAAAGCTTAGTAAAACTTAGTTGTAATAAATTTTTAAAACTTTATAAAATCGTTGTTTTTGGGAATTCCGCCACCAAATTTTGACAGGTTATAGATGACAATAAAATAAACAAAAGCGTAATAGTATCTCAATTTTGTAATAACTTGACTTGTAATAATTGTCGTTGGGAGGAACGAATTGCATTTTATAAATACATTTATTTCAAGTTCTTTTGTTTTTTAATATTTCTAAATACGAGTCAATAAATTATTAAGAATTTTTCATATTTTTTTTCGACGAAAAAATTAAGTTAATTTCGTTAGCTATGTCTTACGACCAACTACTAAAAGGTTTTATGGTTTTAAAATAACTACTAAAAGGTTTTATGGTTTCTCATTAAATTTGAACCAAATAGGTGTAGGGTATTTCTGCGGTTGCACCGACTTACTATTTCTCTACAACTTTTTAATATTTAATAGTTAAGTATATTATTATATCATCTCTTTTTATTTATTGTATTATGAAAATACTAGATTGGCCTGTAGGCGTGTATTCAACTGTGCGAAATTGAAATTCTAAACTAGTAAATTTGATACCTTTCAAAAATTGCCAAGCAGCAATGTGCGATTTGTGATAATATAATTTACCAATAATTTATTTAAGTGTGTGTGAAATTAAAAATTGGGAAAAAAACTATGTTTTCATATCATGTTTCTCGCAAAAACGATACAATTTTCAAATAATCAAGTTTTTATATGGATATTTCTAACTTGTAGAAAACATTTCAAAAGAACTCTTTGAACAAATCTTGTGAAATAAAATCTTTATAGCTTCTAAACAGGGGACGTGACAAAAAAATTTTCTTAACCGACTACTACTAATTTCTTTACATCTAAATTTCAAAGATATGTGTGGCCAAACATTTTGCAAAAATTGAGTTTTGCATAAAGGTAAGGTTTAAAATATATCTAACAGAAGTCTTGTTATAACAATTTTAAAATAGGGCTTTTTCCAACTTTGAGGCTGTAGCTCTGTAACGGGTGGCGCAACAGAAAAAACGTTCTTCTAAGAAATTATTTTTTTTGTAATACCTACCAATGGTTAAAATTTCTTTCCTCTATTTCAAGCGATGTAAAAGTTTTTGTAAACTTATGGACAGACGGACGGACAGAGTGAAACTTTATAGGCACATTTTTGCAAAATTTTTTCAACCAAAATAATTTTTCTCCAAAATTTGTTATTTTACCTAAAATTCAAAGAAAAATATCTAGAAACCTTATTTCTTAGGTAATTATACAAAACAAAAATTATTTTTTGACGTAGAACTTAATTTTACAATGGAAATACACATTTTTATACCCTACACCTATAGAATAGGTAAAGGGGTATATTAACTTTGGTATGGTGTTTGTAACCACCTAAAGGAAGCGAGCTAGATATGGAAAAGTATATATATTTGTGATCAGCGTGACCGCCTTAGTCGATATAGCCATGTCCGTCCGTCCGTCCGTCCGTCCGTCCGTCCGTCCGTCCGTCCGTAGGCACGATAACTCAAAAAATAATGGAGCTATCTTGATGAAATTTTAACTGTAGGTTACTAGGACTGAAAGTACGGCGGGGATTGCATATGGGCGAAATCGGCCCATGGGTTCGGATTCTGGACCTTTTAATCGGTTTCAGGGCTAACGAACAAATATAAAAAATCACGATAACTCAACAACTAATGACGCTATCTTCATCAAATTTGTGCTGTAGGTTACTAGTAATGAAACTACTTCAGGAATTGCGTAAGGTCGGGATTGGACCATGGGTTCGGAACCTAGAACTTTTTGATCGAATTTAGGCCAAACGAGCATAATTCCGAAACCAATGAAGATAGAACCTTCAAATTTAGTATCAGGGTGTCCCTTCCTATTTCCTAAGTGTCTTGTGAAGTTGGGTCCCATTGGAATAGTGGGTCGGGGACCAGCCACACATTTCCGAAGACCTTAAAGCATATCTTAAAAATTAATAAAGATAACAACTTGAAAAAATGTAGAAGCTTCCAATTTGCCACAAGGGTGTTCTTTACTATCTCTTGCGTGTTCCCCTAATTTGGGATCAATTGGATTGGTGGTTCTGTACCCCTCTCAGACCTCCCAAGTTTTAAAGGCTTATAATCGAAATTACTAAAAATAGTTACTTAAAATTAGGATAGACCGTTCAAATTGTGTACAAGGGTTAACTAGTACTATAAGTACAGCGCGGACTATATAAGGGCGAAATCAGCCCAACGGTTCGGATTCCGGACCTTTTAATCGATCTCAGGGCTAAGGAACATATATAAAAAATCACGATAACTCAACAATTAATGAGGCTATCTTCATGAAATTTGTGCTGTAGGTTACTGGCAGCGAAACTACGGCGGTGATTACGTACGGTGAGGATTGGAAAATGGGTTCGGAACTTAGAACTTTTTGATCGAATTTAGGCCAAACGAGCATAATTCCGAAACCAATGAAGATAGAACCTCCAAATTTAATATCAGGGTGTCCCTTCCTATTTCGTAAGTGTCTTTGAAAGTTGGGCCCCATTGGAGTAGTGGATCGGGGACCAGCCACTCAGGTCTTAGGCCCTTAAAGCATATTTTCGAAATTAATAAAGATAGTAACTTGAAACAAATGTAGAAGCTTCAAATTTGGCCCAGGGTGTTCTTTACTATTTCTTGCGTGCCCCCCTAATTTGGGATCAATTGGAGTGGTGGTTCAGTACCTCTCTTAGACCCCATAAAGTCATCATCAAAACATCATCGAAATTAATAAAAATATTAACTTAAAATTAAGATAGAGCGTTCCAATTGTGTACAAGGGTTAACTAGTATTGAAAGTATAACAAGGATTGCATATGGGCGTAATCGTACCATGGTTTCGGGTTCTGGAACCCTTGAAAAGTTCAAGGGCTAACAAACATATATCTTAAAAACACCATAACTCATAAAATAATGGCGCTATTTTGATGAAATTTAAACTCTAGGTTACTAGTAATGAAAGTACCATGGGAATTGGTTGTGGTCGAGTTTAATTTCGAAGCCAAAGAATATATTTCCTATTTCCTATGTGTCCCCGGAATTTAGACTTAATTGTAGTGGTTCAGCTATGTTCAAAGGTACTTGCTGCATTTATGTAAAATTTATTTTTATATTTAAATGAATTATATGAAAAGGTGTAAATTTTTAATTGTATTTTAGAAATACATTTATTGCATATTTTGCGTTTATAAGCTTTTCTATTAGGTATATAAACTAACCATTTAAAATAATTGCAATTTTTAAAAATTTGGATTATTAAATATATTATGCTTTAATTATCTTTTTATCACAAAATTTAATAATTAGAATTTTTTCATTTTGTAATTGAATTGGAATAAATATATTTTCATTTATTTCAAGTTTGTTTGTTTTTTAATATTTTTAAATAGATAAATTGGTAAGAATTTGTAGTATTTTTTAATAGATAGGGTAATTAGAAAATGTTTTTAGTATTATACAGTTAATTTGGTTAGCTATGTCTTACGATCAAATTAATAACAGCTTCTATGGTGTTAAAATGACTTATGGATATGTCCTTAAATTTGAACCAAATAGGTGTAGGGTATTTCTAAGTCGGTTGCACCGACTGACTGTTTCTTTACTTGTTCATAATAAAACTAGATATAAGAAAAATTTATAAATTCATTTAAAACGGTTTCCAGCATTTCCAATTTTAGTAGAGATTCATTAATTAACCATACATTAGGTCTCCAAGCATGGGATTTCATGCAAAAAACTGATACAATTTGTTCGATATCATTATTTTTCCACGCTAATACAGTAGAAGCATTTTAAATGAAAAAATTATATTAAAACTTCATTTTTATAATGTAAGAAAATTTAGAGTTAACTAGTATTGCCTTGTGCTCGATATTTGAGCTTTTTTTTGCTTTTAAATTTACATAAAAAATCTGTTGTGTCTAATTTATATTTGACTAATATTACACGAAACTTATTTTGCAACATTGTTGTCAGCAATTCTTGCGTTTGAAATTTGCTTAAAAGAAAAAATTTATAATTTTTTCAATTATAAAAACGTTTTTAAGTATTTTTGAAGTTTATTCCTGTAGCTAAACGCGCTATAAAGAGTGTATAATTTTGTACAGTTATTACACAAAAAAAGCGATTTACATTCTAAATATAAATAGTTTTCTAATATATATTGTTCTGAAAATTTGATGATTTTTCTAAACAAATATATATACATATTTACAGAAATCAAATAGCCAAAATTCGAGTTAATGCTGTCCTAGATATAGAAAACTGTACTTTTTTCGAAACATTTTAGTACGATTTGAACTATGTTGTATGTATTCTGTATCCTAATTGAAAAGCTTATTTATAGAGCATACTATGTACAACAAAATTTAACATACCTATGATTACATATAATACTTAGTATTATAATTGAAGCAGTCGGAAGTACAAAATAATAGTTAAGATTTATATATCTAACAATCTTAACATTTATGTATCTTTCTATATTAAAAAAAATAACTAATCAATTAAAAAATTGATAAATTTTTCCTCCCTTATTCCATTTTTAAATTTAGTAACTACAAAGGCAAGTAAGCACTGCATTGCAATTATAAAATCTAAAATTTTTACTACAAATTTATGTATGCAAAAATTGGTTCTGAACTCTTTAGTTTACTTTATATTATACTAATTTGTCTAGTTTATTTATTTATTTTTTTCTATGTATGGTCATGAGTCATGACTCATAAGTTTCTTCAAACAAACAAATGTTATTACTTGCGTTCATATATGAGGAGTAAATAACTCTTTTTTACGCTCACCTACTGCCAGCTACACCACATCAGCTCTTGAAAAAGAGTAGATGAGAGGAGTAGATAATTAAATAATTTTCGGAAGATAGTTTTAAATAAATTTTTAATAATAGATGAATTTTCTCTTGAATAGGTTATGTTAAATCATATTTTTTATTTGATAACCAATAAGCACTTACCTCTTCCCATTTAATAAATAGTCTTTATATATTTCAGCAATAAACCTTAATTTTTTCACTTTTTTTTCATTATCTTAATATATTAAATATTACTAACTTCACAAATGACACATAGTTTTAAAATTTCCATTTACAAACAACTTCTACCTACTCTTCATCAAAAATTTTTGGTAAAATGAACGCATGCATTATATAAAATTCGTGCGTTATATCAAAGTAAAACTAAAAAGAGTTTTTTATGATAAAACAAGTAAAGAAACAGTCAGTCGGTGCAACCGACTTAGAAATACCCTACACCTTTGGTTTAAGGACATATTTAAGGACATAACCATAAGTCATTTTAACACCATAAAAGCTGTTATTAATTTGATCGTACGACATAGCTAACCAAAATAACTTTATAATACTAAAACCATTTTCTATTTACAGTATCTATTAAAAAATATTACAAAATCTTACTAATTTATCTATTTAAAAATATCAAAAAACAAAAAAACTTGAAATAAATGAAAATATATTTATTCCAATTCAATTACAAAATAAAAATTCTAATTATTAAATTTTGTGATAAAAAGATAATCAAAGCATAATATATTTAATAATCCAAATTTTTCAAAATTGCAATTATTTTAAATATTTTGTTTATATACCTAATAGAAAAGCTTATAAACGCAAAATATGCAATAAATGTATTTCTAAAATACAATTACAAATTTAGACCTTTTCATATAATTCATTTAGATATTCAAATAAATTTTACATAAATGCAGCAAGTACCTTTGAACATAGCTGAACCACTACAATTAAGTCTAAATTCCGGGGACACATAGGAAATAGGAAATATATTCTTTGGCTTCGAAATTAAACTCGACCACAACCAATTCCCATGGTACTTTCATTACTAGTAACCTAGAGTTTAAATTTCATCAAAATAGCGCCATTATTTTATGAGTTATGGTGTTTTTAAGATATATGTTTGTTAGCCCTTGAACTTTTCAAGGGTTCCAGAACCCGAAACCATGGTACGATTACGCCCATATGCAATCCTTGTTATACTTTCAATACTAGTTAACCCTTGTACACAATTGGAACGTTCTACCTTAATTTTAAGTTATTAGTTTTATTAATTTCGATGATAAGCTTTTACACATTGGGGGTCTAAGAGAAATACTAAACCACCACTCCAATTGATCCAAAATTAGAGGGATACGAAGGAAATAGTAAAAAACTCCCCTGTGCAAAATTTGAAGCTTCTACATTTCTTTCAAGTTACTATCTTTATTAATTCCAAAAATATGCTTTAAGGTCCTCGGAACTGAGTGGCCGGTCCCCACGCACTACTCCAATTGGGCTCAAATTTCAAGGAGACTAAGGAAATCTAAAGCGACACCCTGATACCAAATTTGGAGGTTCTATTTTCATTGGTTTCGGAATTATGTTAGTTTGGCCTAAATTCGATCAAAAAGTTCTAAGTTCCGAACCCATTGTACAATCCTCACCGTACGCAATCGCCGCAGAAGTTTCATTACCAATAACCTACAGCAAAAATTTCATGAAGATAGCACCATTAGTTGTTGAGTTATCGTGATTTTGTATATATGTTCGTTAACCCTGAAACCGATTAAAAGGTCCAGAATCCGAACCCTTGGACTGATTTCGCCATTATACAGTCCGCGCTATACTTATAGTACTAGTTAACCCTTGTACGCAATTTGAACGTTTTATCTTAATTTTAAGTTTCTATTTTTAGTAATTTCGATTATAAGCTTTTAAAACTTGGGAGGTCTAAGAGGGGTACTGAACCACCACTCCAATTGATCCCAAATTAGGGGGACACGCAAGAGATAGTAAAGAACACCCTTCTGCCAAATTTGAAGCTTCTACATTTTTTCAAGTTGCTATCTTTATTAATTTTAAAGATAATCTTTAAGGTCTTCGAAAATGTGTGGCTGGTCCCCGACCCACTACTCCAATGGGGTCCAAATTTCAAAGACACTAAGGCAATAGAAAGGGACACTCTGATACCAAATTTTGAGGTTCTATCTTCATTGGTTCGGAATTATGCTAGTTTGGCCTAAATTCGATCAAAAAGTTCTAGGTTCCGAACCCATGGTCCAATCCCGAAGTTACGCTATCCCGGAAGTAGTTCATTACTAGTAACCTACAGCACAAATTTGATGAAGATAGCGCCATTAGTTGTTGAGTTATCGTAATTTTTTATATATGTTCGTTACCCCTTCGATCGATTATAAGGTCAAGAATGAACCCATGGACCGCCGTACTTTCAGTCTTAGTAACCTACAGTTAAAATTTCATCAAGATAGCTCCATTATTTTTTGAGTTATCGTGCCTACGGACGGACGGACGGACATGGCTATATCGACTCAGGAGGTCACGCTGATCAAAAATTAATATACCCCTAAAAATTAATATACGTTAATATACCCCTTTACCTATTCTATAGGTGTAGGGTTTATAAAATATGTTTAAAATTTGGAATAAACTTTTCATTTAATAGGGCCTAAATCAACCTGAATTAAAACATACGGCGTACAATTTTTAAACGACAGTACGTCAATATGTCTATCTACATATCCGTAAATCAATACGCGCGTACATACAAAACTATTTATTTGCATGTTTTAATTTAGTACAAAAAATTTTTTTAACTTCATATAATAGGTATATTTTGAATTTTTTTCAATATAAGATATTTTTTAAAACATAATCTTAGAAATATAAACCAAAAACAATATTTTTATACATTTTGTCAATTTGTAAATTTTAAAAATCCGAGTTACAGTACATCGCGTTACGCGTATTTGGTTGCTCTCATGTAAATTCATGTACCTATTTATTTGTAAATTATTATACGCTAAAATTATAAAAAGATTTTTCGTTTTTAACTTTTGTTATACATCTCTCAAACGTAATGGCAACTACCGAATATATTTCAAAAGTCGGTTATTTGTTATTATAAAAAACTTAACGAAAAGCAACAACAATATACGAATGTCCTATTCCTAGGGAACCTAGGGAACCTAGAAAATTTCTAGAAATGACTTTGTGTGAATTTCAAAACTCTAGCCCTTTTAGATTTTTAGTTATCGTGCTGACACACGAACGTACGGACAGACACACATAGCTAGATCGACTTATTTTTCGATTATAAGCCGATTCATACCCTTGACATTAGATATAGTCGTCTAGATCGATGCGTTACAAACGGAGGAGCAATTTTAATATACCTGATATCAAGTACTCGAATGTATGCAGATCATATATCCCGTTAAATAATTATATTTTTTGTTGTTATGGAATTAAAATTGAAATTTCATTCCAATGAGAAAATTTATTAACAACTTTTCTCATATCGTAATTTAATTATGGTCAATCTATTATATTGTCAATTTTCCCATTCTTTAATTCTTCCGACAAAAGATACCGCGCTTAATATTTTCCTCACCGGTAAATTTATTAATTCCTCGAATTGACCATCATAATTCATAAACAAATAAATATCACTTTCTCTCTCCCACTTCATTCGTTAATCATGTCATTATTATAATTCTTAATTTCCCATCAAAAGTTTTCGCGAGAAATCAAATCGCGTTCAATAAATTTTCTCACAAATTAAATGCTGATTCTTACAATAATTTATTATAAATACTAACGTTCTTTCAATTAAAGATCAGTCATATAAGTTATCAATCTTCCTCAGTTCGTTCTTTAATAAAAGGAATATATTAAAATTAATATTATATTAAGTTAATTTTATAATTAAATAAATTAATTAAATAGAGTAATTATTTAAATTAAAAGAAAGTAATGTTAACTATTTAAGTATAATAAAATAAATATTGAATAACACCAAATTTTATAATTGTTTGAATATTTTATTATTTTTGATTTTGACAATAAATAAAAATAAAAGTGGCGCAGTCGATAGGGTTGCCGACATTACATTAACTTTAAAAAACTTTACGTCAGTTATATAAAAGTGATTAGTGTAGTGTCTCCTATCAAGGAGTTATTCGGTTCCTATTTTGTTAAACAAAAAAAAAACAAACATATAAAAACCTTTGGTGCAAAAACATTTTAAAAATATAAACTAACTAAAATTAAAATAACAACAAAAAAAACCAAATATGGAATTAACATTTAATGATATAGTGAAAGAAGCTCGCTCAATACCAGTGTTTTCTGGGAGCGACACTTATTCACTTTCATCGTATATATTAGAAGTAGAATCATTATTAAACTTTTTTAAGCAAATTAAATATGAAATATTCACTGGACCCTAGTCATCCTCCGGAATTCCAACCCAGAAACAAAGATAGGTCATTTTTAGATAAATTTCTTAATAAAATTGACAAGGTGGATTTCATGTTTATTAGGTCCAGGAATTTAAATACATTAGAGGAAGCATATCAAGCCTTAGTCGAGACGGGTTTGAAAACTTATAATGACTCATATAGACCTAAAAAGCATCATAATAATTATAATAACAATGCTTTTTCAAACAATAATTATAATAAAAATCACAAATTTAATAATAATTATTCTAATCAAAATACTAACAGGACTAATAACAATCCTGCTTTTAATCGTTTTGATCACAATAACAACAAAAATAATTTTAACAATTCTAACCGTTACCACAACCAAACGGGTAATTATAGAAGTACCTAAAGGTTTTATTCTGGAAACTTTAGAAACAATAGAAACTATTAAGGTAACTAATCTTTCTAATAAAAAATTTAGTGCTATTATAGGACTAAATTTACTTTCTCCAATAGGTGCTAAAATTGACCTACTTAATGGAGAAATTGTGGTAAATAAAAAGGCTACTAAATTTAATTACGCCTATCCCACAACAAATATATACCAAATAGAACCATTAGATTTAAATAGCCATGACTTATTTGAAGTTTTACGAAACGAAAATTTAAATAAAGAAGAAGAAAAACATTTAAAATATATTTTATACAAAAACAAAGATTTATTTTTTAAAGATGGGGACAATCTTACTTGCGTAAATGATGTGAAACATCAAATAATAACTACTTGTTCTCAACCAATTTATAGTAAAATATATAGATTTCCTAAAATTTATGAAGAGGAAGTTAATAAACAAATAGAAGAAATGTTGAGACAAGATATTATACAACCTTCAAATAGCGCATATATGGGTTGTCCTATATGGGTTGTTCCAAAAAAATTAGTTAACACGGAAAAACAGAAATGGCGGATAATAATTGACTACCGCAAATTAAATGAAATTACCATCAATGATAAATTCTTGCTAAGGGCTTTCACCAAATTTTGGTTGACGAAAAAGATAGGGCTAAAACTGCTTTCTCAACACCACAGGGTCATTTTGAATTTAAACGAATGTTGTTTGGACTCAAAAACGCACCCGCGACCTTCCAAAGGATGATACATCATGTCCTGAGGGACTATATAAATAAAATTTCTGTCGTCTATCTCGACTATATTCTGGTATTCTCAACATATCTTCAAGAGCATGTTGAAGCAATAACAGAAATATTAAGGAAATTAAGGAAACATAACTTAAAGATACAAGTTGATAAATGCAATTTCTTTGCAAAATCTACCGAATATTTGGGACACATTTTAATTAAAGAAGGTATAAAACCAAATGATAAAAAAATTTAAATTATTAGAAATTTAGAACTCCCTAAAACTCGTAAACAAATAAAAAGTTTTCTTGGAATAACAGGGTACTACCGCAAGTTCATAAAAGACTATGTTAAGGTAGCACAACCCCTTACAAAATGCCTTAAAAAAATAAATGTAAATGATGTACTTTATAAAGACTCTTTTAACAAACTTAAAAACTTAATTACAAGTCCAACTATTCTACTTTACCCCGACTTCAAAAAATGATTTACTTTAGTTACAGACGCATCAAATTATGCAATTGGTGCAGTTTTACAACAAGAATGCTACCCTATCTGCTTTGCGAGCAGAACGTTAAACGATCATGAAACTAAATATTCAACAATAGAGAAGGAATTGCTTGCCATTATTTGGGCAACCAAATACTTCAGACCTTATTTGTATGGTACAACATTCACAATTAAAACTGACCATCGACCTTTAGTGTGGTTAAGCTCTCTTAAAGAACCTAATGCGAAGCTACAAAGGTGGCGAATAAAATTAAATGAATATGATTACACCATTGAATACGTAAAAGGAAAAGAAAACACAGTCGCAGACTTCTTGAGTCGTATTGACTCAAATAAATTTGAAATAAATCTTTTGACTAAAAAACGTCGAATACATCCTATAAGCCCAGTCTGGAATGAACCACAGACTCTAAAACGTATGAAATTATACGCTCATATAAAACCAAAGCAAGTTCAATCAAACAAAAAATTTAAAATAACACCAATCAACCCTGTCTGGAACGAACCACAGACCTTAGACCGTATGAGGTTATATGCAAATATAAAACCTAAAGAAATAGGAATAAATGTTTTAAATAAAAATGATTCTGAGTTAGCAACTATTCATAGTGGTGCCGAAGATTTGGGTGACCATATTCCTATCTCAGAAAATATTATTAACAAATACCATACTCAAATTCATTTAGTCAAACAAAAACATAAAGAATTAATAATGAAATACAACCACTTCAGACAAATCTATGTTTCTGAAAGTGATTTAAATAATAATAACATTTTAAATGACCTATTAAGAAGATATATTAGAAAACGTACTACAGGAATTTATTCTGAATTAGAAAACCCAAAATATAACGTTTTACAACAAAAATTAATTGAATTATTTTCTAATGATAAAACTATAAAATTTATAAAATGTAATAATAAAGCTTTAGATTAGACAGTGAAAATGACGCAATTAAAACTATTGACGAAACACACAAAACAACAAACCACAACGGAATTTTAGAAAATTATAACAAATTAAGAACTACATACTTTTATCCAAAACTCAAAGAACTAATTCATAAATATGTCAACAACTGTGATATTTGTAACTTAGCAAAATATGACACAAAACCTGACAAATACAAATTCGAAATCACCGAAACCCCTTCAGAACCCAATGAAATAATTCATGGAGATTTATTCTTCTGTTACAAAGAAGTCTATTTAACAATATTAGATAAATTTACTAAACATCTTATGATTCAAAGGTTAAATGATCGAAATTCGATTACAATAATCCAAGCTCTAAAAAATAGATTTGCAATATTCGGTAAACCCAAAAAATTCGTATTTGATAACGAATTCAATACAATAAATAGAAAAAACTTTTTAAGGGTAGAAAATATAAAATCACACTATACTTCTCCTCGATCTCATACTGGCAACTCGCCTATTGAAAGAGTTCATGGAACCTTAAATGAGCACTTACGTATTTTAGAAACTCAAAAATCTAAATTAACCCCATATGAAAAAACTCTAGTTGCTGCGGAAAACTATAATAATAGTATTCATTCAGTCACTTTAGAAAAACCTATAGATTTCTTAAAAAATAAAGTTACTAATTTAGACAAAAAAAGATAAAGTAATAAAGTAAAATATAGTACAATCGCAAAATTAAATGAAAAGGGAAAATCATTCTCACCTGAAAATAAAGCTGAAATACTTATAGAAAACCCCGAAGCCGTTCGCTATAAACATCTATATAAATACATTAAAATAAAAACTAAATTTGACAATAATAGGTTAAAAGATCTTAGAAACAAAAACATCCACCCAACAAGAATAAAACGAAACTTTAAATTCTTTACAGAAAATCAAGACAACAATAAAAGCAAGATCAAAAACATCCCTGGTCAAACTTCTTCAACTAATTATATTTCTATTAACATTATTATTTCTATTAAAACATGCATTTATATAAATTAGAAAGAAATAAAATATATATGTATTATCTATAATAATATTAAATATTTATATTATAATATGTTATCTGTATATACATAATGAATCTATATTAATATATATTAATTATATATTATAGAGAAGATCTTTTTTAGTTTGCATCCATTTTTGTTTTGTCCGTGTTTGTCAAAATTTTAGAAAAAAAAAAGAAAAAAGTTAATTTATTATTTTAAAGAATAAAATTTTTATTAGCTGTGAAATAAAGTTTTAAAAAATGTCCAGTTCACTGGATACAATAACATTAAAAATCCAAACATTAGAAAATCGATTGAAAGAAGAAAATCAATCACGTGATATATTTGCCCAAACATCAGCAACACAAGGAACCATGGTTCTACCACCTCGCCCTACAAACTTTGAAACTGATACTGATAGAAAACTAAAAGCTATTACGAGTCAATCTGGAAAAATGACAATAATGGGACAAATATATCAAACAGATATTAAAGAATTAGAACATATAGGTGATTTAGGCAATGGAACTAGTGGTCATGTTGTTAAAATGCGACATAAGCTGAGTGGACAAATAATTGCTGTTAAACAAATGCGACGTACAACTAATACAGAAGAAAATAAAAGAATATTAATAGACTTAGATGTAGTATTAAAATCACATGATTGCAATTATATTGTACAATGTTTGGGCTGTTTTATAACAAATCCAGATGTTTGGATTTGCATGGAATTGATGGCAATGTGTTTTGATAAATTGTTACGATTATCTAAAATGCCAGTTCCCGAGCAAGTTTTAGGAAAAGTGACTGTAGCTACTGTAAAAGCATTATCATATTTAAAAGAAAAACACGGAGTAATACATCGGGATGTAAAGCCATCAAATATATTAATTGACGAACGAGGAAACATTAAACTTTGCGATTTTGGCATCAGTCGCTTAGACGATTCTAAGGCCAATACTAGATCGGCTGAATACTAGATTCAGAACCACCAAGTTTACCAAAACATAAAGGATTTAGTACGGAATTTCAGGATTTTGTATCGAAATGCTTAACTAAAAATTGTGAAAATCGACCTAAATATCCAGCTCTCCTACATCAACCATTTATTAAAATTTATGAAACAAAAGATGTTGATGTTCCAGCATGGTTTCGGTCTGTAGTCGAAACAACTGGTATAACACCACATCGAAGGTTACTTATTTCCTAATTCTATATATTTTTTCCATTCTACATCTCTTACTACTCAACATAATAAATCATCGACATTAACTTCATTATCTTTGTCGCCTACATCGTCAACTTCAACAAGTTTAACAACTGCATCAACAGCAACTTTAAAATCTTCACAAATTCCAAGTTATCAGCACTCGAGTGATGATAATATAAGTAGATCATCAAGTTCGAAAAATTTAAGTAAAGAAAATGATGATTTTGAAACACTTCAATCATCATCATTACAACAACAGCAACAACATCAGTTTAACAGCAATCATATTTAAGGCAATGTGATATAACATCTTCTCCATCTTTACCAACATATATTAAAAAACCATCTTATCAACCACTACCATCATCAAGACACCCGTCTTTATATGATAGAAATGGTTTAAAAGATTCATATGATTATCACTCAAATCATCATCAACAGTATAGCGGTGGTGTTACCTACCAACAAAATTTAAAACAGCAAAGTAATGGTCTTTATAACAATAGTAAAAAAGATTAAATTGATATTGTTACTGAAATGAATAAAATGTATAAAAAATCTCCATTTGTTCAAAGAAAATGTGATATTAAAAATTCATATGGAGAAAGTCCTAAGAAGGAATCTTTGTTAAGTAGTTTAGTTCGGAATCTAACAACATCGCCATTTAGTCAGAAGAAGGTACAAAATCAACCGGAGGGTTATTGGAGTAATATTAATTCTTCAGATAAAGGTGGAGGTTATAATAATTATTCAAAAATAAATAATGGAAATGAATATTCACATTATAAATCATCACCATCACCTGTTACAAATCGAAGACATTTTCAAATAGGTGGTCCTGTAACAGCAGGTATTGGTTCCCATCATGGCCATTTTATGGGTAAAACTAGTCCTATAGTATTGCAAAGATTTTATCATCAACAAAATCAATTAAGAGAACGAGAACGTGAAAAATATAATCAATTATATGGTCAATATGATAATGAATGTAACAGTAGCACAAATCCATTTTATAGTCATAGTTATATACCAAAATATTATCCAAGTCATCAAATACCTTCACAATTATCAACAACAATAACAACAACTGCAACGTCAAATAGTCATCCACACCAGCAAAGTAGATCATTATCACCCGTTTTATCACCTTCAACAACTGGTGGCGGTAATGTAATTAAACCATTAACATCAACAACAGTAATAAATAATTCTTCTAGTCATTATGATAGCTCTTTAGATTCATCTTATAATTCTAATAGTTTTCATAAAGAAAATGATTTAAATAATAGCAGCAATTTATTGAATAATCAACATTAATTTAAACTATTTTGGCAGATTAGTGCAATAAATTTAGAATATTTATATATGTAATTTATATTACAAATAGTACTTGTATTATATTGAGTTATTATTAAGATTGTTTGGAAGTTTAATTTTGAGTGGTGTGTATTAGTAGGAGTTGCGTTTTTGACATTACTTGAGCGTAAGGTTTTAGGTTATATTCAGATTCGTAAAGGTTCAAATAAAGAGGGATTAATGGGAATTCCTCAACCTTTTTGTGATGCTATTAAGTTGTTTACAAAGGAAAAGACTTACCCTCTTATATCTAATTATATTTGCTATTATTTTTCTCCTATTTTTTCTCTTTTTTTGTCTTTATTAGTTTGAACATGTATACCTTTATTAGTAAAATTATATTAATTTAATTTAGGATTATTATTTTTCTTATCTTGTACTAGTTTAGGAGTTTATACTGTTATGGTAGAGGGTTGATCTTCTTAATATAATTTTTTTAGGTGGAGATATATTTAGTATTATATTTTACTTTAAATTAGTATTTATTTCTTTTATATTTATTTGAGCTCGGGGGACTTTACCTCGGTTTCGTTATGATAAATTAATATATTTAGCTTGAAAGTGTTTTTTACCTTTTTCTTTAAATTTTTTAATTTTTTTTTTAGGTTTAAAAATATTATTGTTTACTTTAATTTAATTTATTACTATTAGTAATAAAGCTGATAGAAATTTAAATTTCTATCTTATGTTTTCAAAACATATGCTTATATCAAACTCATCAGCTAATTTAGTAATTTATCTCATCAAATAGTAACAATTGGATTAACAATAAAGTATATAAAATATAATACAGTTAATAATTGTCCTACAAGTACATAGGGGTCTTCTACTGGGCGAGCTCCAATTCATGTTAGAAGAATTACAATTGTTACTATAAATCAGAATAGAATTTGGTTTACAGGATAAAATTGAATTCCTCGGAACTTTCTTACATGTGTAAATGGAAGAATAAATAAGATTGCAATTGATAAAACAAGTGCAATAACTCTTCCTAATTTATTAGGAATAGACCGTAAAATTGCATATGCAAATAAAAAGTATCATTCAGGTTGAATGAACTGGGGTTACTAGAGGGTTGGCTAGAATAAAATTATCTGGGTCTCCTAGAAGATAGGGGTTAATTAGTGTTAATAAAGTTAATCCTATAATTATAATAATAAATCCTACAATATCCTTAAATGAAAAATAAGGGTGAAATGGAATTTTATCTCTATTTGAATTAATTCCTAATGGGTTATTAGATCCTGTTTGATGTAAAAATAATAAGTGGATTACTCTTATGGCTGCTACAATAAAGGGTAAAATAAAGTGGAATGTAAAGAATCGTGTAAGAGTAGCATTATCTACTGCAAATCCTCCTCATACTCATTGTACTAATATAGTTCCTAAATAAGGGATTGCTGATAATAAATTTGTAATTGCAGTGGCTCCTCAAAATGATATCTGACTTCAAGGCAATACATACCCTATGAATGCTGTTCCTATTACTAGAAATAGTAAAATTACTCCGGCAAATCATGTAGGTACAAATATATATGATCCGTAATAAATTCCTCGCCCTACATGAAGATAAATACAAATAAAAAAGAATGATGCTCCATTTGCGTGTAGTGTACGTAATAATCATCCATAATTTACATCTCGGCAAATATGAGCTACTCTATTAAAAGCTATGTTAACATCTGCTGTGTAGTGTATAGCTAAAAATAATCCTGTTAAAATTTGAATTACTAAACATAGTCCTTGTAATGAACCAAAATTTCATCATGCTGAAATATTGACAGGGGCTGGTAAATCAACTAATGCGTTGTTGGCAATTTTAAATAGTGGGTGTTCCAATCGTAAAGGTTTGTTCATTAGTTTATTTGTCATAAAGGTCCATAAAATACATTTGTCATTTTTACAATTGCAATTAATGAAATTAATAAATAATTAATTAATACAAGAGTTATTAAATTAGTAGGGTAATTATAAATTTTATTTAATATAATAGAATTTTCTTTAATTAATGTATTAGAATCTGATATATTTATTATTTCAATGTTTTCTGTAATAGGGGTTAAAAAATTTATATCTAAAACGATAGTTAATAATGCTGTAATAATAATTATTATAGTTGTTCAAATTAGTGTTTTTACTGATAAAGAAAATATTTCATTTGATGCTAATGTTACATAGATAAATAATACTAACATTCCCCCCAGAAATACTAAAAATAAAATATATGAAAATCAAAAAGTTTTTGAGATAATACCAGTTGCTAGACAAATAATAAAAGTCTGGATTAATAATATTAATCCTATTGCTGGGTGATTTATTTGTATAAAAATGAATCTTGATGTAATAATTGATAAGTTCATAAATAATTGAAAAATTTCAAGAGGTCAATAATTCAAGGGGTAGTTTATTTAAAATATTAACTTTGGGAGTTAATGAAAAAGAATTTCTTTTCTCTTGAAGTTTTAAAAAATATAATTTTATTTTTGGTTTACAAAACCAATGTTTTTTTTAAACTATTAAAACTTATGTTAACTATTTATTATTTAGTTTTTGTTTTTATATTTTTATCTGGGGCAGTTGTATTTGTTTATCGTAAACATTTATTGTCTATACTTCTTAGATTAGAATATATTGTGTTAAGATTATTAGGGCTATTATTTATATATTTAATGATTTTGGGATACCAAAGATTTTTTACTATAATATTTTTAACTTTTAGAGTATGTGAGGGTTCATTAGGTCTTTCAATTTTAGTTTCATTAATTCATACCCATGGAAATGATTATTTTCAATCTTTTAGTGTATTACAATGTTAAAATTTTTATTTTTTTTAGGGGATTTAATTGTAATTAGTTTTATAAATAATATATTTTGAATGGTTCAAAATATATTATTTATAATATCTTTTTTATTTATTGTTATAAATTATTTTGGAAATTATTTTATAGGAGTTAGTTATTTTTTGGGCTGTGATATAATTTCTTATGGATTAGTTTTATTAAGTATTTGAATTACTGCTTTAATATTATTAGCAAGTGAATCTGTAGAAAAATATAATAATTACAAAAATTTATTTCTATTTAATGTTTTAATATTACTATTACTTTTAGTTTTAAGTTTTTCTACCATAAATTTATTTTTTGAAGGTAGATTAATTCCTACAATATTTTTAGTTCTTGATTGGGGGTATCAACCTGAACGTTTACAGGCTGGTGTTTATTTATTATTTTATACTTTATTAGCTTCTTTACCTATAATAGTAGGAATTTTTTATATTTATAATAATCTTAATACAATAAATTTTTATATAATAATAAATAATTTATATAATTATGATTTACTGTATTTAGTTATAATTTTTGCCTTTTTAGTAAAAATGTCAATATTTTTAATTCATTTATGATTACCTAAGGCACATATAGAAGCCCCTGTCTCTGGGTCTATGATTTTGGCTGGGCTTATACTTAAGTTAGCTGGGTACGGTTTATTACGGGTATTTTCTTTTTTACAAGTTAGTGGGTTAAAGTTTAACTATATCTGGATTAGAATTAGTTTAGTTGGTGGAGTTTTAGTTAGTTTTGTATGTTTACGACAAACTGATCTTAAGGCTTTAATTGCTTATTCTTCTGTGGCTCATATAAGAATTGTTTTAAGTGGCCTTATGACTATAACTTATTGAGGATTTTGTGGGTCCTACACTTTAATATTTGCTCATGGGTTTTGTTCATCGGGTTTATTTTGTTTAGCTAATATTCTTATGAGCGGTTAGGAAGTCGAAGTTTATTAATTAATAAGGGACTTTTAAATTTTATACCTAGAATAGCTTTATGATGATTTTTATTAAGAGCGGGGAACATGGCCGCTCCTCCTACTTTAAATTTATTAGGGGAAATTAGTCTTTTAAATAGAATTGTTAGATGATCTTGATTAAGAATAA
This sequence comes from Dolichopus griseipennis, assembly GCA_963082915.1. Lineage (NCBI taxonomy): Eukaryota > Metazoa > Arthropoda > Insecta > Diptera > Dolichopodidae > Dolichopus > Dolichopus griseipennis. Next base: position 229,119,518 of record OY720441.1, read on the forward strand.
TTATATTAAGGTTATTATCATTTTTTAGAGCTGCTTATACATTATATTTATATGCTTATAGTCAGCATGGTAAAATTTATTCAGGTATTTATTTCTGGGGGGTTAACTCGAGAATATTTATTATTATTTTTGCATTGGTTTCCTTTAAATTTATTAATTTTAAAAAGAGATACATGTAAACTTTGATTATATCTAAATAGTTTAATAAAAAAATATTGATTTGTGGTGTCAATGATATGAGTTTTCATTTTAGATCGTGGAATTTTTATCTATTTGTTTAATTAGATTTGTTTTTTATTTTCTATTAGAACTTCTTTATTTATTACTGGGATTAATTTTTTAATAATTGATTATAGTTTATTTATTGAATGAGAAGTTGTTTCTTTAAATTCTAGAAGAATTGTGATAACTTTTCTTTTTGATTGAATAAGACTAATATTTATGAGTTTTGTTCTTTTAATTTCTTCTTTAGTAATTTATTATAGGAATACATGTCAGGCGATCATAATATTAACCGGTTTATTATGTTAGTATTACTATTTGTTTTATCAATAATATTATTAATTATTAGTCCTAATTTAATTAGAATTTTATTAGGATGGGATGGGCTAGGTCTTGTTTTCTTATTGTTTAGTAATTTATTTTCAAAATGAAAAGTCTTATAACGCAGGTATATTGACTGCTTTATCAAATCGAATTGGAGATGTAGCTTTATTATTATCTATTGCTTGAATATTAAATTATGGTAGATGAAATTATATTTTTTACTTGGATTTAATAAAAAATGATTTATCAATAATGATTATTGGCGGGTTAAAAATATTAGCCGCTATAACTAAAAGAGCTCAGATTCCTTTTTCTTCTTGATTACCCGCGGCTATAGCTGCTCCTACTCCTGTATCTGCTCTTGTTCATTCTTCTACCTTAGTTACGGCCGGGGTTTATTTATTGATTCGGTTTAATGTTTTATTATGTGATACTTGAGCTGGTAGATTCCTTTTAGTAGTTTCTGGTTTAACAATATTTATGGCGGGTATAGGAGCTAATTTTGAATTTGATTTGAAAAAAATTATTGCTTTATCAACTTTAAGTCAATTAGGTTTAATAATAAGAATTCTTTCTATAAGATTTTATAAGCTTGCTTTTTTTCATTTATTAACCCATGCTTTATTTAAGGCCTTATTTTTTATATGTGCTGGGGCTATTATTCATGATATGAATAATTTTCAAGATATTCGTTATATGAGAGGGTTAGCTGTTCATATACCATTTACATCATCTTGTTTTAATGTAGCTAATTTAGCTTTATGTGGAATACCTTTTTAGCTGGGTTTTATTCTAAGGATTTGATTTTAGAAACAGTTTCTCTTTCTTATGTTAATATATTTAGTTTTTTTCTTTATTTTTTTTCTACAGGGCTGACTGTTTGTTATTCTTTTCGGCTGGTTTATTATTCAATAACTGGGGAATTACATAGAGGGGCATTAAATGTTTTAAACGATGAAGGTTGAGTTATATTGCGAGGTATAATAGGTTTACTAATTATGAGAATTGTTGGGGGAAGTATATTAAATTGATTTATTTTTCCTACTCCCTATATAGTTTATTTACCTTATTATTTAAAATTATTAACTTTATTTGTTTGTTTGAGTGGGGCTATTATATGTTATATTATTTCTAATATTAATTTATATTTTTCTAATAAGTCTTTAATTTTTTATAATACTAGAATATTTTTAGGAAGAATGTGGTTTATACCCTATATTTCTAGTTACGGTATTATTTATTATCCTTTAAATTTAGGGGGTCAAGTCTTTAAAAGTATGGATCAAGGATGATCTAAATTTTTTGGGTCCCAGAATATATATATATGGGAATATTTAAACTTATATAATAATTTAGTTTATTATTCAAAGGGTACAAGTCTTTTACAAAATAATAATTTATAGATTTATTTTTTATTCTTTGTGCTTTGGGTAACTATTTTAATTTTCTTAATAATTTTTGTTTAAATATTCAAATAGCTTATAATTAGAGCATGACATTGAAGCTGTTAGGGAGATATATTATATCTTTGAATATATTAATTAATTTATTTTAGTAATTTATAAAAGAATTTCTTTTTTTTTACAATGAAAATGTAAGGTTTTTATTAAACTATATAAATAGAAGTATAAATGGAATTTAACCATTAAAGTAAAAAGTTAGCAGCTTTTATTTGAGTCATCATACTTCTTTAATTGGAGCTATAATCTAAGTTATATCATTAACAGTGATATGCCTCTTTTTGCCTTCAATTAAAAGAATAAGGATGTTTACATCTAAGATTAGGTCGAAACTAATTGCAATTTATCGCTTCATATTCAAGGCAGATTGAAGAATCAATACTTTTTGAATGCAAATCAAATGTTATATTTAACTACAGCCCTAAGTTAATCAATTTAAAGCTCCTTGATTTCATTCATGGTATAGCCCGATTAATAAAATAATGATAAAGATTATACTAGTACTTATTCATACTATTATGTTGGAGAAGTTTATAATTACAATAATAGGTAGAATTAATGCAATTTCTACATCAAAAATTAAAAAAATAATTGCAATTAAAAAGAACTGTAATGAGAAGGGCAGGCGGGAAGAAGATTTAGGGTCAAATCCGCATTCGAAGGGAGAACTTTTTTCTCGGTCAATAATGGATTTTTTAGATAAAATTGATGCTAGTATTATTACTACTCTAGAAATAATAATAATTAATAAATCTATTATAAAAATTAAAAGAATTATCTATACTATTGTAATAATAGACCTTATGATTGAAAGTCATATATACTTTATACTACATAGATAATTATCCTCCTCATCAATAAATTGAAACAAAGAGGAATAGTCATACAATATCAACAAAGTGTCAGTATCAAGCGGCAGCTTCAAATCCAAAATGATGAGTGCTTGAAAAGTGATTACTTAAATGTCGAGCTAAACAGACAATTAAGAAGGTAGTTCCAATTAAAACATGAAGTCAGTGGAATCCTGTTGCTATATAAAATGTTGACCCATAAACAGAATCAGCAATTGTAAAAGGAGCTTCAATATATTCATAAGCTTGTAAAATAGAAAAGTAAATTCCTAAAAGAACAGTAAAGAATAATCCTTGTGTAGTTTGAGAATGATTCCCTTTTATTAATCTGTGATGGGCTCATGTAACAGTTACTCCAGAGGCCAGTAGGATTGCAGTATTTAAAAGAGGAACCTTAAATGGATTAAAGGGTACAATTCCTATAGGAGGTCATGTTGCTGCTAATTCAATAGCGGGTGATAGACTACTATGGAAAAATGCTCAAAAAAAAAAAATAAAGAAAAATACTTCTGATACAATAAATAAGATTATTCCTCATCGTAATCCAATTGTTACCGGGTAAGAATGTAGCTCTTGAAAGGTACCTTCATGAGAAATATCTCGTCATCACTGATATATAGTTAAGATAGTAATAACTGTTCCTAAAATAAGTAGGGACGGGTCGAATTGATGGAATCATTTAACTAGACCAGAGACTATAGTTATGGCTCCAATTGCTCCTGTTAAAGGTCATGGGCTATAGTCTACTAAGTGGAATGGATGATTAGAGTGAGTTGACATTAATTTATTTCTCTAGAATATAAAGTTCTAAGAACAGCAAATACATAAGATTGAATAATTGCTACTGCTGATTCTAAAACTAATAAAGCAATTTGTCCAATTACTAAAAAAGTTGCTAAAGTAATTGATAATGATGGGCTGTATTACCTAATAAAGTTAGTAATAAATGTCCTGCAATCATATTTGCTGTTAATCGGACAGCTAGAATTCCTGGTTGAATAATATTTCTAATAGTTTCAATGCACACTATAAATGGTATTAGTACTGCCGGGGTTTCTTGAGGAACTAGATGAGAAAACATATGTTGTGTGTGATTAATTCATCCTTAAATTATAAATCTAAATCAATGAAGTAGGGCCAAAGATAAACATAAAGTTATATGTGCAGTACTAGTAAAAATGTAAGGGAATAAGCCCAAGAAATTATTAAATATAATTATTGAAAAAGCGAAATAAAGATGAATGTTCTTCCATTATGTCCTACTGGTCCTAATAGGGTTTTAAATTCTTTATGAAGAGTTAATAATACAGAATTTCAGACGTGAAGGTATAAGCCAAAACAGGAGTGGGATTAGTATAATACCAAGAAATGTACTTATTCAATTTAATGATAAATTAAAAATACTAGAAGAGGGGTCAAATACAAAGAATAAATTAGTTATCATTTTCAGTTAAAAAAGTTTCTCGTCAATTTTTCTGACTTACTTTTTTGGGGTGCTAACGGGATAAAAATGTAATAATTAACTATATAAAATAAAATTAATGTAATAGAAAATACTACATATAAACTTAATCAACTATCATTGATCAATATCATTGATGGCCAATTGATTTTAATGTAATAATTGGTTCATTAATTTCGTCTAATAGATATAATAATCGTAAAGATTGGAAAGCAATAACTAATAATACAATTGCTGGTAAAATTGTTCAAATTACTTCAATAGTTTGACCATGTAATAGATATCGATTTGTGTATGAATTAAAAAATAATATTCCTATTAAGTAACCTACTAATACAGTAATTATAATAAGAATTAGTAAGGCATGGTCATGGAAGAAGATTAGTTGTTCTATTAAGGGAGATGCTCTATCTTGTAAATCTAAATTAGCTCATGTTGACATTGGTTTCTAATAAAAGTTAAATACTTTATATATGGAGCTTAAATCCATTGCACTAATCTGCCATATTAGAAATTAGTTAATAAAGGTAGTTCTGAATAACTATGTTCAGCAGGTGGAATATTTTGGTATCATTCAATAGATGAATTTAGTTGAATTGGGTAAATAACTTGTCGTTGAGTAATTATACTTTCTCAAATAATAAATAAAAAGAATAAAATTCCTAAAAGTGAAATAGTTGACCCAATGGTTGAGACTACATTTCAAGCAGTTTAGGCATCTGGATAATCAGAGTATCGTCGGGGTATTCCAGCTAGTCCTAAAAAATGTTGAGGGAAGAATGTTAAATTTACTCCAATGAATATAATAATAAATTGATTTTTTAATCATATTGATTATAAAATAGGATCACCACCTCCTGCTGGGTCAAAGAACGAAGTATTTATGTTTCGATCTGTTGAAAGTATTGTAATAGCTCCAGCTAAAACTGGTAAAGATAGTAGTAGTAAAATAGCAGTAATAACTACTGATCATACAAATAGACCCAACTAACATTTATATTCTAATTAGTTTTCGCAGCTAAATTTTAGCTTTTACAACGTCATCCTAATGGTCTAAAATAGCTACTTTGCAACTAATGCTAATTTACAAGTTTTCGAGTCATGAAAACGTAAGCACAACCAAAAATAAATTTAAATAGCTTTTGCGACTAATATGCTTTTATATAAGCAAAAAAGTAATATACGCAATAGCGATTTACTGTAAAATGACAGCTAAATAGCTGTTAAAGTAATTTTGATTACCATAATGCTATTTGGCTTTTATTATTTTTTCAATAACAGTAAAATAGCTTTTTGGAAAACTTATTTGTTATTCTAGTAAACTGGTAATAAGTACTGCTATTTGGCTTTTATTATTTTTTCAATAACAGCAAAATAGCTTTTTGGAAAACTTATTTGTTACTCTAGTAAACTGGCAATAAGTACTGCTATTTGGCTTTTATTATTTTTTCAATAACAGCAAAATAGCTTTTTGGAAAACTTATTTGTTACTCTAGTAAACTGGCAATAAGTAATGCTATTTGGCTTTTATTATTTTTTCAATAACAGCAAAATAGCTTTTTGGAAAACTTATTTGTTATTCTAGTAAACTGGCAATAAGTAATGCTATTTGGCTTTTATTATTTTTTCAATAACAGCAAAATAGCTTTTTGGAAAACTTATTTGTTACTCTAGTAAACTGGCAATAAGTAAAGTGTTTTTACTTTAATTACTATATTGCATAATTTTGGCATTAGCTACAAAAATGACATTATAGTCGAATTGTCAAAATTGCCATATTTGAGATTATCATAGCTTTTTTCGATCTATGTTAATAATAGCTTATTTCCAACAAATATTATTAATATTTAAATACTATATAAATTAAAAGTTTATTTAATTTCATAGAATAAAAAACGTTTTTAATTTTTAAAGTTTAATTTAATTAAAATATTTATGTAGGTATAATATAATGTTCATATACAAGATTAATTTAAAACGATTTTAAAGAGTGTAGCAAAGGTATAAAAACAGAATCGGTTTTGAATGATAGACATACAAATTTTGCTTTAATTTTTTCGATAACATATATAGCATATATATAGCATCATTATTTTGTCTTGCACTATTTGCTATATAAATGTTGAGATCTGATGATAACATAGGCTGCACAAAAAAATCTCTTTTTGATTTTAATGAATTACCAAGAATATATTTTTGTTAAGAAACATTTGTTCACCATTTGTTTGTAATATACATCCATTGTTAAGAACTATTTGTTCACATTATTTTTTGACAGCGAAAATGATATACCTACTCAAATCAATTTTTTTATAAAAACTTGTGTTTGTAGGAAGTATATCGGATGTTGCTTTAGTTTTTTGAGATGTTTTTTGTAATAAGCTATGTTGAGATGTTTTTTGTAATTTTGTTTAATGCTATTATAATGTCACCACGTGCATGCATAACTATTTAGCTTTGTACAAAGCTAAATAGATATGCATGAAAAGCTGTCCTTTATACTTTAATGCCATTATAATGTCACCACGTGCATGCATAACTATTTAGCTTTGTACAAAGCTAAATAGATATGCATGGAAAGCTGTTTTGCTTTGTACAAAGCTAAATAGGTATGCATTGAAAGCTAGTTTAAACATTTAGATATGTACAAAGCTAATTTTCTGTGAAATGTAATTGGTTGCTGCCACAGCTATTTTATTATCAACAAAGAAGGTCAATTATTAATAAGATGTGCCACTGTCATTCACAAATATTAATGTATTTTGTACACCAAACAAAAAAAAATTTCATTAGTAAAATTAGGTAAAATATATGTATGTAAATATGTGTATGCAAAACCTTTCTGTTATTAAAATTTCTGCAAGAGAGAAACAGAACTATATATTTGCAATGCTCTTTCAAAACCACTATTTTTTTTTTGTATTGGTATAATATAAAGTATAAAGATATTTGAAAATGAATTGCAAAGTATTCCTTAATTTTTTTTATTCATTTAGGTACAAAGTGGCAAAAAGTAATAAAAAGTGTTTAAAATTTTTAATAATTATTTTTAATTTTATTAAATTATATAATTAGATTTAGAATTCATAACCTAAAAAAAAAATTTTAATAAAAATGTGAAGAATTATTGATAAAAGAAGTATTGTAAAAGACATAAAAAAACATAATATAAAATCTAATTTTAATTTCTTATACCTTATATACCTATTTTACATTTTTAAATTATTTGTTTAAGTAATGTTTTTAAGATTTTAAATTAAGTATTCTAAAATAAAAAATATTTTAATATTAAAACAATAATTTAATTTAAATTTGTTTTATCTCGCTACTTTCGACACACTTTGCTCCATAGTGAGATTTCAAGTTTTTTGTTTTCATTTCATATAATAAAATCTTATTTCTATACCTAACCTACATATGTATTTCAATTTCGTTGTGTTTTTTTTCTTTTTTAAATATTGCAAACCCAAAAATTGCTCACGTGTTGGAGTCGCTCATCTTATTACAATACCTAGATAATTTTTGATTTCCCTTTTTTTTTTTTTTTACTCTTTTATTATATATGTATGTATACATATGATATTATGACCACGAGTATATTAAAATTGCCTTCACCGTTTGTAACGCATTGATCTAGATGAGCTAGATATAATGTCAAAGATACGTTTCGGATCAGCTTCGAAAAGTAAATTAATCTAGCTATGTGTGTGTGTATTTTCTGTCTCTATGTCTGTGGTTAGGATTCAACCAAAATTTCGGATAGGTCTCGAACAACAAACATTTATAACTCATATAAAAATTTAAATTTTTGCAGTTCAACTTGTATACAACATGCAGTTATATGAATTTTTTGTTTGTTTATTTTTGCTTTTGTTATTGCTGTGTTAGTTTTGTAGTATCTATCAATTTACGATTTCATATGATTCAAATAATGCGTAGTTTAAAAAATTTAAGACAAGCTAAAATTAACACAAATATTTTTTTTAAGTAAATAAATGGCTTGATAAATAATTTATATATATATTTATATAACATGTTTATTTGAAATTCTTTGTATGTGTAGTTTGTATTTTAGATTAATAGATAATAATCATTATGAATATGACGATTATTATCTATCTTGATAGTCTTAATATATGAATATGATGTTTATTTTTTTTTTTATTATTTTTTTTTTATATTTTACAACATAAATGCATGGATATCTAAAAGTTGGCAAGGGCAACTACAGTCTTCCTCGTTTTTTTTTTTATTTTATGTACAGCATAATAGCTGTGATTGCAAGCAATTCAGCAAATATACTTAATATGAATCCCTGATAGTTATATAACTTTTTAAAAAAGAATATTTGCTGCCTACAAATCTAAATTGCTTTAAATTCTAATTAATATATTCTTGTGACCTTTTGATTTTATATTCGCTATCAGAATATTTATTTTGAAAAACTAATTTTTTAGCTATCATGAAAGATATATAGCTTTTTAATAAAGGCAAAAATAAACATGGTAGAAAAAAAACATGGCAGAAAAAATTACCAAAATTATTTAAGTTTTATAAATTATAAAAGAATGATTATTGCCCTTAAAACCCCTACTAAATTATTATTATCAATTGTTATAACTTTAACCTTAATTTAATAAAATTTTTAAAATATATTTTCGAGAAAATAATTTTTTCTTAAAAATAATTTTTTTATTTATTTATTAAATACTCAATATTTTAATGGCGCATTTTTTATTTCGAAGTATTTTTGAAAATTAATCGATAAAATATTAATCGCAAGTGAATTTAGTCTTTCTTATCTTCTGGAAAATCATATTTGTTCATATAAAAATTATAATTTATACTATTAGACTAGATATAAATTACATAATTACAAAGTTTGTATTTATAAGAACTTTGTAATTTTTAAAATATTTATTTATATATTCAAACAATTTAATTTTATTTACAATTTGTGATATTATAACAGCAAAATAATTTTGGAAGTTATTTTGGCTATCAGAATAGCAAATTTGTTAGGCGAATGATCTTGCAGTAATAGCAGCTTTTAAGCATATATTTCTATTAAGCTGTCATGTAAGTGACATAGAAAATCAAACATGTTTGCATTTGCCATAACTTTTACACATCCGTTGCTATCTGGCTATCATGACAGGTATTTCTATTTTATAGCTATTTTGTAGTTTCAGTATCATAATAGTCACACAGCTAATTTGCTTTGTTACGTTGTCAAAACGTCGTGAAAGCCAAAATATGATCACCACTTTGATCACCGCAACATCATGATCACGTCATAAGAACATTTTCATAATTTTTGGACCTAGTAAAAATAGCTAAATAGCTGCGAATTTTTGCTGTGGCAACGTTTTGGTGACCTAGAATTGCTAGTTGGGGAGGCATTCGATCAAATGTAATACCTGTTGATCGTATATTAATTACTGTTGTAATAAAATTTACTGCTCCTAGAATGGAAGAAGTACCCGCTAAATGAAGAGAAAAAATTTCTAAATCAACAGATGCCCCTGTTCACTGTTCATCCAGTTCCTGCTTCATGTTTTACTATACTACTTGCTAATAATAATGTTAGAGATGGGGGTAATATTCAGAATCTTATATTATTTATTCGGGGGAAAGCTATGTCTGGGGTGCCTAATATAAGGGGGACAAGTCAGTTACCAAATCCTCCAATTATAATTGGCATTACTATAAAGAAAATTATTACAAATGCATGAGCTGTTACTACTACATTATAAATTTGATCATCTCCAATTAGAGCTCCTGGGTGTCCTTATTCTGCTCGAACAATAATACTAAGAGATGTTCCCACTATACCTGCTCAAGCTCCAAAAATGAAATATAAAGTTCCAATATCTTTATGAATTGTCGAAAATAATCACTGTCGCGATTAAATGGCTGAAGTTTAGGCGTTAGATTGTAAATCTATTTATGGGAATTTATCTCTTTAATCAGGCTTTATAGTCATATAAATGATATTAGACTGCAATTCTAAAGGAGTATTAATTTATTAAGGCTTAAAAGATTTATACTTATATTTATAGCTTTGAAGGCTATTAGTTTTTTTAACTTAAAGCCTTACAATATTATAAATATAATTGATAAGAGTGGTAACCCAAACGTTGATATAAATGAAAAAGTAATATAAAAATTTATTGATATTGAATTATACGGTGATTCAACTATTCAATTATTTTCATAATAGTTTATTATAAATGTTGAAAATGCTATTCGTAAATAAAAATATAATATATATCTATTAACACTTATATTAATATAAATATAAAACAAACTAAAAATTTAAAACAAATTCATGAAATTAAAAATAAAACAAATAATAATTTATTAGTTTCAATAAGTTTGCCTGTATTAACATTTATTATTATTGTAATTTTATATATTATAAGAAAAATTAAAATTTGTAAAAAGAAAGAACAAATTAATACAAAAATAAAGAACACTCAGGAGAGTGTCCAACTTAACGATGGGGGGATCATACTACTACTACTAATTTCTATAGCTCCTAGTGGAGCAAAGAGTCTTAACAAAATCCTTCCATTCAGTACGGTTTTGTGCGATCATTTTTATTTCACCCCATGTTTTTCTTGATTTGGTAAGTTCGGAGTGAATTGTTCTTTTCCACGAGTTTTTCGGACGCCCGCGTTTTCTTGCACCTTGCGGGTTCCAATCAAGCGCTTGCCTGCAGATTTCGGACTGATCTTTTCTGAGTGTATGACCAATCCATTTCCATTTTCTTGTCAAAATCTCCTCTGCTATAGGTACTTGATTGCATCTGGCATGTAATTCCTCGTTCCTAATTCTGTTTGGCCACCATATTTTCAGAATTCGATGGAGACAGGTGTTAACGAAGCTTTGAATTTTGCTGGTAAGTTCCTCGTTCCACGTAAATTCCTACTAACCACGTTTCGCAACCGTATAACAGAACAGATTTGACGTTTGAATTAAATATTTTAATTTTTGTTTCCTCAGAGATGATTGCAGACTTCCAGGTTTTTCGAAGTTGTCCAAACACTTGTTTAGTTTTATTTATTCTAGCGGTCATATCTGCTTTTGCTCCTCCCGCAGGCGTTATTACGCTACCAAGGTAACAAAAGTTGGTAACATTAGATATTTCTTCATCATATAACATCAAATTACATTAGGTGAGTTTACTTTCATTGCTTTTGTTTTCTTTACATTGACTTTTAGTTCGCGCAGTTCAGACTCTTGTGCCAAATCGTTCAATTTTTCCTGCAGATCGGTATTTCTAGTTGATAGTAGGCATATATCGTCCGCATAGTCAAGATCTTCTAGATGTTCCCCGAAATTCCAAAATATGCCTCTGTTTAAATCGTCAATGGCAGCACTTAGTATGTCATCGAGCACAATTAAAAAAAGAATTGGTGACAGCAGGCAACCCTGTCTGATTCCACAATCAATATTTATCGGCTCAGATAGTTGACCTTGATGTAGAATCCTGCATTTAAATCCTTCGTACTGTGCTCGGATAAGCCGTATCAACTTCATTGGCACTCCTCTAATTTTAAGCGAGTCCCATATATATTCTTGATGTATGGTATCAAATGCAGACTTGAAGTCTACGAAAGCTAGTTTTAATGTGGATTGCCATTCATTCACCTGTTCTATGATTATTCGGAGTGTATTGATTTGATCCACGCATGATCTGTTAGGGCGAAATCCAGATTGCTGTTTTCGGATTGTTTCATCTAGTTTAGTGTTTCATCTAGTAATGGGGGGATCATATATCCCGTTAAATAATTATATTTTTTGTTGTTTTGTTGTTTGAAATTAAAATTTCTTTTCAATGAGAAAATTTATTAACAAATTTTCTCATATTGTAATTTAATTCTGGTCAATTTTCCCATTCTTTAATTCTTCCGACAAAAGATACCGCGCTTAATATTTTCCTCACCGGTAAATTATTAATTCTCTCTCCCACTTCATTCGTTAATCATGTCATTATTATAATTCTTAATTTCCCATCAAAAGTTTTCGCGATAAATCAAATCGCGTTCAATAAATTTTCTCACAAATTAAGTGCTGATTCTTACAATAATTTATTATAAATACTAACGTTCTTTCAATTAAAGATCAGTCTTATAAGTTATCAATCTTCCTCAGTTCCTTTTTTAATAAAAGGAATATATTAAATTTAATATTATAATTAAATAAATTAATTAAATAGAGTAATTATTTAAATTAAAAGAAAGTAATGTTAACTATTTAAGTATAATAAAATAAATATTGAAAAACACCAAATTTTATAATTGTTTGAATATTTTATTATTTTTGATTCTGACAATAAATAAAAATAAAAGTTGCACGGGTATAATAAGATAATTACAACAGTAGATAAATTACCAGTTTATATAAAAAATTACAAAACACGAAATGTATAGTTGAAAGAAATTGCAAAACAAGTTGATAAATTAATGGAAGAAGATATAATTGAACACTCTAAAAGTCCATACAACTCGCCATTGTGAGTGGATCCTAAAAAAAGCCAAAAGAGGGGGAAAAAGAGGAGACTAGTGGTAGAGTTTAGGTCATTAAATAAAAAAATAGTAGATGACAAATTTCTATTAACAAGATTTGTCGACGTTTCGGACAAATTGGGCATCTCTTAAAAATTTTCTACATTACATATGACATTTCACCAAATACCATTACATCATAAATCTAGACAAATGACAGCATTTTCAACAAACAAAGGGAATTGTCAGTTTAAGAGGTTGCCTTTTGGAATAAAAATATCTACAAATATCTACTTTTCAATGCATGCCTTCAGTAGCATTAAGCGGACTGCAAGAAGCTGCATTTCTATATGTAGATGATATAATAGTATTTGGATCAAATTTGAGAGATCATAGTAAAAATTTAACTGGATTCTTAGAACGATTACAAAAACAAAAATCTAAAGCTGAATACTGGGAAATGCAATTTTCTGAAAGCAGAAGTGGTATATTTACGACATCTCATAACATCAGAAGGAATCAAAACTGATCCAGCCAAATATGAGACAATTAAAAATTGTCCTACATCAAAAGATGCAGATGAAGTAAGTAGATCTGTAACTTTCTGCAATAACTACAGAAGGTTTATGAAAGATTTTGCAGAAAAAGCTAAACCACATAACCAGCTTTTAAAGAAAAAACAAATATTTAGTTGGGAAAAAAAACATGATAATGCATTTGAAACGCTTAAAGAGAAATTAATAAATCCACATATTAAGTTATCAAAATTTTGCAGAAAAATTCATATTAACAACTGATGCATCAAATTTTGCACTAGGAGCTGTATTATCACAAGGAAGCATAGGAAATGATAAGCCAATAGCTTATGCTAGCAAATCATTAAATAAGCATGAGTTGAATAAGCAGATTATAGAAAAAGAACTCTTGGCAATACATTGTGGTATTAAGAATTTTAGACCATATCTTTTTATTAAAAAACTTATAGTTTATACTGACCGTAGACCATTAGTAAGCTTATTCACGCATAAAAATCCATCATCCAAATAACAAGAATACGTGTAGATTTAATGGATTATGATTTTGAGATTATATTCAAGCAAGGTAAAATTAATACAAATGCTAATGCACTTTCGAGAATTCAAATAGATTCTAACGACTCTAAAGAAATGATACAATAAACAACATAAATATTATTACAAGAGCAATGAAAAATATAAATGAGGAAAATTAAAATGAAATAAATAATTTAAATCATGATAATAATAAAGAAACCACCAAAACCTTAAATACAGATATGAAGACTGTACACCTTCACATTTGGAATGCAACATCAAAATCAGACAAAAGGTGTTTAAAGAAATTGAAATTAAAAAGAAATCTTAAATTAACATCTGACGTCAGAAATCAAAATGAAAATAAAAAAATAAAAATAAAAATGGAAATAAAATGAATTATGAAATTAAAAATCTGGAGAATAATAAAATAAAATTAGCAGCAAAAAATTAAATAATTGCTGAATTCAACGAAAAATTTTTACCAGAGATAAAGGTGGTTTTGATCAAGCTATTATTCAAAACAAGCAATTGAAATATTAAAGAATTAGCCTTTGCAAATAATGATGATATATTTAAAATAGTGGATATCCAAGAATTTAAAAAATGTTGAATAAACTGCAAAACAATACTGAAACTACAGATTGTTTAAAAATAATATTATGAGCCTCCAATTCAAATAAAAGATAAAGAACAAATGAATAAATTAATAAGAGATTATCATGACACAATGTATGGTGGACATTGTGGTATAAATAAATGTATAAGCAAACTAAAACAAAAATACGTTTGGAAAGATATGAACAGAATGGTCAAGAAATACATAAACAATTGTGAAACGTGTAATAAAATAAAAATTACTTAATATACTAAGGAAAATTATGAAAATACAGATAAACCCACAACAGCATTTGAAACAATAAATATATACTGTAGGCCCACTAGAACCATCAAACAATTATAGATATATTCTTACTCTACAATGTAAATTAACAAAATATATAGAAGCCTTCCTAGCCTTCAATAGAAACTAAACCGTCGCAAAAATAATAGTAGAAAAATTCATACTTAAATATGATTTTTTTAAAAAGTTGAAAACAGATACAGGTGTAGAATTTACAAATTAATTATTGAAAAATATTTGTAAATTTTTAAATATTGAAAAAGTTACGTCAACACCTTATCATCATGAATCTTTAGGTTCTATTGAACGAAATCATAGGTTAATAAATTACTATATAATGAGTTTAAATATTTACTTTACTATACGTACTTTTTCAACTCAACCCCACACAGTACAACAGGTTACTCACCAATTGAATTGGTATATGGCAAAATAAATACACTTTCATGTGAAACATTTAATAATAAACATAACATTCACAATTTATATGACTACTTGAATTAATTAAAAATTAAATTAAAATATGCTAATGAAAAAGCAAAAAACTATTTAATTAAAGATAAAGAAAAAATAAATTAAAACAAAATAATATAAATAAATCTAACCTAATATATAAAGGAGAAAATTTGTTTGTCCAGGATTCACGTGAAAACCACTGGACTGATAGTCACAAAGGAATAATTTTGGGAGCTTGGGGGTGACAAAGGCTATGTCATTTTTATATGTCAACAGGTTGCGGCTCCAGAGCCGTTTTAAGCTTTTTCGTTTTTTGGATGTCGAGTCAAAACGGTTTGACCGATTGACTTGAAATTTTGCACAAATGTTCGTCTTAGCAACCGGAATTAGTTGTATAAATTTGGTTGGAATAAATTAACCCATTTCAGTCTGGCGGGCTTCCAAAAAATTTTGTGTTTCCGATCTGTGTCCAATTTTACAGGGTGGTTTCGCAGTCGAAAAAAGAATCTGGCATAAATTTTTGTTGAGTTCGGTTAACCCGTTTGGGCACGAGGGCCCAATGAAACTTTTTTAATGTTTTTGATGTCGAGTCAAAACGGTTTGACCGATTGACTTGAAATTTTGCACAAATGTTCCTCTTAGCAACCGGAATTAGCTGTATAAATTTGGTTGGAATAATTTAACCCATTTCGGCCTGGCGGGCTTCCAAAAAATTTTGTGTTTCCGATTTGTGTCCAATTTTACAAGGTGGTTTCGCAGTCTAAAAGAAAGGCTGCAAAACGTTTTAGATAAGTTCGATTAATCCGTTTTCCACGACGGCGCCATGAAGTTTTCTATAAATTTTATTTGCTTAAACTGTTAAAAGAATTTTATTGAAAATTTTGTACCAGCATTTTAATTAAAATCCACAGGGTTAATTTGGTTTTGACCTGTTTGTGCGTTTTGAACAAAGATTCAATGAAATTTTAGGTATGTACGCAAATTAACCTTTATTCCAAAAGCTTACTTAATTAATAAGACTAATTTTTTTCCTTAAATAGTCTCAAATAATTAAAAGCTAAATGAGATAATATTAATAATAATAAAAATATAGCTAATAAAGAAGCCGAATAAAAATATCTTTTAAATTAAATAACATAACATTTCGCTTCTCCACATTTTTCCGTAAGTCTTTATTTTTTATCTACTTTGCAGTTGTTGTTTTTTAAAAATAAATTTCAGTGTGAACTTGCAGTTTTCTTCAAATGAAATCTAAAAATCAAAAAATTCAATTTCTTATATATAATGCTTAAATACATAGTATTTTAAAACAGTTTTTCCAAAAAATAAGCATACATTTCTCTCATAAAATCATAAAAAACCGAGGAAGCGCGTAGTACAACTTTCAGGTTAGTACTAAACAAAATATAAGTTGAAAAGCAAATTTTTAAACTTTTTCTAAACCATCGACTATATTTTATTCAAACGTTGGCAATTCAAGAAAACTACTATTGACATAGATAATGACATAATGGCAAATTTAGTATCCCCTTTTGACATATAGTCATTTTAATTCAGTTAACATTATTCGCCGGAAACCTACCATCCTCAACTCTATCGTCAAGGAGCACCAAATTGTCAAGAAGCACCACGTATAGAAAAATTAGAGACAATCGTTCAAACTGTTTTGCAAACTGTTTTTTGTTTCGCAATCGATTAAAAGAACTCGACAAACCTTGACTGTGTCAATAATAGTTTACTTGAATTGCCAACGTTTGAATAAAATATAGCCCATGGTTAAAATTGGACACAAATCGGAAATAAAAAATTTTTTGGAAACCTGTCAGACCGCAATGGGTTAATTAATTCTAACCAAATTTATACAACAAATTCCGGTTGCTAAGAGGAACATTTGTGCACAATTTCAAGTCAATCGGTCAAACCGTTTTGCCTCGACATGCAAAAAATGAAAAAGATTCAAACGGCTCTTGCGCCGCAACCAGTTGACTTATAAATATGTGTCACAGCCTATGTCAGCCCCCGGGCTCTCAGAACTTTTGCTTTAAAATTTTGTGACATTCGGAACAGTGGTTTTCACGTGAATCCTGGACAAACAAACAAACAAATTTTCTTCTTTATATATTAGACTAGCAGATTTACCCGGCGTTGCCCGGAAGCTTGCAAATTGTAAAAATTTTTTGAGATACTACTTTGCCTATAAATGCCACAAAAAATATTTGTGGAGTTCCGTTAACCCATCGTGGCCCAACAGCTTTTTATAGGTTTTTTCGTTGCTTTGCTATATATTAGAAATGCTTTAACAGATTAACTTCAAATTTCGTATATGTGTTCTTCTTGGAAATTGAAGTTCTATTTACTAACAGACTTGAAGGTTGTTAACCCCTGCCGACCCGACAATTGTTCAAAAAAAAATTTGTAAGTAAATTACGTCCAATTTTTGAAAGTAGGTACAACTTCTTTGAATTAGGGGAAGACTTAAAAAAAAGGTTTGTCGAGTTCTTTTAATCGATTGCGAAACAAAAACTTTAAAAAACAGTTTGCAAAACAATTTGAACGATTATCTCCAATT
Organism: Dolichopus griseipennis; assembly: GCA_963082915.1. Lineage (NCBI taxonomy): Eukaryota > Metazoa > Arthropoda > Insecta > Diptera > Dolichopodidae > Dolichopus > Dolichopus griseipennis. Next base: position 229,137,331 of record OY720441.1, read on the forward strand.
TTTCTATACATGGTGCTTCTTGACAATTTGGTGCTCCTTGACAATATAGTTGAGGATGGTAGGTTTCCGGTGAACAATGTTAACTGAATTAAAATGACTATAGGTCAAAAGGGGATTTTCTTGAATTGCCAACCCTTGAATAAAATATAGTCGATGGTTTAGAAAAGGTTTAAAAATTCGCTTTTCAACTTATATTTTGTTTAGTCCTGAAAGTTGTAATACGCTCTTCCTCGTTTTTTTATGATTTTATGAGAGAAATGTAGGCCTATTTTTTGGAAAAACTGTTTTAAAATACTATGTATTTAAGCATTATATATAACAAATTGAATTTTTTGATTTTTAGATTTCATTTGAAGAAAACTGAAAATTTCATTGAATCTTTGTTCAAAACGCACAAACAGGTCAAAACCAAATTAACCCTGTGGGTTTTAATTAAAATGCTGGTACAAAATTTTCAATAAAATACTTTTAATCGTATAAGAAAATAAAATATATAGAAAACTTCATAGCGTTGTCGTGGAAAATGGGTTAATCGAACTTAACTAAAACTTTTTGCAGCCTCTCTTTTAGACTACAAAATCAACCTGTAAAATTGGACACAAATCGAAAACACAAAATTTTTTGAAAGTCCGCCAGGCCGAAATGGGTTAATTTATTCCAACCAAATTTATACAACTAAATGCGGTTGCTAAGAGGAACATTTGTGCAAAATTTCAAGTCAATCGGTCAAACAGTTTTGACTCGACATCAAAAACATTGAAAAAGCTTCTTTGCACCCTCGTGCCCAAACGGGTTAACCGAACTCAACAAAAATTTGTGCCAGACTTTATTTTCGACTGCGAAACCACCTTGTAAAATTGGACACAAATCGGAAACACAAAATTTTTTGGAAGCCCGCCGGGCCGAAAGGGGTTAATTTATTCCAACCAAATTTATGCAACTAATTGCGGTTGCTAAGAGGTACATTTGTGCAAAATTTCAAGCCAATCGGTCAAACTGTTTCGGCTCGACATCAAAAACATTGAAAAAGCTTCATTAGGCTCTCGTGCCCAAACGGGTTAACCGAACCCAACAAAAATTTGTGCCAGCCTCTCTTTTTGACTGCGAAACCACCCTGTAAAATTGGACACAAATCGGAAACACAAAATTTTTTGGAAGCCCGCCGGGCCGAAAGGGGTTAATTTATTCCAACCAGCTTTATACCATTAATTCCATGTAATAAGAAGAACATTCGTGCAAAATTTCAAGTGAATCGGTCAAACCGTTTCGACTCGACATCAAAAAAACGAAAAAGCTTAAAACGGCTCTGGAGCCGCAACCTGCTGACTTATAAAAATGCGACATAGTCTATGTCACCCCCCGGACTCCCAAAATTATTCCTCTAAAATTTGGTGTCAATCGGACCAGTGGTTTTCACGTGAATCCTGGACAAACAAACAAACAAACAAATAAACAAACAAACAAATAAACAAACAAATTTCTTCTTTATATATTAGATTATGAAAAGTTTCAAGTGAAATTTGATAAATTTGTTGAAAAATGCCTAAAAAACTCGTTTTAAAAAAATAGCTTAACTACATTTTAAAATTAACATGTACACCAATATTGTGTTAACTTTTTTCAATAACATCAACTTAAATTTAAACGCCATTGAGAGGGCAAAAGGGTATACTAAATTTGCCATTATGTTATTATACTAAGTAAATAGCAGTTTACTTGAATTGCCAGCGTTTGAATAAAATATAGTCGATGGTTTAGAAAAGGTTTGAAAATCTGCTTTTCAACTTATATTTTGTTTTGTACTTACCTGAAAGTTCTACTACGCTCTTGATCGTTAGCTTATGATTTTATGAGAGAAATGTAGGCTTCTTTCTTGGAAAAACTGTTTTAAAATACTATGTATTTAAGCATAATATATACGAAATTTAATTTTTTTTTTATTTTTAGATTTTATTTGAATAAAACTGCAATTTTAAACCGAAATTTTTTTTAAAAAACACCAACTGCAAAGTAAATAAAAAACAAAGCGGCTGGTTCCCAACCTGCTACTCAAATGAGGCCCAAATTTCGAGGACACTAAAGAAATAGGAATGTACACCTTGATACAAAATTTTGGACGTTCTATTTTCATTGGTTTCGGAAATATGCTCGTGTGGCCTAAATTTGCTCAAAAAGTTCTAGGTTCCGAATTCGTGGTCTAATCTCGACCATACGCAATCCCCGCCGTGGTTTCATTACTAGTAACCTACAGCACAAATTTGATGAAGATAGCGTCAATAGTTGTTGAGTTATCGTGATTTTTTATATATTTTCGTTACTTCTTGGACCGATTAAAAGATCCAGAATCCGAACCCATGGGCCCATTTTGCCTACAGTTAAAATTTCATCAAAATAGCTCCATTATTTTTTGAGTTATCTTTAAGTACAAAACAAAATATAAGTTGATAAGAGCTCTTTAAACTTTTTACTTAATAATTTTATTTAGATGTTGGCTATTCAAGTAAACTACTGGCCAATAGAATACTCTTCGTACGGGTAAACCTTTATATACAAATTATCATGATAATTGACTGAGCAAGTTTGGAGCCTATATGCTATAAAAAAACAACAAAAATTTTTGCTTTATACATATATGGATTATAAAATATAAATTTAAATTTTGAAAAATTCTGAGTAACACCGGGTAAATCTTCTAGTATATAAAAAAGCTGAGTATTTAAAATTTTGTCAAAAGTCAATAAGTTTAATGATCAACGTCTACACAAAATTAAAATATAATTCGTCTAGTGAAGGAGGTTTGAAAAATTGCAATGCAACATATATTTTATTTAATTTATAACCCAGAGTCTGATAAAATTAGTATCCTAACGTTGACACAGCCTACTCTGCACTCTTCCTCGTTTTCTTAATACTGTCTCCATTTTATTTTCCGGGAAAGAAACTTTTGTAAAAAACTTAAAAATTATACAAGTACAGGACCACTTGCGTTTATCCGATTTTTTTAAAAAGCTTCTAAAATAATTTTTTTCAGGTTTTTACGCAATGGAATGCAAGTTTTATATATTTATATATACAAATTGTGAAAAAAAATGAAAAATAAAATATGGAAAAATATATTTTCGATAATACTAGTCCACCAATTTGCCACCATTGTGGAAATACGTTGTCTATCAAACATGTTTTTTATGAATGCCAATTAACTAATACTATATTACATAATAATAATCAAAGTACAAATGAAATTTTAGTTCCTGTAGTAGAAAACATTAAAATAATTGAAAAAATATGTAGTGAGTTTAATATACAGAATTGATGGTTTTAAACGTCTATCTTTCTTCTTCTTTTAGTTTCGTCTCGTTCTCTTTTCTAATGAAAGTTTTTATTATATTTTTTTTTTTTTCTTACTTTTTATTTCTGTCTTTTCATTTAAAAATAGAACTTCAACTGTTATTTCACTGACAAATTAAATTTCAAATATTTAAAATCAGTATTAAATAAAAATTTTAATTAAATATAATAAATAAGCTAATAGTAAGAATTTAAAGGATGAAATTATTTAATTGTAAATAAAAATTGTAAATAAAAACATGATATGTAAATATAAATATAAAATAATTAAAATTGTAAAGTAAAATAGACATAAGTTCTTCCCATAATGGCCTATGTAGCCGAGGGAAACACTAATATTGCTTAAGTATCTTTTTTTGTAATATTAGAATTTAAATAAAAACAAGTAAAGAAACAGTCAGTCGACTAAAAGGTCCAGAATCCGAACCCATGGGTGATTTCGCCCTTATACAGCCCGCGCTTTACTTATAGTACTAGTTAAGTTGTACACAATTTGAACGGTCTATCTTAATTTTAAGTAAATATTTATAGTAATTTCGATTATAAGCTTTTAAAACTTGGGAGGTCTGAGAGGGGTACTGAACCACCTCTCCAATTGATCCCAAATTAAGGGAAGACGCAAGAGATAGTAAAGAACACCCTTGTGGCAAATTGGAAGCTTCTACATTTTTTCAAGTTGTTATCTTTATTAATTTTAAAGATATGCTTTAAGGTCTTCGGAAATGTGTGGCTGGTCCCCGACCCACTACTCCAATGAGGCCCAAATTCCCAAGACACTTCGGAAATGGGAAGGGACACCCTGATACCAAATTTGGAGGTTCCATCTTCATTGGTTTCGTAATTATGCTCGTTTGGCCTAAATTCGATCAAAAAGTTCTAGGTTCCGAACCCATGGTCCAACCCCGACCTTACGCAATCCCCGAAGTAGTTTCATTACTAGTAACCTACAGCACAAATTTGATGAAGATAGCGTCATTAGTTGTTGAGTTATCGTGATTTTTTATATATGTTTGTTAGCCCTTCGATCGATTAAAAGGTCCAAAATCCGAACCCATTGGCCGATTTCGCCCATATGCAATCCCCGCCGTACTTTCAGTCTTAGTAATCTACAGTTAAAATTTCATCAAGATAGCTCCATTATTTTTTGAGTTATCGTGCCTACGGACGGAAGGACGGACGGACGGACGCACGGACGGACGGACTGACGGACGGACGGACGGACGGACATGGCTATATCAACTAAGGCGGTCACGCTGATCACAAAAATCTATATACTTTTCCATATCTAGCTCGCTTCCTTTAGGTGGTTACAAACACCATACCAAAGTTAATATACCCCTTTACCTATTCTATAGGTGTAGGGTATAATAATAAAAAAAATATGGTTTAAATAAAAACACAATTTTTATATTAAACAATTTATTGATTTTTTATTTTTAATACCATTTTAAAGAATGGTTAAACTTAGACTGAATTATAAAAGAAGTTTTAATATAAATATTAAAATTAATTTCTTTTTAAAATTACAAAACAAAATTATTATTATATTATCTTTTTTTATTTTTCATTACTTATCCTAAAAAAATACAAATTGCTTAATACAAAAAAATATATTAATCTAATATATAAAGAAGAAAATTTGTTTGTTTATTTGTTTGTTTGTTTGTTTGTTTGTTTGTCCAGGATTCACGTGAAAACCACTGGTCCGATTGACACCAAATTTTAGAGGAATAATTTTGGGAGCCCGGGGGGTGACATAGGCTATGTCGCATTTTTATAAGTCAACAGGTTGCGGCTCCAGAGCCGTTTTAAGCTTTTTCGTTTTTTTGATGTCGAGCCGAAACGGTTTGACCGATTAACTTGAAATTTTGCACGAATGTTCTTCTTATTAAACGGAATTAATGGTATAAAGTTGGTTGAAATAAATTAACCCCTTTCGGCCCGGCGGGCTTCCAAAAAATTTTGTGTTTCCGATTTGTGTCCAATTTTACAGGGTGGTTTTGCAGTCAAAAAAGAGAGGCTGGCACAAATTTTTGTTGGGTTCGGTTAACCCGTTTGGGCACGAGGGCGCAATGAAGCTTTTTCAATGTTTTTGATGTCGAGCCGAAACAGTTTGACCGATTGACTTGAAATTTTGCACAAATCTCCCTCTTAGCAAACGGAATTAGTTGTATAAAGATGGTTCGAAAATATTAACCCATTTCGGCCCGGCGGGCTTCCAAAAAATTATTTGTTTCCGATTTGTGTCCAATTTTACAGGGTGGTTTTGCAGTCGAAAAGAAAGGCTGGCACAAATTTTTGTTGGGTTCGGTTAACCCGTTTGGGCACGAGGGCGCAATGAAGCTTTTTCAATGTTTTTGATGTCGAGCCGAAACAGTTTGACCGATTGACTTGAAATTTTGCACAAATCTTCCTCTTAGCAAACGGAATTAGTTTTATACAGTTGCTTGGAATATATTAACCCATTTCGGCCTGGCGGCCTTTCAATATTTTTTTTGGCCGTTTGGGCAAGAGAGCGCAATGAAGCTTTTTCAATGTTTTTGTTGTTGAGCTTACACTTTTTTCAGCTAATCTTGATTACATTTTTCAGCTAATCTTTATTAGCAAAGCTCACAGGGTTAATTTGATTTTTATCATTTAACCCCTTTTGTCACAAGGGTTCATTAAATTTGATCTCCTTAAAGAGTTCAATCTTTAATATAAATTTGTTCTTCTGTTGAAAAGGTTTAATCAATATGTTAAAAAAAAAACAATTGTTCGACTAACACAGTTTAAAGTTAACGCAAACATTGCATTATTTCACAAGCTCACCAAAAAACATGATTGCGCTCTATTAACCCGTTTGGACCTAATGTATTTTTTTTAAGTTTTTGTTGGCCTGCTTAACGGTCGAAAACAATATTTTTAAAACTTTTAACTCATGTCTATTTGTAATTTTCTAAAAGGTTTTGAATGCAAATTTCTAATCTAATATATAAAGAAGAAAATTTGCTTGTTTATTTGTTTGTTTGTGTGTTTGTTTGTTTGTTTGTTTGTTTGTCCAGGATTCACGTGAAAACCACTGGTCCGATTAACACCAAATTTTAGAGGAATAATTTTGGGAGTCCGGGGGTGACATAGGCTATGTCGCATTTTTATAAGTCAGCAGGTTGCGGCTCCAGAGCCGTTTTAAGCTTTTTCGTTTTTTAGATGTCGAGTCGAAACGGTTTGACCGATTCACTTGAAATTTTGCACGAATGTTCTTCTTATTATACGGAATTAATGGTATAAAACTGGTTGGAATAAATTAACCCCTTTCGGCCCGGCGGGCTTCCAAAAAATTTTCTGTTTCCGATTTGTGTCCAATTTTACAGGGTAGTTTTGCAGTCAAAAAGAGAGGCTGGCACAAATTTTTGTTGGGTTCGGTTAACCCGTTTGGGCACGAGGGCGCAGTGAAGCTTTTTCAATGTTTTTGATGTCGAGCCGAAACAGTTTGACCGATTGACTTGAAATTTTGCACGAATGTTCCTCTTAGCAACCGCAATTAGTTGCATAAATTTGGTTGGAATAATTTAACCCATTTCGGCCTGGCGGGCTTCAAAAAAATTTTGTGTTTCCGATTTGTGTCCAATTTTACAAGGCTGGTTTGGTTTCGCAGTCGAAAATAAAGTCTGGGACAAATTTTTGTTGAGTTCGGTTAACCCGTTTGGGCACGAGAGTGCAAAGAAGCTTTTTCAATGTTTTTGATGTCGAGTCAAAACTGTTTGACCGATTGACTTGAAATTTGGCACAAATGTTCCTCTTAGCAACCGCATTTAGTAGTATAAATTTGGTTGGAATAAATTAACCCATTACGGCCTGGCGGACTTTCAAAAAATTTTGTGTTTTCGATTTGTGTCCAATTTTACAGGTTGATTTTGTAGTCTAAAAGAGAGGCTGCAAAAAGGTTTAGTTAAGTTCGATTAACCCATTTTCCACGACGACGCTATGAAGTTTTCTATATATTTTATTTTCTTATACGATTCAAAGTATTTTATTGAAAATTTTGTACCAGCATTTTAATTAAAACCCACAGGGTTAATTTGGTTTTGACCTGTTTGTGCGTTTTGAACAAAGATTCAATGAAATTTTCAGTTTTCTTCAAATGAAATCTAAAAATCAAAAAATTCAATTTGTTATATATAATGCTTATACATAGTACATAGTATTTTAAAACAGTTTTTCCAAAAAATAAGCCTACATTTCTCTCATAAAATCATAAAAAAACGAGGAAGAGCGTATTACAACTTTCAGGACTAAACAAAATATAAGTTGAAAAGCGAATTTTTAAACCTTTTCTAAACCATCGACTATATTTTATTCAAGCGTTGGCAATTCAAGAAAATCCCCTTTTGACCTATAGTCATTTTAATTCAGTTAACATTGTTCACCGGAAACCTACCATCCTCAACTCTATCGTCAAGGAGCACCAAATTGTCAAGAAGCAGCATGTATAGAAAAATTAGAGATAATCGTTCAAATTGTTTTGCAAACTGTTTTTTAAAGTTTTTGTTTCGCAATCGATTAAAAGAACTCGACAAACCTTTTTTTTAAGTATTCCCCTAATTCAAAGAAGTTGTACCTACTTTCAAAAATTGGACGTAATTTAGTTACAAATTTTTTTTTGAACAATCGTCGGCAGGGGTTAACAACTTTAAAGTCTGTTAGAAAATTGAACTTCATTTTCAAAGAAGAACACATATACGAAATTTGAAGTTAATCTGTTAAATCATTTCTAATATATAGCAAAGCAACGAAAAAACCTATAAAAAGCTGTTGGGCCACGATGGGTTAACGGAACTCCACAAATATTTTTTTGTGGCATTTATAGGCAAAGTAGTATCTCAAATAAGTGGCTGAAACTTGCTTTTTTACCATTTTCAAGCTTCCGGGCAACGCCGGGTAAATCTGCTAGTCTAATATATAAAGAAGAAAATTTGTTTGTTTGTTTGTTTGTCCAGGATTCACGTGAAAACCACTGGTCCGATTGACACCAAATTATAGAGGAATAATTTTGGAAGTCCGGGGGGTGACATAGGCTATGTCGCATTTTTACAAGTCAGCAGGTTGCGGCTCCAGAGCCGTTTTAAACTTTTTCGTTTTTTTGATGTCGAGTCGAAACGGTTTGACCGATTCACTTGAAATTTTGCACGAATGTTCTTCTTATTACACGGAATTAATGGTATAAAGTTGGTTGGAATAAATTAACCCCTTTCGGTCTGGCGGGCTTCCAAAAAATTTTGTGTTTCCGATTTGTGTCCAATTTTACAAGGTGGTTTCGCAGTCGAAAATAAAGTCTGGCACAAATTTTTGTTGAGTTCGGTTAACCCATTTGGGCACGAGGGTGCAAAGAAGCTTTTTCAATGTTTTTGATGTCGAGTCAAAACTGTTTAACCGATTGACTTGAAATTTTGCACAAATGTTCCGCTTAGCAACCGCATTTAGTTGTATAAATTTGGTTGGAATAAATTAACCCATTTCGGCCTGGCGGACTTTCAAAAAATTTTGTGTTTTCGATTTGTGTCCAATTTTACAGGTTGATTTTGTAGTCTAAAAGAGAGGCTGCAAAAAGTTTTAGTTAGGTTCGATTAACCCATTTTCCACGACGACGCTATGAAGTTTTCTATATATTTTATTTTCTTATACGATTAAAAGTATTTTATTGAAAATTTTGTGCCAGCATTTTAATTAAAACCCACAGGGTTAATTTGGTTTTGACCTGTTTGTGCGTTTTGAACAAAGATTCAATGAAATTTTCAGTTTTCTTCAAATGAAATCTAAAAATCAAAAAATTCAATTTGTTATATATAATGCTTAAATACATAGTATTTTAAAACAGTTATTCCAAAAAATAAGCCTACATTTCTCTCATAAAATCATAAAAAAACGAGGAAGAGCGTATTACAACTTTCAGGACTAAACAAAATATAAGTTGAAAAGCGAATTTTTAAACCTTTTCTAAACCATCGACTATATTTTATTCAAGCGTTGGCAATTCAAGAAAATCCCCTTTTGACCTATAGTCATTTTAATTCAGTTAACATTGTTCACCGGAAACCTACCATACTCAACTATATCGTCAAGGAGCACCAAATTGTCAAGAAGCACCATGTATAGAAAAATTAGGGATAATCGTTCAAATTGTTTTGCAAACTGTTTTTTAAAGTTTTTGTTTCGCAATCGATTAAAAGAACTCGACAAACCTTTTTTTTAAGTATTCCCGTAATTCAAAGAAGTTGTACCTACTTTCAAAAATTGGACGTAATTTACTTACAAATTTTTTTTTGAACAATCGTCGGGTCGGGAGGGGTTAACAACTTTCAAGTCTGTTAGTAAATTGAACTTCATTTTCAAAGTAGAACACATATACGAAATTTGAAGTTAATCTGTTAAATCATTTCTAATATATAGCAAAGCAACGAAAAAACCTATAAAAAGCTATTGGGCCACGATGGGTTAACGGAACTCCACAAATATTTTTTTGTGGCATTTATAGGCAAAGTAGTATCTCAAAAAATTGGCTGAAACTTGCTTTTTTACAATTTGCAAGCTTCCGGGCAACGCCGGGTAAATCTGCTAGTAATCAATAATATACTTAACATCTTATTGCAACACACAAGAAGAAAAAGAATTTATTTTTGTTGTAATTTGACACTTAAATAAATATCAAATGTTTGGTTCCAAAACGAAATTACAACATATTTAGAATGAAAAAAAAAACTAAGTCATATAACAACGTTCATTAACATTTCAGTTTTTTTTTTTAATGAAATATGATCTAGTATAAAATCGTTCAATTTAGTTTAATATTTGAGTACTTGAATAATAAAAAAAAATTATATTTGTTGCGTTAGGTCAGGAGACCTATAATTGTTATTTATTACGTAATGAAGATAATTAAAATATATTTGTTTGGAAATTTATATTTACGGAAAATTTCATATTAAATATTTTAACAAATAGAAATTAAGTTTTGATAACGAAATTTACAAATTCTGGTTCTGAGAATTTGCTTGAATGATCTTGTTCAAGATTTCGTTAGATGGATATATGACTCCCCCATCCTTAGGATTTTTGTACTCCTGAACAAAATATTTAGTTTTATTTATATTTAGATCACTTATTTAATTTATTTTTCTTGATTTTATTTGATAGTATATTATGATGATTACAGGTAAAATAATAATTATTACAAAAATAGAAATAATTTGGATTACAATTTTATTAATTTTTCTTTCAAAATTTATTTCTTTTATTTCATTATTGTTTTCAATTTGTTTGATATGTAAGCTTTCTAATTTAGTAGTATGATTTATATTTTCAACTGTAATGTAATTCGGTATTACAATGTTATGTTTGAATTCTTTATTTTTATTTGAATATTTAAAGTTATTAATTTCAATAGAACAATTATAGAAAAATATTATATAGTTTTTATTCAATGAATACAAGATGTTATTACAATTATTTGTTAAGTTGAGTTTTTGTGCATTTTTAACTAATACAATTCCTTGATCAATTTCTACAGTTTTAACATTACTTTCAATAGCTTTAGTACAGTTTTTAAATGATTTTATAAAAAGATTTGAAATACAAGTTGAAGTTAATTGTAGTTTATTAAAGTATCTTTCTTGATTAAGATAATATGTTTTATTTCTAAATAATATGATATCGGTATTTTCTATATCAATTTCTTCCGAATTAGAATTTGGTACAGCGAATATTTTATATTTAATTGCGTTTTCTTCGCTTATTACTGGAATCTCTAGTATAAACACTAATTTACTACTCATTATTACCAAAGAACTTTTAATTTCTTGTATTTTAAGAATATCTATATCATAAAAATCTATTTCTTCAGGTGTTAAGATGGCTACCCGAATCTACACCCCAGGAATTTTGGCCCCCAAAAAAAAAATGAAAAGAGGCCCCAAAATGTTGTATGAAATTGGGGCGTTTTTTCATATGAAAAATGACGCCAATTTTTTTAAATTTTAGGGTCAAAATTCATTTTCTTTTTGGGGCCAAAATTCATATGAATAAGCGTGAAACTCTACTTTTGAATCCAACTCTAAAATCCCTTCTAATTCAGAATCCCACATATATATAATAAATATTCTGGAAAAAGCGGCAATCCTGATTTTGAATCCAACTTTAAAATCCCTCCTAATTCAGAATCCCACAATATACACATATATAATTATTCTGGAAAAAGCGTCAAACCCTGCTTTTGAATCCAACTCTAAAATCCCTCCTAATTCAGAATCCCACACATACACATATATAAATATTCTGGAAAAAGCGTCAAACCCTGCTTTTGAATCCAACTCTAAAATCCCTCCTAATTCAGAATCCCACACATACACATATATAAATATTCTGGAAAAAGCGTCAAACCCTGCTTTTGAATCCAACTCTAAAATCCCTCCTAATTCAAAATCCCACACATACACATATGTAAATATCTTGGAAAAAGCGTAAATCTCTGCTTTTGAATCCAACTCTAAAATCCCTCCTAATTCAGAATCTTACATATACATATATATAAATATTCTTGAAAAAGCGGAAATCCTGATTTTGAATCCAACTCTAAAATCCCTAAAAAGGAATCCCTAAAATCTCTAAAAGGAGGCATTTTAGAATTGGATTCAAAACAGGGTTTTACGCTTTTTCCAGAAAATTTATATATGTGTATATGTGAGATTCTGAATTAGGAGGGATTTTAGAGTTGGATTCAAAAGCAGGGTTTTACTCTTTTTCCAGAATATTAATATATTTGTATACGTGAGATTCTGAATTAGGAGGGATTTTAGAGTTGGATTCAAAATCAGGGTTTCAATAATTTGTTTAGCGGGGGTTTGGGGGCGGCAGCCCCCACTATTTTTAAATTTTTATTTGTTGAAATATGCATGTAAAAAATAATTAGGGAAGATTTTATAGTTTTATACTATTTTTAAATTTTTATTTGTTGAAATATGCATGTAAAAAATTACTGTTTTTAAAAAATAGTTTATCATTAAATTTTGATTTTTGGAATTTTTTTTTTTGAAATTATTTGTTTTGGAAAAATAAAATTAAATTGGGGTCAAAATTCATTTTTTTTTGGGCCAAAATTCATATGAATTTTGGCCCCACGTTTTGGGGCCTTTTTTCATTTTTTTTTTGGGGTCAAAATTCTTGGGGCGTAGATTCGGGTAGCCGTTAAGATAGATCTACTCATAATACTATGTTTAGCAAATACTACGTTCTCTGGAATTTTTTCGATTTCTTGATTTAGAAGGTTAATATTTGTCAGTATTTGTAAGTATTGTAGTTGTTTAGTAATGTTTTTGTTATTTAGTGAAATGTTATTTAAAAGTTTAACTATTGTAAATTGATTTTTATTTATCCTTTTTGTAAGATTTTAATATTGTTTTGAATATCATTATTAATTTTTATTTGGTTATTACTACTTGATATTGAATTATGATTATTTTGTTCTATAGTTTTTAAATGTTCTTCTATGTCAGCCTTGTCTTCCTTGTCCATTGTACCAAATATCTTTTTAAGAAATGAGCCTCCAACACTAGCTAATGCTCTTTTATGTCTATAAGGTACCAATGTTTTAAAATTATTTTTAGTTTTTGACATTTGGGCATTCAAGGACTTTAAAATAATTTCATCTTCCGTCAATTTATATGAAGTGTTTATATATTTATCAATCAAGTTGATTGTATATTCAATTTCTTCTAAATCGACTATATGAAGAAGCTTGATATAGCTTTCTACTATTGAGATATTTTCTTGTTGAATTATGGTATAACCGGATTCCGTCTCTAACTTTTCTAAGGTAAACGTTAATTCAGTTTTGATCAAAAAAAGGCTCAGTAGTAAGAGTTGTAAAATTATTTTGATCATCATGGTTATTGATTCTTGGATTACCTGTAATAAATTTATAATTTCTTTTAATTCTAGTTGGATGTATATTTCGATTATTATTATCTAACATTTTGTTTCCCTCTAGTTTTCTTTTAATTTTAGTATATTTGGGTTGTGTTTTATAACGTTGAGAATCGGGGTTATTTACTACGATTTCATCTTTATCTTGTGCCTTAAATTCTAATCTTGTAGTATTTACTTTATTTATTTTTGTAACTTTTTTCCTATGAATTAAATTTTTCATTTCTTCTATATTTGTAATTTTACCATTAAGTATATCCATTGGCCTAGTCATAATGGTCGAGTGGATTGCACAGTTATATTTTTCAACCGCTAAGAATACTTTATGTACTACATTTAATTTGAGTTTTTGAGCTTCGAAAATTCGGAGATGTTCATTTAAAGTACCGTGAGCTCTTGCAATATCAGAATTTCCTGTATGAGATCTTAGTGAAGTAAAATGTACTTCTATACCTTCTTCTCTACAGAAATCTTTAATATTGAGATTATTGAATTCATTATCGAACACGAGTTTATTTGGTCTTCCTAGTATTGCGAATCGAGTTCTTAGAAGGTCTATAATGGTTAATGCATTCCTGTCGGGTAGTTGTTGAACCATAAGATGTTTTGAAAATTTATCAAACGTGGTTAGAAATGTTAACTTGTAACAATAGAAAACGTCACCACAGATAATGTCATTTGGATTTGGGTTTCGAACTTGTACTTTACGGGTTTACGATCATATTTAGCGAGATTGCATATGTCGCAATTATTTATATACTTATGTAATACTTCTTTAATTTTTGGATAAAAGAATCATTTCCTAATTTGGTTAAAATTTTCAATAATCCCTCTGTGATTTGATTCAGAATGGATTTTTTCTATTATTTCTAATACTTTATTTTCATTCAATAAATCCATAGCTTTAATTGTACATTTAAAAAATTTTATTTTGTTATTATTACTAAATAATTCAATTAGTTTTTGTTGTAATAAATTGTATTTACTTTCTTCTAATTCCGAGAAGATTCCAATACTACGCCAATACGCCAATACATTTAAGTCATTTTCTTCAATAAAAATCTAAGTATATTTATTATATAGGCGTTTTATTTCACTATTTTTATTTTTGACAAGGTAGATTTGGGTGTAATATTTATTAACGATATGATCTACAATAGGAATATGGTCGTATTTTCGATACCACTATGTATTGTAGCCATATTAGAATTATTTTCATTAACAGAATTTTCTTCAATTTCATTTTCATTTATTTCTTGTTTGTCAGTATTTATCCTACTAAGAAAATCTGCCATTCGATTTTATTTTCCTTTCACATACTCTATATCGAATTCAAATTCATTTAGTCTTATTTTCCAACGCTGTAACTTAGAGTTAGGTTCCTTCAGGGAATGTTGGTGATCGGTTTTAATGGTAAACTTCGTGCCATATAAGTGCGGGCAAAAATATTTTGTCGCCCATATTATAGCCAGAAGTTCTTTCTCTATGGTTGAATACCGGGTCTTATGTTCATTTAGAGTTCTACTTGAGAAACAGATAGGATGACCATCTTGAGATAAGACGGCACCAATTGCAAAATTTGAGGCTTCAGTTGTTAGTGTGAACTTTTTTTTAAAGTCAGGGTACCTCAGTGTAGGATAATTGGTTACAAGCTCCTTTAATTTTTCAAAGGATAACATATAATTTTGATCTTTTATATTTATTTTTTATCTTTTTTTAAATAAATTGTCATGGGTTTGGCTACCGCAGCATAATCTTTTATAAACTTACGGTAATATCTAGTTATACCCAAGAAGCTTTTTATTTGTTTCCTTGTATTAGGGAGTTTAAGATCTTTAATAATTTTGACTTTGTTCTCATTGGGTTTAATACCTTCCGGAGTAAGGATATGCCCTAAATATTCCGTTTGTTTGCAAAAGAAATTGCATTAATCTATTTGAATTTTTAAATTATAATTTCGTAATTTTTCAAAAATAGTTTGGATTGCTTCTAAATGTTCTTGAAGTGAGGTAGAAAAGATTAATTTGTCGTCAAGGTAGACCACACATATTTTATTTATTAAATCTCTCAATATATAATTCATTACGCGTTGAAAGGTTGCAGGTGCATTTTTCAACCCAAATGGCATTCGTAGAAATTCGTAATGTCCTTGGGGGGTGCAAAAAGCAGTTTTGCATGTTTCTCATCAACTAAAATTTGATGGAACCCTTTTGCCAAATCTAAAGTGGTAAAGTATTGAGCTCTACCCAATTTGTCAAAAAGGGAATCCATATTTGCTATAGGGAATTTATCACTAATTGTGATCTCGTTCAATTTCCTATAATCTACCACGATTCTACATTTGGGTTTCCCAGAATTATCAGTTTTCTTGGGAACCACCCAAATTGGAGAATTGTAAGGTGAATTACTTGGTTGAATTATCCCTTGTTCTAACATTTCCTTAACTTGTTTTTCTACTTCAATCTCATGAACTTTGGGAAAACGGTAAATTTTTGAATAAATTGGATGTGAATTTTCTCTTATAATCTGATGTTTCACATCTGTTATATGTGTGAGGTTATCACCATCTTTATAGAAAAGATCGCTATTTTTAGATTTTTAGATTTTTAGATAGATTTTAAATATTTTAATTCTTCCGGATTCATATATTCTGTTTTTAAATTATTAATTATATCCGAATGGTTCATTTGAACGGTTTCCAATTGGAAAATCTCTTTATGAGGACAACCGTTCTTAAATTTAATTTTAACTTCATTAATTTGGAGAGTTTTTTCTAACAGATCAATTTTAGCACCCATTGGAGTAAGGACATTTTGCCCAAGAATGGCATCGAAATTTTTATGTT
Organism: Dolichopus griseipennis; assembly: GCA_963082915.1. NCBI lineage: Eukaryota > Metazoa > Arthropoda > Insecta > Diptera > Dolichopodidae > Dolichopus > Dolichopus griseipennis. The sequence continues at coordinate 229,153,481 of OY720441.1, forward strand.
TTAAGTCAAAAATTTTCCAAGACATAGTGGAATTTTCATTGAATTCTGATGGTGTTTTAGTTATTATTTCGTATTTTATTTCCCTGTTTCCTGATAACGTAATTAATTTGAGAGGTGCTTTTAGTTTAGAAAATTTATTTGCTTGAAAAATGCTATCATCTATAATTGGTGTTGCAGCCCCAGTATCGATTAAACAATCGATTTTTTTATTTTCAACTGTAAGTTGCACTATGGGTAATGAAATATTTGAGGCATTACTTGAAAATTTTTATATTTATTTCTATTTCGGTTATGGTAATTTTCAATATTATTTAGGTCAATATCCATGGGTTCATAACCATTAATACGCTGTGATCTATTAGTATTTCTAGTCTGTTGACTAGGATTAAGATTATTTCTAGGATTCATATTATTATTATTGTTATACCAACGGTGTTGATATGAGTTAGAACTATATTCATTGTTTCCGTTATTATTAAAAAAACTGCGATTGTTTACACTGTTATTATTATTAAAATTATTGTTATTACTTCTATTATAAAAAACACGATTTTTTTAATTATTGTTTCTACCATTATTATAATTTTTAATGTTGTTAGTATTCCTACTATTTGTAACCCTAATATTATTTGAACTACTATTACTCGAGATTCCAGTTTGTACGAGCTCAATATATGCTTCTTCTAAAGTAGAAACATTTTTAATTCTTAAATACATATTATCAGCTCGTGGTAATTTATTTAAAAATTTTTCTAATATACTTTGCTCATTGTTAGCCGTACTAAACTCTAATAAAGGATTAGGATCTAACTTATATTTAAGGTTAATCTTATCTAATATTTTTAAAAATCCATTATAGTATTGACTTACATTAAAATATTTGATTGCATCTGCTTGCTCTTTCAATTTCAAATAGGATTCTTGGACTCCAAATGATTTTATCAGTTGTTTTTTAATCTGGTCCCAAGTTGCTGTTTCCAACCTCCTAATAGATATTGCCGCTCTGCCTTGTATTTTTGTTGTCAAGATGTTTAATAGATACGCTTTTGCTGCAGGGTCTGGTGTTAACCCTATTATGGTATCTACTTCGTTTAAAAAGTGTGACAACTCGAAAGTGTTGTCACCTGTAAACACTGGTACAGCTCGAGCTTCTTTAATTAAATCGTGAGCTGTTAAATTTAAACCACCTTGTGTCATATTTGGTGTTATGATATTTATATTACTATTTTGCGTTATTAGTTGTATATTAGAATAGTTCGAATGAAAACTATTTTCGTTTTCACTCACTTCACTGATAGTTCTTAATGGTCCGAGTCTAAATAGTGAAACCGGAATTCTATACGGCTTCATTCACAATAAACATAGAAAAATTTTTTTTTATATTATTTTATTTTTATTATAGTTCGCCAATTATTTTCTTAAAAGAAAAACTAGTATTAACCGTCACTATCCTTTTTTTTTTTTTATTATAGTTTTTAATTTAAAAAAAAAATTTTTTTTTTTTATATTTTTTTTTTTATTATAACTTAATATTTTACTAAATAGTTATATTTAACACGTTTATTACACTAGCTGGCGATCCAACCGACTGCGCCAGTTTTATATATTTATATATATATATTGTGAAAAAAAATGAAAAATAAAATATGGTTTAAATAAAAACACAATTTTTATATTAAACAATTTATTGATTTTTTATTTTTAATACCGTCTTAAAGAATGGTTAAACTTAGACTGAATTATAAAAGAAGTTTTCAATATAAATTTTAAAATTAATTTCTTTTTAAAATTACAAAACAAAATTATTATTATATTATCTTTTTTTATTTTTCATTACTTATCCTAAAAAAAATACAAATTGCTTAATACAAAAAAATATATTAATAATCAATAATATACTTAACGATATTGCAACACACAAGAAGAAAAAGAATTTATTTTTGTTGTAATTTGACACTTAAATAAATATCAAATGTTTGGTTCCAAAACGAAATTACAACATATTTAGAATGAAAAAAAAATCAATTCATATAACAACGTTCATTAACATTTCAGTTTTGTTTTTTTAATGAAATATGATCTAGTATAAAATCGTTCAATTTAGTTTAATATTTGAGTACTTGAATAAAAAAATATAATAAAAAAAAATTATATTTGTTGCGTTAGGTCAGGAGACCTATAATTGTTATTTATTACGTAATGAAGATAATTAAAATATATTTGTTTGGAAATTTATATTTAAGGAAATTTCAATTAAGTATTTTAAAAAATAGAAATTATGTTTTGATAACGAAATTTACAAATTCTGGTTCTGAGAATTTGCTTGAATGATCTTGTTCAAGATTTCGTTAGATGGATATATGACTTGCACATTAGTAAAAATCTCAACCTAAAATTTTGGTCTGTAATAAAAATAAAAATGTGGTGGTTTAAAGTTAAAATTTTTCATCTTACTGTGTATTGCATGTTACTTTATAATTTCTAGCATGTTACTTTATATTTCTATGAAGTTTAATATTTAGAATAAGTTTTTCATGTATACGATAATATTGCTTTGCATTTTTTTTGAAAAATTTTGACTAACTCATTTCTTTTGTAAAATTTTCGTTTATTTTTTATGTGTTTAATAATATTTTAAATTATTTTATTTTGTTGAAATAACATACTAAAGCTTAATAGAGTACATAAGTTTAAATTGGGAATGTGTAATTACATAATACAAAAATTGGCAAGAACTTTTTAAGTAATGTTATTTAAAAAAAAAAAAAAATTAATTTAATCAATAGGACAAACTTATACATACGATGTAATGGATAAGAGAACGAAGGTTTACGCTACTGGCGAAAGTTACTCATCCGATGATGATTCTTATTTGGGGTATTCCATGATTTCTGGAGATTTTAATGGTGACGGTGAAGAGGATGTTGCCGTTGGTATGCCCAGGGGTGCTGGGCTTTTAGGAAAGGTAGTTATTTATAAATGGAATATGGCAAATCAATTTAACGTTACTGGAAGGCAAATTGGAGCATATTTCGGTTATTCGATATGTACATCGGATGTAGATGGTGATAAATTAGATGACTTAATAATTGGAGCTCCTATGTACACCGAACAAAATAACGAAGGAAAATATGATGTTGGACGAGTATACATATTGCTTCAAGGGCAAAATGTTTGTATTGATATTAATAGTTTTCTGTTTTATTAACGACATTAATTTTAGGGTAAATTTGAAAAATATAACTTTCGTGATGGTTTCCATTCTAAAAGTCGTTTTGGAACCGCTGTTACAAGTCTGGGTGATATAAATCAAGATGGTTTTGGTGATTTTGCGATAGGTGCACCTTATGATGGTGTATTTGGAAGAGGTGCTGTTTATATATATCATGGCGCTTCTGAAGGTCCAAGAAAAAAATACTCACAAGTAATCTTAGCAGAAGATATTAAAGGTGACTCTTTTCCTAGAACATTTGGGTTTTCATTAGCTGGTGGAATGGATATGGATGGTAATATTTATCCTGATTTAGCTGTAGGTGCATATGATTCAGATACTGTCTTTATTTTCAAGTAAGACTATATTTAATATGCTAAAAGTTTAAAGTATTTTAACAATCAATGGCAATCATACTTATATAGTTGTGAATAAATTTTTTTATTTTACTTTAAAAAATATTATACAGATCTCGTCCAGTTGCTGTAGTTGATGCGTCAACCCAGTTTATTTCTGTAAATAAATTAATCAATTTAGATAACAAAGCCTGTGTTTCCCGTAAGGATGGAAAAAGAGTTGCTTGTGCAGAAATTGAATCATGCTGGCGCTATGAAGGTGTAAACGTTCCTTCGGTTTTAGGTTAAAACAAGAATATTACATAAGAAGCTTTTAATATTTTCTATTGTTATTTCTTTATAGATTTCGACATTTCCTGGTTACTTGATTCTAAAAATATTAAAAGTCCAAGAATGTTTTTTATTGACAATGACGGTAAAAATATTCAAAATTCTTCGATAAGGTTAGAATATGGAAGAAAATTATGTCAAAAAAAAACGGTTTATGTTATTGATAATATTCGAGATAAATTGACACCTTTAGAAGTGGAAGTAAGATATCGCTTATTTGATAAAATCGATTCATCTTTACAACGCGAACGACGAAACATTCTAATGCCCATTATTGATCAAAATCGAGATACCATCCAACGTGATTCTTTAAATATTCAGAAAAATTGTGGAATTGACAACGTTTGTATTCCAGATTTGAATTTAAATATTAAAACTATCGATAAATTTTTATTGGGTTCAAAAGTACCACTAGAAATCGAAATTCTAATAACGAATAAAGGGGAAGATGCTTTTGAAACTGCTTTCTATGCATCAATTCCGAGTGATCTGGATTTTAAAAAGATTCAACAAATAGGTTCAACAAGGGAACCGCCAATTACATGTACTGCACCCAGTTATTTCACAAATTACACGTTGAAGTGTGATATAGGAAACCCGTTTATGAAAGGCACTTCCGTCAATTTCAAAATTGTTATGATGCCATCACAAAAAATTCAAATGGCACCTTCTTATAATTTTTATATGGAAGTTAATTCAACAAACCCAGAAAGAGAAGGTTCAAATTTTGATAACGTTATTAAAAAAAGAATAAATGTATGGATAAAAACTGACGTTGTTGTTGAGGGGTAATTTTTTTATTTCTTATTAACGATATTTCTAACAAGTGATTTTTCTAATTTCCAATTATCTAGATTATCTCATCCTGATGGTGACCATTACAAAGCTGCGAAATTTAAATTCTTAGATAAGGCTACCTCAGAGAATGACTTAGGACCACACCTCGTTCATATTTATAACGTTAGAAATAATGGTCCATCTGCTGTAGAAGAAGCTATTTTATATATACATTGGCCATACAAAACTCTTTCTGGAAAAACCTTAATGTATGTGATGAATAAACCAGAAACAAGTGGTAATATCATTTGTGATCCAAGCCCATACATTAACAGTAAGAATTTGGATTATGATATATCGCTTTCATCGAAAAGCTTTTTGGTTTCAACTGGTGCAATTGTCAAATCAGCTACAAATTTTAGCAGTAATGCGGTTAAAATCGAGCAATCACATAAATTTATTACTAGTCAAGGAGTTCAAGCAACAAATAGGGTATTGACAGAAGAAGAAAAACGAAAGTTTGCAGAAGAGGATTCTTTAGAATCAACTGGTGATGCTTCTTTAGTACATAGTGAAAGAGCTAAAGAAACATCTAATCGTTTCGATAAAAGTGGAGTATCTATTCATTCAAGTTCTTTATGGAGTTCTACAACAAACTCCAAAAACCAACCGGTAAATTACGGGAAAACTGGAGAAAATAAAACCTTTATTTACGATGAAGCAGAGTACTCCAATTTAGTTCAACAAACACCAAATTATCATAGAAGCTTTGATAATATGGCACCTTTAAATTATGATTTCTCAGAAGCAAACGGACATATTTCTAAATATGCATTAAATTACGATAAAAATAAACTAAATTTGGGTGGTAAAATTGGTAATAGTGGTTACGAATACTCAAGTAACCAAAATAAATATATGTCTGTGGAACCTTATCCGGGCAAAATTTTAGAAACATATGATCAAGTTGGAGAATATCGATCTAAAAGAGAAAATATGTATAATGATTATGAAAAACTAGAAATTTGTAAAACTGTTCAATGTGGAACATTTCGATGTGTTATTTCAAATTTAGGAAATAATGACGGTATATGGATTGCTATTCGAGCGAGATTAGTAGCAAAAACTTTAGAAAGTTTGGCTGAAAGTGTTCCAATAAATGTTTCAACCTTAGCAATAGTCCACGTCACTAAACTACCATATATTGGTAATCCAACTGAAAATATTATTAAAAGTCATGAAATATATTTTAAAGCAATTCCTGAACCTATTTCTCCTATTGATACTGTTCCACTGTGGGTTGTTGTATTATCTGCCTGTGCCGGTGCAATAATTTTATTACTTTTAGTTTTTCTTCTTTATAAAGTAAGTGAATTTTATATGCTATTCAATATAATGAATAATATTGTTTTTAAAGTTTGATATTATTTGATAATTTTGAAAATAAATTATAATGAGATTTGTTAAGGAGAATTAAAATTTTTATTGTCCTATTACTAATTTATTATTTTGCATATTTTTAGTGTGGATTTTTCAATCGTAACCGTCCTTCAAATAATTGTCAAGAGAGGCAACCATTGAATTCCAGAAATGGGTATCATGGCGACGAGCATCTTTAAAATTTATATTTGAAATTTATACATCGCTTCTACAAAAATTAAAGCAAAAAGTAAAGCACAGGAAGAGGAAGTTTTAAAAATAATGCTTAAAAATTTTATTTTCCTTATGTTATGTTATATATTACAAGTTTTTTTTTAACTTATTTAAAAATGTAACTTTAACTAGTCATATAAAAAAGAATTTCCAAAATCTGGTGTTTTGATTTACTTTTCTTTAATTAAGATTATTGAAATATTTTATTAAGAAAAATACTATATTTAAAATTATAATTACATATCAAAAAAAATTTTTAAATTAGTTATAATTACATATCTAAAATTAATTAAGATAATTTAAAAGTCTACTATTGTTCTAAAAGTTTTAAAATTTTATCAACATATTTTTATTTGTTTTAATAATCACTTTGTTATTTAAATATTTTACGCACACTTTAAATTAAAAGAATTACATCATCTACAACTTTTTGCAATTTTAGTGCGTTTTACTTATCCTTAAAAAATATTCACAAAAATAAATCCATATTGCAGCTTAAACAAAAACCCTAAAAGCTGAAAAATTAATAAATTCAGTTAAAAATAGGTAAATACCATTACATGTTTACTAGCTAATACCCGGTGCGCGTTGCTGCGCCTCTCAATGGAGGTTTAATTAAAGTTGATGTTACTGCAAAAAGTTAACACAAAAATTACACACGGTTTTCATATGTAAACTTTAAAATGTATGAAAGCAATCTTTTTAAAACGATTTTTCTACGATTATTCTAGTAATTTTTGAAACTTTCTCTAATTCAAAGCAGTACAAACTACTTTCCAAAATTTGACGTTATTTACTTCCAAAAAATTTTTTTGACCAATCGTAGGACCGACTGTTAACAGACTCAATTCCATTTCAAGTTGCTTCACACATATAAAATTTGAGGTTAACCGGTCAAATCGTTTCTAATTAGAGTTAAGTAACGCAAAAATCTATAAAAAGCCACTGTGTCCAAATGGGTTAACGGACCTACACTTTCTATTTGGGCAAAGCAGTATTGGGCATAATTTGCTTCCAAATCTTTTTTTTGTGAATCGTCGGGCCGGCATGGGTTAACCTTATTGCAAGTCTGTTAATAGAGTTAATTTCATTCTCAAGACGGAACACATATACAAAATTTGAAGACAATTGGTTAATTTCTAATTTAGAGTAGTAACCAAAAAATTTGTAAAAAGCTGAATGGATCTCAACAAAACTTTTTTTGAGGTTTTCTTTTTAACCAAAGCAGTACTTCGCAAATTTTGACAATATTAGCTTCCAAATTTATTTTGACCAACCGTTGGGCGGACATGGGTTAACAAATTCCAAATTTGAAGAAAATCGGTCAGACCGTTTCTAATTTAGAGTTAAGTATTGAAAAACCTATAAAAAGCTGTTGGGCCGCAATGGGTTAATGCAACCCAATAAAATTTTTTTTGGGGCTTTCTTTTTACCCAACCCAACATTTTTTTTGACCACCCGTCGGCCCGACATGGGTTAACAAATTCCAAAACTGTTAACAGTGTCAACTCAATTCTCATAGAGCATCACGTATACAAAATTTAAAGTCAATCGGTCAAACCGTTTTCATTTTAGAACAAAAGAAGTTTAAATACTTGCACCACAGCCCCAACTTGGGGTCCGTTAGAGCAAAATTTTTGGGCCACGATTTTTTTCCGTACCCAAAAACCTCTATATACAAATTTTCATGAAAATTGGCTGGGCAGTTTAGGAGTCTATTCGCTACATACAAACAAACAAACAAATAAACAAACTTTCGCTTTTACATATATAGATATTTAAATAAAAATAGTTTTAAATACTATATCAAACAAAAGAGTTCAACAATGTTAAAAGGTGAGGTGATAAAAGAAATTAAAATATATATAAAATACAAAAGAAACCAGGAAGATTATAGTTGCCCTTGTCAACTTTTAGATACCCGTGCGTACAATATTATGTATTAAATAAATAAGAATTTCATTGCAATAAGAATATTGCAATTGAACTGTTCGACAGAAAATTCAAAATATTTGTTTTTTTATATTTAATTACAAAAAAAAATTAATAAAAAAAAAAAATGAATTAAAAAATAAGAAGAATTTAAGAAAAAAATATGGTCTGAACGAGATTCGAACCCACACTTTTCAATTAAAAGGTCGACGTCCTAACCACTAAGCCATCGATTTTTTGTTCATCTCAATTTTTTTTTAAATTATTATAGTTGCTATGGTATCAATTGTTTGTTTTGAATAACTGTTTTGAATTTTTTTAAAAATGTATTAAAAAAATGAATAATTTTTAAATGAGAGTTTTAAGATGAATTAAAAAAAAAATATTCATATAATTTCGAAAAATTTGTATGGCCTGAAGCCATTGTCCGATTTTAACCAAAAACAATAGGGAACCTTCAAATTGTCTAAAAATTACTTTGTGAAAGTTTCAGAACTCTAGCTGTTATAGTTTTTGAGTTATCGTGCTGACGGACGGACGGACACACATAGCTAGATCGATTCACTTTTCGATGCTGATTCGATAAGTACCCTTGACACTATATCTAGCTCGTCTATTTCGATGCGTTACAAACGGAGGAGTAATTTTAATATACCCGATGTTCATATATGTATGCACGGGTATAAAAATATCAAAAAAACAAGTGTCGAAAATAACCAAGGGTTTTTAAAAAAGCACATTTTCAAATTTATATTGTAATACATACTGAATTTAATTTTGGAAATATATACACTGGTGACTATGTTACTGCTTACTTATAAAATTTACTGCTAACAGTAAATTTTTTATTTTAAAATTCTAATAGCCCTTCAATGAAGAAAGTAGGTTCTAGGAATTAAATTGCGAATTCCATAAAAAATTGGAATGTTACTTAGAATTATACTATCTAAGCAAAACTGAGATACACTTTCTTTAATTTAAGGAACCGCTTTTAAATTTAAGAAAAATCTTTAACATATGTAAAAATATAATGATGGACCTTTAAATTTTTGTTTTAAAAACAAAATTGGACAGGTATTCCGTCATCAAGTTACAGGTGCTTAAAAATAGCAAAATTTAAATTTTCGAGCCCTTAAAGCTCCTAAGCCGCAGGCTTGACAAAAAAATTTTGTTAACCGACTCCTACTAATTTTTAAGGATTTAATTTCTCCCAAAATTTCAAGCCTCAAGCTTGAACCGTTCAAAAGATATGTGTGGTCAAAACTTTTGCAAAAATTGGGTTTTCCGTAATGTTAAATTTTGGTACCGAATGGCAACCCTAAGCATTTGCCTTTAAAAAATTTATAAATTTTATTAAAAATTTATAATTTTTTGCCGTTTTAAGATTGAAAATATATATAACACAACTCTTACAATAACAATTTAAATATAGGGCTTTTTCCAACTTTGGGGTGGGGTAACAGGTGGGGTTACAGAAAAAAATTCTTCTACGAAATTTATTTTTTTGCAACAACTACCCATGGTTAAAATTTCTTTACTCTATTTCAAACGGTTTAAAAGTTTTTGTAAACATACGGACGGACAGACGGACGGACAGAGTGAAGCTATATAGGCACACATTTTTGCAAAATTTTTTGAAAATGTGCTAAAAATAAAAATACTACAATGAGAAGCAAAATAAAATAAAAAGAGAAACAAAACTAAAGAGAAGCAAGTGATAAATAAATAAATTCTGTATAAAAAAGAGAAAGAAAATTTTGTGTTCAAGTACTAAGACAAGGAATAATAACAGTGTAATCAAAATTAGAGCCCAAATTGTAATTGATTGAGATTCTGGAATTCAAATAACCACAATTTTTATTAAATATCTTTTTAGGACTTAAAATTAGTATAAGTATCTTACTGGAAGAACTTTAAGGTTTTTAAAAAGATCGAATGAGTGATAACTTCTGTTTTTTTTTTGAAAATTTTCCGCATAATTGAATTCGGAGTATTAGAATCGGGTTAATCTTGTTCCGATAAACCCCTCCCCAGCAAGCTATCCCATATTGCAGCCTAGAATGAAAAATTTCATGATAAACTGTTTTCAGTAATGTTTTTGAACTAAACCTTTGTAAATTGTAAAATTTCCACGGAGTAGTCAAAAGTATTTTTTTAATGAATGAACGAACTGACTGACCATATCAACGTAAACACCTAGGTATTTGAAACTGTCCACTATTTCTATTTTAAAAAATTTATCAATACAGCTCGCATTTTTCTTTCCATAACACAAAACTATTACACTCCGAACCATGAAAAATCAAATCAGTTTTTTAAGACTCTTGCTGAGTAAAAAACATAGCTTTAGTTTTGCAACTAATCAATAATTTAATGTCAAAGAACAACTACCTGCGTACGCTTAAATCATGATTCATAAATTAAAGAAAGAAAAACATAAGAATACGCCAGGTCATCAGCAAAAGCTGTAATCTCTCCAATAAATTTTTGCTTAACAATGTAATTAATGTATATTAAAAATAATATAGGGCCAAGTACAGATCCTTGGGATATTCCAACATCAATATTCTTTGGGCTGCTTAGTTTATCTTCAATTTTCACTATTTGTGTCCTATTTACTAAAAAGGACTTAAACCAGCTTAACATAAAACCTCGGAAACTTATAATCTCTAATTTTTTAAGAAGAATTGAATGGATCACCATATCGAAAGTTTTTGTAATATCTACAAATAAACCTGCACAACTTTTTCTATCAAGGCATTTTTGAATAAGCAGAAGGCTAGAAGGACTTCTTCGGTAGACTATCTATTTTCAAACCCAATTTGACAGTTGCTAAAAAATCCTATTTTGCTAAGGTATTTTAAAATTCTATACTTATTTATTTTTTCGAAAAGTTTGAAATCGATTTTTTTAAAGAGGCATGACATTTGCACCTTTGGGCTCCCGAGGAAAAAGACCATTTCGAATAATGTTGTTTAATAAACAAGTTAGGACCTCAACAATATCTAGTATAACTTCTTTTAAAAGTTGATTTTAAATTCCATCAAAACCATAAGAATCTGAGTTCTCGAAGAAGTTAATTGATTTTATTTCCTCAAAAGAAGAAATATGTTCAAAAAGAAATTCCTTATTTAGTAATTTTTCTCCTTTAAACCTAAATTATTAAAACAACTGGTAATAAAACAACGACAAGGATTACGTACGGTCGAGATCGTACAATGGGTTCAGAAGCCAGAACTATATATCGAATTTAGGTCAAAAGAGCATAATTCCGAAACCAATAAAGATAGAACTTCCAAATTTAGTATCAGCATGTCTCTTCCTATTCCCTCAACATTACTATAGTGTCATCAAAATTTGAAAACATTTGGTTTAGAGAGCTCGGGGACCATCCACACAGTTCCGAAAACCTTAAAGAATATCTTCGGAATTAATAAAGATAGTAACTTGAAACAAATGTAGAAGCATCAATTTTGGCACCAGGGGGTTCTTTGTTATTTCCTGTGTGTCCCCCTAATTAATTATCAATTCGAGTGGTGGTTCAGGTACCTCGCTTAGCCCACCCAAGTTTTAAAAGCTTATCCAGGAAATCAATAAAAATAGTAACTTAAAATTAAGATAGCACGTTCCAATTGTGTACAAAGGTTAACTAGTATTAAAGTATGGCGGGATAGTAACCTGAAATAAATATAGAAGTTTTAAATTTGGTATAAAGGTGTTTTTCCTTTTTCGTATGTGTCCCCGAATTCAGACTTAATTGTAGGGGTAGATTAGGTACCTCCTAAGAAATCCTTAGACAAAAAAGCTTATTTTCGAAATAATAAAAATAGAAACATTAAATTTGATACACGCGAGTTCTTTCCTATTTCCGTTCTTATTTAACACTTTTATATTTTTAAAAGACTAAAAATTTTACTATAAAACATATTATGTATTATATTTTAAAAATTAAAAACAAAATATATTTTAATAAACGACTATGTCATATATTTTGAACTATTACCATAGGCAATATAATTAGGCAATTGTGTACGATACTTAAGTTGTGTTCACAGGTACTTCCTGCATGTATGTAATATTTATTTTTATATTCAAAAGGATAATATGAAAAGTTCTAAATTTGTCGTTGTATTTATACCTGTGAATTCATGTGGAAATTCAATAATAAATTAGAATTTAAGTCAAAGTTATTTGAGTTTACTTAAAAACAAGTAAAAAAACAGTCAGTAAGTGCAATCGACTTAGAAGTACCCTACACCTATTTGTTTTAAATTTAATGAGAAGTCTATAAGTCATTTTAAAACCATAAAAGCTTTTATTAGTTTGATCGTAAGACCTAGCTAACCAAATTAACTTTATAATACTAAAAACATTTTCTAATTATTGATATATTCAAAAATATTAAAAATTCTTACTAATTCAACTATTTAAAAATGTTAAAAAGCAGAAAAACTTGAAATAAATGTTGAATACATTTATTTCAATTCAGTTAGATTTTTATCACAAAATTAAATAATTCAAATTTTTCAAAATTTAAAAAATAAATAAATAGTATATGTTCCTATTAAAAAACCTTATAAAAAGAAAATATGCAAAAAAAGTATTTCTAAAATACAATGACAATTTTACAACTTTTCATATAATTCATTTAAATATAAAAATAAATTTTACATACATGCAGGAAATACGTTTTAACACAACTTAAGTATCGTACACAATTTCTTAATTATCTACCTATGGTAATTATAGAATAAAATATTAGATATAACAAAAATTAAAAAAAAAAAAAAAAAATTTTGTCGTTTATTAAAACACTATTTTGTTTTTAATTTATAAAATATAATACATAATATGTTTTATAGTAAAATTCTTAGATTTTGAAAAATATAAAAGTGTTAAATAAGAACGGAAATAGTGTATCAAATTTGAAGTTTCTATCTTGCTTAATTTCAAAGTTGAGCTTTTTGGGATTTATTAGGCACCACCTGAACCACCAATACAATTAAGACTAAATTTCGGAGACACAAAGGAAATAGGAAAAACCACCGTTATTCGAAGCTTCTACATTTGTTTGAAGTTACTATCTTTAAAATTTTCGAAGATATGGTTTTCTTTTTTCGGAACTGTGTGGATGGTCCTTGAACCACTACTCCAATTGGTTCCAAATCGAGAACACTATGGGAATAGGAAAAGACACTCTGATACCAAATTTGGAGGTTCTATATCTTCTTTGGTTTCGGAGTTGTGCTGGTTTCACCTAAATTCGATCAGAAGTTCTAGGATTCGAAACCATGGTCCGATCTTGACCGTACGCAATTCCTGCCGTAGTTTCATTACTAATAACTTACAGCACAAATTTCATGAAGATAGCCTTATTAGTTGGTGAGTTATCGAGATTTTTAATTTATGTTTATATAAAAAAAAAATATATATAAAAAAATATTTATTTATTTATTTATTTAAGAACTATGTCCCAGATGAGCCTAAGGGCTCGTATAGGGTGTATAAAATTACAGTATTTTATAATAATAAAAGTTGTGTATATTATTATGTATGTAATAACTAATAATTAAATTATATTATCATACTTGATTACAAATTAATGAAAAATTCAGTGCAAACAATAAAACAATAAAGAAAAAATTAAAAAATTAAAAAACAAAAAAGCAAGAGAACAATAAAAATAAAAGAGAGCATAAATAAACTAGAATTGAAATTTAAGACTGAATGTGATTGCTATTGTTATTGATTATAGTACTTGAGCATTAATGTATTTCTAACTGAGCTTTTAAATTTTTTATATGTGAATGTTTTAATGTCACTTGGAATATTATTGTACAGCTTGATTGATTGGTTAATTATTGTAGTGTTTCCCGAGTTCATACGCAATTGATTTGCCGTTCTAGTGTTGTAGTTATGAATTTCATTGTTGACAATCAGTTTTGTGTTTGATTTTATATTTTTTATCTGTATATTATGTATTTGTAATATTTGAGCTAAATTTCTACTGTCTTCTACTTTAAGAATTTCGTACTGCTGATAAATCCGATTAGTAGATGTTCTACGATTAAGTTGATAAATATTTTTTATTGCCTTATTTTGAATTCTTTGTAATTTATTTAAGTTTTTGGCATATGTGTTTCCCCAGATGGCCAAACCGTATGAGATTACGCTGTTAAATCAACTAAAAAAGATAGTCCGTTTTAATTTTAGTGGGACTCGCTTCCCAATTTTTCTAAAGATTCCTGCTATTCTGCTCATTTTTTTAATAAGCCCATTTACGTGACAATTCCAATTTAAATTTTCATCGACGACAATACCTAAATATTTATACTGGCTGACTTTTTCAATCAGACAACTATTATAAATTACAGATAAATTTGCATTAGCTTCCTTGATTATCATAAATTTAGTTTTGTTCACATTAACTGTTCGTTTGAGCAGTGACATACATTTATAAATAGCTATCATATCCTCATTTATTTTTTTATAACAAGGTCATTTGCGTACATAAATTATAACAAGGTCATTTGCGTACATAAACTGCCTCCCATTTAAACTGAGATTTGCTAATGCACTAACATAGCAGTTAAATAACGCTGGTCCCAACGAACTACCTTGTATTACACCATAGTTAATGCTTTTGGTACTGCTTATGGTATCTTCGCACTCAGCATACTGTCTTCTGTTTTTGAAATAACTAGCAAACCAATTGTACTCTTTACCTCTTATTCCATATTCAAATAGGATTCTCAGTAAAATTTTCCTATCAATCGAATCGAATGCCTTAGCCAGATCAAAGAATACTAATACGGTTTTTTTTATTATATACGGCATTTTGAGTATACGTTATAACATCGAACAAGGTAGCTTGAGTATTTGAATTTTTTGTAAAGCCGTACTGTGACTTACTTATTAAATTATTATGTAGGAAATATTTCGTAATTTGATTATTAACATATGTTTCTACAATTCTCCAATATTTTACTTAATATTGGAGCTATCGATATCGGTCGATAGTTATTTATATCAATTTTGTCATCTGACTTGTAGATTGGGATTACTTTGTTGATTTTTATAGAATTGGGAACATTACAGTGGTAAAGCGAGGCGTTGATAAATGCGCAAATAGGTTTTACTAGTTCAGTTTTACATTTCTTTACCATAGAGGTTTGAAGACCATCAACCCCAGCACTGTTAGTGTTGTTTAGCTGATTTATAATCGCTAATGTTTCATCCTCAGTTATTTTTTTAAAACAAAATCTACTGTTAGTTTTCCATACCGGTAGATAAATTGTTGAAAAGTTTTCTGCCATACGATTTCCTACATTGCAGCATAAATTATTAAAGCTTTCTATTTTAATTAGCTTTTCAGAATAATTTTCATCTTGATAGAAGTCATTTAATTTGCTCGTGTTATCTGTGATTATATTTTTTACTAGTTTCCATGTTTTTTGTAAATTATCAGATGTATTTTCAAAGTTGCTCTTATCAAACTGACGTCGCTTTTTTCTTTTCGTTGCAGTTAATTTATTTTACCAAAAGTGATATTTATTTTTAACATGTTGATAAGTGTTAAGGTGTTTTCTGTACCAGTAGTTTCTTATTTTTATTAACTTTAGGCATTCGCTATCAATTAGTATATTTTTCAACTTTAGCATAATTTTTTTCGGTTGTAGTTAAGTTTACATAATTGCGTAGAGTATTTATAATATTGTTGCAAATAACTTCGGCAACACCAGAAGATATGTCAATAGTACAGTTTGCTAGTTGACTTTTTAATAAATTGACATTTGTGTGCTTATATGTATATTGACATATAGTTTTGTTTATAAAATATTTATAGTCGAGTTCGACTATTAAAATATGATGATCAGTAATATTGGAATTTAGATGCGTAATATTCAGTTGTTTTTGTGCTTTATGCAATAATACATGATCAATACATGATTTTGAGCTTGAAATAAAATCCATTGCATTCGACTATAGTTTTGTAAGTGCAAATATTATTATTACTTTTATTTTTGAGATTAAAGTTGAAATCACCAATTATTAACGTGTTTTCATTTTTTAATTCTTCCAGGTGTGCATCTAGGATAGAGAAGAAATTATTTATCATATTTCTATTATTGTTGGGTGGTCTATAGAATCCCGACACATTTAGATTTAGCTTGTTGTTTTGAATTTTCAGTGACAGTATGCTATTAAAGTTATCGCAATAATTTTTTAATATTTTGTAGTTTAAAGAAGTGTGAATAAATAAACCGACTCCACCACCACGTCTATTTTGTCGACAAGAGAAGATTTTATTGTAGTTTTTAATATTAACTAAATTTATTTCTTCATCCAGTATCCAAGTTTCACTAAAAACAGTTATATGAACGGTTGAATGTAAGTTATCAAGTAAAACAGTGATTTCGTCTATTTTGTGCTTTAAGCTTTTAATGTTTAGATATAAAATTTTTAATGAGTGTAAATTATCAAATCAGAAATTTTCAATTCTAGATATATTTTCAACTTGAGTATTGAATGGTGAAGTGTTAAGATAAGTTTCATTAGTTACTATAATTTACCTGGTCCAAATTTATATTTGACAAGATTTGTATTATTTTTGTATTATCTTCTTTTCTTAACAAAACTTTACCATCCTTTACCCAAGCAAATTTTATTTTTTTTTTTCTCTTTTAAGATCTCTGGCTTTTTTGTATAATAGTCCAAAGTAAGATGTGAGTCTTTCATTGATGAAAACTGTTTTTGGAGTTTCAGAACTGGTTTGGTGAAATATCTTGTAATCCAAATTTGCTTTATTTTTAGCTTGCATTATTTCATTTTTAATTTTAACGTTATTCAACTTCACGATTAGTTTTTTTGGTTCACCGGAGTTTTTTGAATTATTTTTATTTGAGAAATAAGCTTCTTTTATATCATTGTTTTCTAAAGTAACTCCCGTAGCTTCAAGAATTTTGGATGCAGAACTCATTACATCTAGCTCTGGAATTTCTTCCACTCCAGATATTTCAAGATATTTTCTAAATTTATGTTGCTTAGTTATTTCGATGTTCATAGTGATAGAATCAATTTTGCCTTTTAGAATTGTATTCTCATTGCGTAGACAAATATTATCTTCCACTAATGAATCCACAATTTCTTTATATTCTTTAACCTCACTTTTTAAGCCATTTATCTGTCTTTCAAGTTCATTTTGTTTTTTGATAATTTTAGCAAGTTTTTGTAGCATTAATTTTGGGCGAGAATCAGGATCATTTTGATTACTTTCAGATATTTTAGAGGTGTTTATACTGTCATTTACGCTAGTTGACAAGCGTTTTAGGCGCTTATCCTTGCATGACAGGCAAAACCAAGCTTTCTCAGGATCCTGTAAAATTCTGTTGAAATCTTCAGCAGCCAATTTAGAACATACAAAGTGGAACCAGCTTCTGCACTCACCGTTACATTGCATTATTCTTTTATCCTTTCGTAAATTTATTGCCCTATTGCACTGTTTGCACGAGTTTTTAGTTGACATGTTTGACATTTTGTATCATTTAAATTATTAAATTATTATTATTATTATTATTATTATTATTATTATTATTATTATTATTGTTTCAAATTTAAATTTTTAAAAAACCTTATTGATTCTACTTTTTTTTTTTTATTTTTTAATTAATTTTCTCTAATAATAAGTAAGAAAAATAATAAAAATAACACAAATTATTTTAATTTTAAAATTATCATCATTTTATTATTTTTAAAAAATTAATCAATATAAAATGTATGCATTTCGAGCATAGCCCATCATCAGCACTGCACGATTGCTATTTAATATAAATATGTGTATATATATGTAATGTTGTGTTAGAGAACCCTTATAAATATATTATGTCATAAATCAAATAATTAGTCAAATTAAATCAAAAAATAAAAATAAAATAAAAATTGAACGAAATTAAAACAAAATTACAAAAACAAAATTAAATAAAATTATAACATATTAAAAAATAAAATAAAATAAAAATTGAACGAAATTAAAACAAAATTACAAAAACAAAATTAAATAAAATTATAACATATTAAAAAAGTTTTTAAACATTCGTCAAGTTAAATCAAAAAAGAAATATTTTAAATAAACTAATTAATTGAACGGAATTACAAAAACAAAAAATTTTTTATATTATAATAAGTTAGCGAATGCTATCAAATAAAAACGTATCAGTATTTCCTTTGTCTGCATTCATATTGTTGTTGTCTTTATTAATGTAATAAGTTTCGTATGCATCTAATTTTGTAGAATCAATAAGGTTTTTTAAAAATTTAAATTTGAATTAAGATCGATTCTACAAGGATTAATTTTATATTATTATTGTTATTGTTATTATTATTATTATTATTATTATTATTAATAATTAATATGCATTTAATATTCAATTTGCATTTAGTATTCAATATGTGCCATCACTGATTTCATCTGTTGCTCGTGTGAACATGTAGTAACATTTGCTGACAATGACAGATGACACTTGACTTTGTTGACAAATATATACAGCACATGTGCTCAGTGAATATAATCAAAGTAGTAAAAAACACCATCAAAATAAAATAAATAAAAGATTTTCTGATTAATTTAAGAATTTTTTGACCAATTTAAATATTTTAACCTTTTTTGAAGTTTTTCAATTTTTTTTAGTATTCATTTACAATATAAATTAATTTTGAAATGGTTAAATGTAGAATCAAAGCAAAAACGAAAATAAGAGTGAAAATAAATGTGAAAGTTTAAAATTTGATTATTTATTATTATGCTGTAATATTTCCAAAAACAAGTGTGAGTGTTGAATATTCCAATTTTTCTCGATTAGTGATTTTTAATGATTATTATTTCACTGTATTTTTCATTTTAAATTAATCATCAATAAATTTAGTCTTTGAGATTATTCTTGTTTGCATTCACTTAATTTATATATTAGTATTAGTCTTTATTTTACCGGACTAGTGAACGACGCGACAATCCGCTAGTTTCACCGCCGCAGTTTTCCATAAATGAGAATTTTAAATTAATTATGAATTTATTTTTATTTTTTTGTAATATCCTCGTAGTTGTAATATAAATTATTTTTAAAATAGTTATTCAACTTTAAGATTTTAAAATAAAAACAAAAAAACAGGTAGTATTCACAAAAATTTAAAAAAAAAAAATTATTGTTCATTATCCTTTAAGGAAAAAACGCGTCCGATCGTATCAAAAACACAACTCATATCCCATATATGTTCTCATATATGTTCGTTAATCCTTAGACCGATTAAAGGGTCCAGAATCTGAACCCATGGGCCGATTTGCCCATATGTAATTCCTGTCGTACTTAAAGTACTAGTAACCTACAGTTAAAATTTAATCAAGATAGCTCCATTAGTTTTTGAGTTATCGTGCCTACGGATGGACATGGCTATATAGACTCAGGAAGTCACGCTGATGAAAAATATATATACTATTCCATTTCTAGGTTGCTTCCTTTAGGTGGTTACAAGCACCATATCAAAGTTAATATACTCTTTTCCTATTTCAAAGTGTAGGGTATAAAAATCCAAATTTAGTTTACAATTTCAAATTTTGATTAATTAATGTTGTTTATGTTTTATATAAAAATTATTAAAGTTTATTTTTTTATTTCAAGTTTTGGTTAATTAATTTAAATAAAATATTTTATGTTTTGTATTAAAATTTATTTCATTTAAGTATATTTCCACGTCCTCGGCAATCCACTTTAGTGTGAAGAAGGGCAGCATCTTCGCTGTGAAGCTCTATTTATACCCTTGTTATGCCGGAGGTTGCTGTGGGGAAAATCTATCTATCAGTGACAGGTCCTACCATCGTTAACCCCATTCGGCCATCCTACAAGATCTTTAGTCCCTGAAGAATTAAAATAATTTTTTTAAATTAAATTAAAATTATGTTTTTTTTTGGTTTATTGTTTTTTTTTTTTAATTTATTTCTATAGCCATGTCACATTCTTCATAATTTTCGTTATAGCTAATAGCATCACTATCTTCATAACTTATACATGGCTTCATCTTGTTTGCACTTGTGTCTTTTAACTCTTCTTTTCAACTTTGTATCTATCAAATTTTTCTTTTTTTGTCTAATACCTTTTTGTTTTTTTTTTGTTGTTCGCTAATCTCAGTTTTCACGTAGGTTTACCATTTTTCATGGTCACATATTGATAGTTTTGTTAATGCTCAAATAACTATTGAACGTGTTCTTTCAATTTACCCGTTTCCCCGAGGAAGTCCGACTGTGATAAAAGGTAATTCAATATCATGTTCTTTGCAATATGTTTGAAAATTGTTGGAAATGAATGCTCCGGCTCTGTCTGCAATTATTTTTCTAGGGTAACCAAAAGTTTCCGCTTTAACATCTAATTTCTGTATGGATTCTTCAGCACTCAAAGTTGTCGTCGGAAAAAGTCACAGAAATTTTTGAAAACCCATCTATTATTGAAAAAATTTTCGGCTTTTCCGGGTTTTCGTTCAGCCAATATGCATTGAATACAATTATTTATAATTTTTGTAATTCTTTTTTGAAGGTCTAGAATATAGAAGTATTTTTCAAAAATCGCTGATATTTTTTTATGGTGAGAGTGACGAATTTGAAATAAGTCATCTTCTGAGTCTTTTTGAAGTAGCTCCGTAGCCGTCTTGGGACACATTGTTCTAAATTCAGTATGTGCTCCATAATTAAATGTCTTCAAAACTGTTTTATCCCTAAGTACTTTTTTTTTTTAATTTTTCAAAAGCCATTTTTTCAACTTCACCAAATCTAAGTGAACTGTTTTTTTGAGAAGTTCTGCAAATGCGCTTGCCTTTGTTTTACAGTTTTCGGTGTAGGAAAATTTATAACAGCCTTAGATTTTGAAGGATCAATCTTCCCATTATGAATTCTGTGTCCTTTGAACCTTTTGTATTTATGTTAGCACCTAAACCAGCTATTTTTATTGGAGGTTTACTAAAATTACAAATAGGATTAATCAACTTGTAAAAACTTTCTTTCAAGACGCAAACATTGCTTCCACTCTCACCACACCTACAGATGAATTATTATTAATTATAATTTTAATTAGGATTCTGTTATTGTTAAACTCGATAAAATTGATTGATTGTTGTTTTAGAATTATTTCTTTACTGCCCGGAATTTTATATTTATTACTTGCATATTTATTCATATATTTATTGTATATATTTATTTGCATATTATCAGGCCATATTTATTGCATCTGAAACATTGCGGACATTTATGAAATTCGTTTTCCCCAGATCCACAATTAAAACAATACTTCTGATGTTGTCTGTAACCAGACGACAATCTGGTTTATCCCTTATAAAATTTTTTTCTTTTGACTGTTGTTTCACTTCTTATAATTTGTTCGTAAATCTTCTTTTCAGATATTTTTTAAGCGCCAAACAAAACCATTTTGCTTGCCAAATCTCTAATTCCATCAATATTACATGATATTATTGAATTCTCCGCCATATTCGTTTGTGATGCTGTATCCAGTATATAATAAAGATATTCCCGAAATGATTTATAGTTTTTCTTTTTTCTTTGCCACGGCACTTGTTAACTTTGATCCAAACTCTCTAATTAGATCACCCTTCAAGTCACTGTAGTTCATAGATCTACTTTCGCATTCGACATATAATTTAGCTGCACTTATAAGACATCTTTTCCAAAATATAAATTTTTTTAAATCGTTCCATTGAAAAACCAAAGCATATTTGTCAACCTCATTTACCCATTTTTCTACATTTTATGTTTCAGCACCATTGAATTTCTTAATTATAATATCATGGCCAGACCACCTTGTGACGAATTACCATGACAAAAAATTTTCTATTCTACGGTTGCATCGCTTATTCGCATTGTTCTACGTCTTCTTACACTCATCGTAACAATTACACAAAATTGCGTTAGCTCTTAATGTGTTCTCGTATTAATTATTTAATAAATTTTATTTAATATTTTAAAACAATTAAAATTTGGGTTTTGATAAGAAAAATAAGAAAACAATTTTATTCTGTATGTTTGTTTGTTATAATTATAATAATATTTAACGAAACTGGTTTTAAATAAAAAAAAATACAATTTAATTTAAATAAATATTGAGCATGTACATTAGAACTGTAATTTGTAGACCAGATTTTTTTTTTCATATAAGTAATATTTTTTTTTTCTTTAGGGTAGGTCTTGCATCTTAAAACAGTTTTTACTTTCTTTTTATACCCGTGCATACATATATGACATCGGGTATATTAGATTTGCTCCTCCGTTTGTAACGCATCGATCTAGACGAGCTAGATATAGTGTCAAGGGTACGTATCGGCTCAGAATCGAAAAATTAGTCGATCTAGCTATGTGTGTCTGTCCGTCCGTCCGTCCGTGTGTCAGCACGATAACTCAAAAACTAAAAGGGCTAGAGTCTTGAAATTCACACAAAGTCATTTTTAGACAATTTCTAGGTTCCCTATTGTTTTTGGTTAAAATCGGGCCAAGGCTTCGGGGAGCTGCCATACAACTTTTTTGCACCAATATGAATTTCTTCAAAACTAATTATACTACGGGGATAAAAACTACACACGGTAAGTTTTATAATGACTCCGGCACTTATATGAAGTTTCAAAATGTTAGGGCCCCATTTTCGGGGGGCTGCCATACAACTTCTTTGCACTAATATGAATTTCTTCAAAACTAATTATACTACTCGGATGAAAATTACACATGGTTAGTTATATAATGAATCGAGCACTTATATGAAGTTTCAAAATGTTAGGGCCCCATTTTCGGGGGGCTGCCATACAACTTCTTTGCACCAATATGAATTTCTGCAAAACTAATTATACTACGAGGCTGAAAATTACACACGGTTAGTTATATAATGAATCGAGCACTTATATGAAGTTTCAAAATGTTAGGGCCCCATTTTCGGGGGGCCGCCATACAACTTATTTGCACAAATATGAATTTCTTCAAAACTAATTATAGTACGACGATAAAAATTACACACGGTTATTTATATAATGAATCGAGCACTTATATGAAGTTTCAAAATGTTACGGCCCCATTTTGGGGGGGCTGCCATACAAAGCTTTCGATTCAATAACTGCGAATCTAATGAAGCTACAAGGTTAAAATTAAAATTGGGCAGGTAAAGTAATAGGGCAAGTTAGTTGGCAAAGTCGGACATCACTCGGACCATCGGAATTTTAGGGTGGGCCATTTTTTTTTTTTTGTTTTTTTTTTGTTTTTTTTTTTTTTTTTTTTTTTAATTTAAAGTTATGGAACAATGAATGAAAATTTTGTTTTTTTTTTTGTGATTTTTTTTTTTTGTTAATTTTTTTTTTTTTTAAGCTAAAGTTATGGGACAATGACTGAAAATTTTGTTTTATGTTTTGTGATTTTTTTTTTTTTGTTTTACGTCAAAATTATGGAGTAATGAGTTAAATGTATAAGGGAAGTATATTACGGTTTATTTTATACACCATAGTGGGTATGCACGGGTATCTAAAAGTTGACAAGGGCAACTATAATCTTCCTCGTTAATTACAAAATTTTGTTTAAGTGTTAATATTTTAATTTTTAATAATTAGGTTTAATAGTATTTATTTTTAATATTTAAAATTTCTTTTATAGTATTAACTTAAAATTGTAGTGCAATAAAATATTTGTATTTTATTAGTATTATTTATTAAAATTTGAAGTGTTTTTAATTAGCTCATATACAAATTTTTGTAAAATAACTTTATTTATTTATTAAGTTTAAATGAAATGTTCTTTAGTCTGTAAAGCCATATAAAAAATTGAATATTTTCTTTCTTGTCATTTGTAATAAAGTGTGAGAAATTTTGTGATTTTTTAATATGAGATTAATGTATTTAAAACTAAATTTTGTATTCACTGTTTTAATTATATTAAGTAACCTAATAAATCAGAAATAAACAATACTTAATAGCATTAAATAATTTAATTAAGGTTAATTTAAATAACAATATTTTTTAAACCTTAAAATATAAGTTTTGTAAATATGTTAGTTTTAAAATTTTATTATTATATATTATGGTTTTAAGTAATAAAAAATCGATATAATAGTATTTGCTGCGTGTTTTTTTTAATCCAAATAAAATATATTATTAATTCAAGTTGCTTATTCATAATTTTTAAATTCAAATAAAATAACTATACTATATTAAATTCAAAATGATAATTCATAAAAAAACAGTTATAATTAGAGTTCTATAAGGTATATCTCCAACCTGAAAACGGCAACAGACAGCTGTTTTTATAAGCTTTACAAGTTTTTAAAAGCCAATTGTATAGGGTTACCATACGGTACTAAAATTTACCGTTATTCAAAACTAAGTTTTACAAAATTTTTGGTCCCTCATAACTTCGGAACGGCTAAATCTAGAAACTTGAAATTTTGGGAGAAGTTAGATCCTTAGAAATAAGTAAGAGTCAGTTAACAAAATTTTTTTGTCACGTCCCCTCTTTAGGAACTGTAAGGGGTCGAAAATTGAAATTTTGCTAAAAATTTAGCTTTTAAACACCTATAACTTGAATACCTGTCAAAATTTTTTTTTATTTTTATACAAAATTGAAAGCTCCAAAACGAAAGTTTCAATAAGTGTCAAAGGTTTTTCTTAATTTTGACTTTGCCCGTCCGTCCGTCCGTCCGTATGTTTACAAAAACTTTTACACCGTTTGAAATAGATTAAAGATATTTTAACCACGGGTAGATATTACAAAAAAATTAAGTTCGTAGAAGAATTTTTTTCTGTAGCCCCACCCGTTACGGAGCTACAGCCCCCCAAATTTGGAAAAAGCCCTATTTTTAAATTATTATAACAAGAGTTTTGTTAAGTGTATTTTCAATCTGAAAACGGCAAAAGATAGCTGGTTTTATAAGCTTTACAAAAATATAAGGCTAAAATGTATAGAGTTACCATACGGTACTAAAATTTACCATTAAGCTAAACTCAACTTTTGCAAAATTTTTGGCCCCATATATCTTCTAAACGGTTCAACCTAGGCTCTTGATATTTTGGGAGAAGTTAGGTCCTCTAAAATTAATAGGAGTCGGTTAACAAAATTTTTTTGTCACGCCCCCTATTTAGGAGCTATAATAAAGCTCGAATATTGAAATTTTGCTATTTTCAACCACCTGTAACTTTAACACCTGTCCAAATTTTTTTTTACAAATATGCAAAATTTACAGCTGCAGCATTATATTTCAACATACGTTAAAGGTTTTTCTTAAATTTGAAAGAGTCTCTTTAAATTGAAGAAATTGTTTCTTAGTCTTAACCATTTTTGGTTAGATAATAATATTCTAGGTAAAATTCCAAATTTTGTTGGAGTTCCAAATTGATTTCCTAGAACCGGAAAAAAATGGAAGGGTGAACACAGGAGGGGGGTGAGCAGATCCATCATAAGTTTGCTAAGCAAAAATTTGGAAACCTTCCTCATTGAAGGGCTACTAGGTCTTCAAAATTAAAACTTTTATGTTCTTATAAAACAGTAACTTATTCACCTGTGTAAATTTTCCAAAATTAAACGTTAACATTGAAGCCACAACATTATTTTCCGCACTTATTAACAGGTTTTCTTGAATGCATTGGGGTTGTATTTTAAGTATTTCACTATTAGTCATATAATTAATTATTAATGAAATAACAAAATTATAATATTATCATAATATATATTTTTATAAAAATAAATGATAAAATACTCAGTAAGAAACCGTATATAATTTTGAAAATGTGCTTTTTAAAAACCCTTGGTTTTTTTTCCTCACTTGTTTATATATATATATATATAATAATTTATTTAATTTCAGATAATTTTACAATATAAAATGTAAAATTATGTTTAAGAAATCAAAATTTAAATACAAATTAATTTTACTTATCTCTAATTTTACTTTTAAATATAATTTTAATTTTTAATTTATTTTTTAAGTTTATTTTTAAATATGTGCACATTTTGACAATTTTTAATTTCCGTGCGTAAAGAGTTGAAGAGTTTAATTTCACTACATTTTAGGCTTTTTTGTTTGGATGTTCTAGCTTTAGGTATTTCAATATTTTTTCTGTATCTAGTAAGATGATTATGTACATTCTCCCTATTCGTTAGAATTAATTAGAATTTTAATTTAAAATTATTATTTAGTATATTATAAATGCATTTACATTTATCAAAATAAATTAGTTGATTTATATAAAGTAAATAAATTGCTTTGTATAATTCCATTGTACTAGTTTTAGGATTTATTTTAAATAAAATTTTTAATGCCTTATTCATTACAGTTTCAATCGAATTTACGTGAAATTTTGAACAGTGACTCCAGCTGCATATATTATATCTAATTTTTGATAAAATATGACCATTGTAAACAAGCTTAGCTGCATAATTCGGAATGCCACCAATTCTTTTAATAGTCATACATATAGGGATAATTTGTTTCTTAATTTTTTTAAAGTGTTTGTCCCATCTTAAATTTTCATCAATTATACTAAATATTAAACGGTATCCACTCTTAGAATTATCTTATTTTTTATCTTCAGAGTAATATCATCATATTTTTTTTCTGGGTTTTGAATATTATGTAATTAGTTTTTTTAGCATTTATACTTAGGTTATTATACTCTGACCAATTACATAATGTTTCCAGGTCCTTATTTAGTGCACCTTTCAATTCTTTCATTGTCTTAGCTTTTGCAATCAGATTTGTGTCATCTGCATAAACATTGTAATTTGACAAGATATTATTTTTTGGTATGTTCATTATATATATTAAGTACAAAAGCGGCCCAAGAAGAGAACCTTGTGGTACACCTTTTTTGATTAATAATTCATCGCCCAAAGTTTGTTTAATTTTAACGCATTGGGTCCTACTTGTTAAATAACTTTTTAATAGAAGATTACTATTTCCTCTTATTCCCATGTTCTCTAAAAAATTAAGTAATCTGGAATGATTTACCATGTCAAATGCTTTTGTTAAATCAATAAATACCGCACCCATGTAGTATAAATATAAATAGAATATAATGTACAAAAACTGTACATGGAACGTATAAACAATAATGATATAAATGGCCAAACCTTAGTACAACTGTACTTAAGTAATTTGAGATCAATACATTGACCGACCTCGACCACCGTGATATATTTAACTAACACAAATTCTGATTAAATATATTCAATCGTATAATAAATACACTGAATATGGTTAATCAGCAATTTTAAAACAAAAGCTAAAATACAAAGTATCGATCTACAATATGCGATATATGATTTTTTGTTCTATTCAAAAGAATAACAACAACCAATTATATTGAATAAATTCAAACATTCTATTATCAGGTTATTAAACTAAAAAATAAGAAATGGTATTAATTACCAATACGATATAATGTAAAAATACAAGTAAAGAAACAGACAGTCGGTGCAACCGACTTAGAAATACCCTACACCTATTTGGTTCAAATTTAAGGACATATCCATAAGTCATTTTAACACCATAGAAGCTGTTATTAATTTGATCGTAAGTCATAGCTAACCAAATTAACTGTATAATACTAAAAACATTTTCTAATTACACTATCTATTAAAAAATACTACAAATTCTTACTAATTAATCTATTTAAAAATATTAAAAAACAATTATTCCAATTCAATTACAAAATGAAAAAATTCTAATTATTAAATTTTGTGATAAAAAGATAATCAAAGCATAATATATTTAATAATCCAAATTTTTAAAAATTGCAATTATTTTAAATGGTTAGTTTATATACCTAATAGAAAAGCTTATAAACGCAAAATATGCAATAAATAGTATTTCTAAAATACAATTACAAATTTAGACCTTTTCATATAATTCATTTAAATATAAAAATAAATTTTATACAAATGCAGCAAATACCTTTGAACATAGCTGAACCACTACAATTAAGTCTAGATTTCGGAGACACATAGGACATAGGAAATATATTCTTTGGCTTCGAAATTAAACTCGACCACAACCAATTCCCATGGTACTTTCATTACTAGTAACCTACTGTTAAATTTCATCAAAATACCGGCATTATTTTTTGAGTTATGGTGTTTTTAAGATATATGTTTGTTAGTCCTTCAACTTTTCAAGGGTTCCTGAACCCGAAATTATGGTACGATTTCGCCCATATGCAGTCCCGTCATACTTTCAATACTAGTTAACCCTTGTACACAATTGGAACGCTCTATCTTAATTTTAAGTTACTAGTTTTATTAATTTCGATGATAAGCTTTTACACATTGGGGGGTCTAAGAGAGGTTCTGAACCACCACTCCAATTGATCCCAAATTAGGGGGGCACGCAAGAAATAGTAAAGAACACCCTGGGCCAAATTTGAAGCTTCTACATTTGTTTCAAGTTACTATCTTTATTAATTTCGAAAATATGCTTTAAGGTCCTAAGAACTGAGTGGCTGGTCCCCGATCCACTACTCCAATGGGGCCCAAATTTCAAAGACACTTACGAAATAGGAAGAGACACCCTGATACCAAATTTGGAGGTTCTATCTTCATTGGTTTCGGAATTATGCTCGTTTGGCCTAAATTCGATCAAAAAGTTCTAAGTTCCGAACCCATTGTCCAATACTCACCGTACTTAATCACCGCCGTAGTTTCGCTGCCAATAACCTACAGCACAAATTTCATGAAGATAGCCTCATTAGTTGTTGAGTTATCGTGATTTTTTATATATGTTCTTTAGCCCTGACATCGATTAAAAGGTCCGGAATCCGAACCGTTGGGCTGATTTCGCCCTTATATAGTCCGCGCTGTACTTATAGTACTAGTTAACCCTTGTACACAATTTGAACTGTCTATCCTAATTTTAAGTAACTATTTTTAGTAATTTCGATTATAAGCCTTTAAAACTTGGGAGGTCTGAGAGGGGTACAGAACCACCACTCCAATTGATCCCAAATTAGGGGAACACGCAAGAGATAGTAAAGAACACCCTTGTGGCAAATTGGAAGCTTCTACATTTTTTCAAGTTGTTATCTTTATTAATTTTAAAGATATGCTTTAAGGTCTTCGGAAATGTGTGGCTGGTCCCCGACCCACTACTCCAATGGGACCCAAATTCACAAGGCACTTAGGAAATAGGAAGGGACACCCTGATACTAAATTTGGAGGTTCTATCTTCATTGGTTTCGGAATTATGCTAGTTTGGCCTAAATTCGATCAAAAAGTTCTAGGTTCCGAACCCATGGTCCAATCCCGACCTTACGCAATCCCCGAAGTAGTTTCATTACCAGTAACCTACAGCACAAATTTGATGAAGATAGCGTCATTAGTTGTTGAGTTATCGTGATTTTTTATATTTGTTCGTTAGCCCTGAAACCGATTAAAAGGTCCAGAATCCGAACCCATGGGCCGATTTCGCCCATATGCAATCCCCGCCGTACTTTCAGTCCTAGTAACCTACAGTTAAAATTTCATCAAGATAGCTCCATTATTTTTGGAGTTATCGTGCCTACGGACGGACGGACGGACGGACGGACATGGCTATATCGACTAAGGCGGTCACGCTGATCACAAATATATATACTTTTCCATATCTAGCTCGCTTCCTTTAGGTGGTTACAAACACCATACCAAAGTTAATATACCCCTTTACCTATTCTATAGGTGTAGGGTATAATAAGACATATGCTAGTATGGGTAGCATTAGTAATTAAGTATATTTAAGTAGGATAAAACGAGGAAGATTATAGTTGCCCTTGTCAACTTTTAGATACCCGTGCGTGTATTAATTAAATAAGAAATTCTTATATTGCAATTGAACTGTTTGGCAGAAAATTCAAAATATTTGTTTTTTTATATTTAATTACAAAAAAAATTAATAAAAAAAAAATGAATTAAAAAAAAAGATGAATTTAAAAAAAAAAATATGCTCTCAACGAGATTCGAACCAACACTTTTCAATTAAAATGTCGACGTCCTAACCACTAAGCCATCGACTTTATATTCATCTCAATTTTTTTTTTAAATTATTATAGTTGCGATGGTATCAATTGTTTGTTTTGAATAACTGTTTTGAATTTTTTTAAAAATGTATTAAAAAAAATAAATAATTTATAAATGAGAATTTTAAGATGAATTTAAAAAAAAAAAAATTTTGCCACAGCCAGGAATCGAACCGAAACGTTTTGACTACTAGTCCCATGTCCCATCCACTATACCATAGAACAATTAATAATTTGTTTACAAAACGAGTTTTTATTTATCTCATTATTTTTTTTTAATAATTGTAGTTGCTAAGGTATCAGTTGTTCGTTTTAAATAACAGTTTTAAATAATCGTAGTTTCTATGGTATCAATTGTTTGTTTTAAATAACAGTTTTGAATTTTTTTATAGAAATATTAAAAAAAATTAATAATTTTTAATATAAATGAGAGTCTTCTGTCAAATTTTCTATAAAATAAAATTTTTTCAAACATAAAATAAATACATATATTTTATTAAAAAAAAAATAGATAAAAAAAAATGAATTTAAAAAAAAAAAAAAATTTTCCTTAGCCTGAATTCGAACCGAGACATTTTTGCTACAAGTAACATGTCCTAACCACTACACCATGAATCGATTAATAATTAAACAACAATTTGTTTGTTTTTATATTTGGTTTCTATTTTTCGTTATTAATTTAGAAAATACTTATTAAATATCGAAAAATTTGTATGGCAGCTACCCGAAGCCTTTCTCCGATTTTAACCAAAAACAATAGGGAACCTACAAATTGTCTAAAAATTACTTTGTGAAAGTTTCAGAACTCTAGCTCTTATAGTTTTTGAGTTATCGTGCTGACGGACGGACGGACGGACACACAAAGCTAGATCGATTCCCTTTTCGATGCTGATTCGATACGTACCCTTGACACTATATCTAGCTCTTATATTTCGATGCGTAACAAACGGAGGAGTAATTTTAATATACCCGATGTTCATATATGTATGCACGGGTATAAATATAAAGAAGAAAATAAATTCAATTGTTAATCAGAAGTATAAGAGTTCGGGTGTTTTTATTAAAATACAATTATTATACCTACATAGAATCCATCATCTAATTGTTTGTGTAATAAAATTTTAATTTCTAATATTAATAGCTTTTTCAATATATTTTAATATATAATTTAAAATTGAGATTGGCCTATAATTATTACAATATTCTTTTAACCCAGATTTATGTATAGGAACTACAAAGGCTTTTTATACCCGTGCATACATATATGACATCGGGTATATTAGATTTGCTCCTCCGTTTGTAACGCATCGATCTAGACGAGCTAGATATAGTGCCAAGAGTACGTATCGGCTCAGAATCGAAAAATTAGTCGATCTAGCTATGTGTGTCTGTCCGTCCGTCCGTGTATCAGCACGATAACTCAAAAACTAAAAGGGCTAGAGTCTTCAAATTCACACAAAGTGATTTTTAGACAATTTCTAGGTTCCCTATTGTTTTTGGTTAAAATCGGACCAAGTCTTCGGGGAGCTGCCATACAACTTTTTTGCACCAATATGAATTTCTTCAAAAGTAATTATACTACGAGAATGAAAATTACACACGGTTAGTTTTATAATGACTCCGGCACTTATATGAAGTTTCAAAATGTTAGGGCCCCATTTTCGGGGAGCTGCCATACAACTTTTTTGCACCAATATGAATTTCTTCAAAACTATTTATACTACGGGGATGAAAATTACACACGGTTAGTTATATAATGAATCGGGCACTTATATGAAGTTTCAAAATTTTAGGGCCCCATTTTCGGGGGGCTGCCATACAAAGTTTTCGATTCAATAACTTTGAATCTAATGAAGCTACAAGGTTAAAATTAAAATTGGGCAGATAAATTAATAGGGCAAGTTACTTGGCAAAGTTGGACATCACTCGGACCTTCGGACTTTTAGGGTGGGCCAATTTTTTTTTTTTTTGTTTTTTTTTTTTTTATTTTTTTTTTTTTTTTTAAGCTAAAGTTATGGGACAATGAATGAAAATTTTGTTTATTTTTTTTGTGATTATTTTTTTTTTGTTAATTTTTTTTTTTTTTTTTTTTAAGCTAAAGTTATGGGACAATGAATGAAAATTTTGTTTTATGATTTTTTTTTTTTTTTTGTTAATTTTTTTTTTTTTTTTTACGTCAAAATTATGGGGTAATGAGTTAAATGTATAAGGGAAGTAAATTACGGTTTATTTTATACACCATAGTGGGTATGCACGGGTATCTAAAAGTTGACAAGGGCAACTATAATCTTCCTCGTTTTAGTTGATATAGAAATATTCCTTCTATAAAACATTTTTTGATCATTATCTATAAAGGTAGTTTTATAACATTAACCAATTCCTGTAAGTCTTTTACTGTTATTTTAACTAATCCTGGAGTTGCATTTTTATTTAATTTCATGATAATTTGATAGCTTTTAGCTTCTGTAACTGGAGTAAGAAATAACGATTTACTATTATACATTTTACAAGCAGCATTATTAACTGTGCAAGAATTCCAATCCGACTCACAGTTAGATACATTTTGTAATTTCATTAAAAAAATTATTAATAGTATCTGCCGTCTCACTTTCATTAATTGTTTTATCGCCATTTTTCTTTAAAACGTAAGTAAAAGTTTCAGTTTTTTGGTCATAATTATTTTTTTTTTAAGTATTATTTAATAATTTCTATAGTTTACTAAAGTCATTCCCTGCTTTTTCAATACTTTTAATAATATGTTTATTTTTAGCTTTCTTAACTAGTTTTTCTACTTTCTTTTTGAATAGCTTATATTTTAATCTTTTTATACCCGTATGACTATATAGTCAAAGAGTATAATAAATTGGCCATTACGTTTGTGACGCAGAGAAGGAGGGGGATAGATATAGACTCAAGTGTATGAATCGGATCAGAATCGAAAAATAAATCGATTTAGCTATGTATGTCCGTCCGTCTGTCCGTCCGCACGATAACTCAAAAACTAAAGGAGCTAGGATCTTGAAATTTTCGCAAATTCGTTTTTTTTGCAATAGCCGTCATCGCTATTTAAATCCAGCCATTTTGGTCCATGGGTTCGGGTAGCTGCCATACAACTTCTTTTTTTATATGAGCATTACTCTGTACCTATTAGAACTGCGTGTCTGAAATCTTGTTAAAAGTAGTTTAGTTTTATATGGCCAAAGTTTCTGCAAAATTTGGTTGGTCTACTGCAGTGGGTTCGAGTAGCTGCCATACAACTTCTTATTCTATATGAGCATTACTCTCCACCTACTGAAGCTGGGTATCTGAAATTTATGGGTATCTGGGTATCTAAAAATAGTTTAGTGTAATGGCCAAAGTTTCTGCGAAATTTGATAGGTCCACTACAGAGGGTTCGAGTAGCTGCCATACAACTCCTTCTTTTATATGAGCATTACACTACACCTAATGAAGCTAGCTGCCAGAAATTTTGCCAAAAATAGTTTAGTGTAATGGCCAAAGTTACAGCAAAATTTGGTTGGTCTACTGCAGAGGGTTCGAGTAGCTGCCATACAACTTCTTCTTTTATATGAGCATTACACTACACTTAATAAAGCTGTATGTTTGAAATTTTGCCAAAAGTAATTAACCGGATTATATAATGTATATGTTACGGTCATACGGGTATCCCAGAGTTGACACAGTCTACTCTACTACACTCTTCCTCGTTTTCAACATTATTATTATTGCTATTATAATAATAATTATTTTCATTAATACCTATTTCATTCTTATTTACAATTACTTCACCCTCAATATCACTTTCATTATTATTGGATTTATTTATACTAACATTATTATTGATCTGATTATTTTCAGCATTATTATTATTGGTATTATAATTATAGTTGTTTTCATTACTACCTATTTCATTCTTATTTGCTTTTGCTACGCCTTCAATAATTCGTTCATTATTATTATTACTATTATTATTATTATAATAAATATCAACAAAAATTCCTGGAATACCCTTTGCACAATTATTTAATATATTTTCCTCCTCTTCCCATTTCTTTAATTGCTAGTACCCAATTTTTTGCTTTCTTTCATTTAATTTTTTTGATATACAGGACCGAATCTACTAAATGTTTTATGTTTTACATTTAGTCCTAGCTTGAATTTTTCATTATTTTTCCTGTAATTTATGCATTAATTTCTTCCTGTTGTTTACAATTACTTGTTTTAAGGTTCTGGTGACACTTCATGAATGTTTCTTTGTTTGTACAGTCAGCCGATTTATGGTTAAAGCCTTTGCACTTGTAACATCTTCTCACACTAATAGCATCAAAAACTTTTTCCACATTTTCCAACCAATACAAAGTTTTTCCGCAATTAATATTTTCGGGAAAGAATCCTTATCCACTTCAATTACAGCGTTCTGCATATCTTTGTTGTATTTGTTAACCGTATTTAATTTTATTATTTTTAACTCACTTTGTTCCAAAAAAATATTTTGTTTCATAAGCTTTTCTTTTATTTCATCCGCATTAAATTTATTGTTCATATGCACAATTTCAAATTTAGGTTTTATTTCCATAGGAATTTTGATAACATAATTCTCCTTCATTTTATTTTCAAGTTCACTTTTTATTTTTTCACGATTTTCATTTGAACCTGTTTCAATTAAAATAGTGCCATTATTTAACTTTCAACATTTTTTATTTTTAGATTTTTTGGATCCACCTTAGTATTAAAATCTTTTTTTGTAATTTCTATTTTTTGCTTATATTTTGGTTTTATTAATAACGGCAAATTTTTTTTCATTACTGGCAATGCATTAACCCTATTTTTGCTGACACTTGTATTGTACTTTGTTTTACAATATCAGTCAATGAAACGTTCTGACCTACATTAAGTTTTATTTCATTTTCATTTAAGCTTTTTATTTGATTACAGAGTTCATTGCTTTTTAATAAAGAATTAGTTATCACTGTATTTAGTTTTTCACTATCCATTTTGAACACATCAGTTATTTTTGAAACATTTTCGAAATTTTTTTGTTGTTCACTTTTTATGCTTTCTATACGCTCCGTATATATATTTTCAATAGTTTTCAGTAACTGAATCACTTCATTTTCATTGTTTTTATAGCACTTTTATATTCCTTTTTATATTCGTTCAAATAATCATTATTTTTTTTAACAGCACAATCAATATTTTGTAATACCATATCTAGATTTTGTATATATAGAATACAAATATCACAAAGAAATTTTATGTTCACATTAGAGTCTAATAAATTACTGTTCAAGTCCTGAGCACTTAGTGCCGTAAAAAATTTTTCCAAACACTCCGGAACATCTAATACCGGTTTCGCCTCTTATATTAGATGACAATTCGTCATTGACCGTATAGTTGTACAAACAACTGTTTAACACCGAACACAAAATTGCAACAATATGCAAATTTTATTATTATTAGTTTTATATTTAATTTTTAATTTTCATCCGAAATTTAAAATTACGTCCGAACCGTTTCAGTTCAAAATAAGAACTTGCTATTATTAAATCTTAAATTTTAAATTAATATTATCTACATAAAGTGATTGTATATACTGCTTAATTTATGTAATAAAATTCCACTTATTATTTTCGAACTGAATTTTTAAAATAAGTAAATTTTTCAGAAGTAAGATTAAATATAATTATACTATTAGAAGATTAAATATTACTTTTAAAATTTAT
Organism: Dolichopus griseipennis; assembly: GCA_963082915.1. Classification (NCBI taxonomy): domain Eukaryota; kingdom Metazoa; phylum Arthropoda; class Insecta; order Diptera; family Dolichopodidae; genus Dolichopus; species Dolichopus griseipennis. Next base: position 229,189,528 of record OY720441.1, read on the forward strand.
GCTTCAATAATTTCTTCATCCAGGTAATTTAACTTCTTTTTTGACCACTCCATGTACATATATTAACTCAATTAGTTTGTCCACATCCCGGTTGAGCCCCCATGTGAAAATTTAATAATAAATTAGAATTTTAAGTTAAAATTATTTGAGTTTAATATACAAAAACCCAAATTTAGTCTATATTTCAAGTTTTAATTAATGTTGTTTATATTTTGCATAAAAATTGTTAAAGTTTAGTTTACAATTTCAAGTTTTGGTTAATTAGTTTTAATAAAATGATTTATGTTTTGTATCAAAATTGATTTAATTTAAGTATATTTCAACGTCCACGGCAAACTATATTACCATGAACAAGGGCAAAATCTTCGAAAATTAAAAATCTATCTGACAGTGACAGGTGTTACCATCGTTAAACCCGTTTACATATTTGGATCGGGTATATTAAAATTGCTCATCCGTTTGTATCTCGATCTATACTAACTGCATGAAAATTACACATGGTTAGTTATATAATAAATCAAGCATTCACATGAAGTTTCAAAAGTTACGGCTTCATTTTTGGGGAGCTGCCATACAACTTTTTTGAACTAATATGAATTTCTTCAAAACTAATCATATTAAGATGAAAATGAGACACGGTTAGTTATGTAATAGAACAAGCACCTATATAAAGTTTCAAAATATTACGGCCTCATTTACGGGGAGCTGCCATACAAAGTTGTCAACTTGATAACTGTAAATCTAATGAAGCTAGGAGGTTAAAATTAGAACTGGGAAAGATACTTGGTACAATTGGACATTGGGACAAATTATTTTTTTTTTATTTTGTTTTGTTTTATGGCTTGCTTAGCTTGTTTTTATGGCTTCAATTACTCGGACCAACTTTTAGGGTGGACCAGATTTTTTTTTGTTTTTAATGTATTTTTTTTAATCAAAAATTATGGGGCAGGGTGGAGCAGATTTTTTTTTAATTATTTTACTCTTTAATAGATTTGTTTTTAATATAATAGCATAAGGGAATTAAATATCGGTTTATTTTATTTTATACATCATAGTGGGTATGCACGGGTATCTAAAGTTGACAAAGAAAACTATATAATCCTCCTCGTTTAAAAATACATTTATTGCATATTTTGCATTTATAAGCTTTTTTAAAATATAGATATAATAGAAATTTAAATTAATTTTAATTTTGAAAAATTTTAACTATTGAATTTTGTGATAAAAAGCTAATCAAAGCATTAATAGTTTTATTTTACATTAAAAACCATCAAATTATATAAACTTTTATATTTATATTATTACAAATTAATATTTCTTTCGAATAACTTTGAGTTTAATTATATAAAACATTAAAAAATAAATAAATTAAGAGAATAAATTTAAAAATTATTTAAAATTGAAATAAATAATCAAGGGTTCAAAATCATACAAGTAAATGAACTACAGCTACATAAAAATGGTGAAAAGAAGTAATTGCTGCATATGTGTAAAGTTTTATTGAATTGAATAAAAAGTTTTAAATATGTAATTTTGTAATTGCATTTTACGAATCCATTTACTTCAAGTTTATTTATTTAATATTTTCAAATATACAAATTAGTAAGAATTTTTAATATTTTTGAATTACTGACTGTTTCTTTATTTGTTTTATTTTTATGTACATATTTCAACAACAAAAATTTTAAAACTACGATCCCTTCAAACAAATTACCTAAACCCAACTCAATATTGTATTCAATTGTAAAATGCAACCTACTTACATTTTTACAAACATATTTCAATAAGAAACGAGGAAGATTATAGTTGCCCATACGGGTATACGTGTATTAAATAAATAAGAATTTCATATATTGCAATTGAACTGTTTGACAGAAAATTCAAAATATTTGTTTTCTTATATTTAATTAAAAAAAAAATTAATAAAAAATAAAATGAATTAAAAAAAAAGATGAATTTAAAAAAAAATATTCTCTGAACGAGATTCGAACCCACACTTTTCAATTAAAAAGTCGACGTCCTAACCACTTAGCCATCGACTTTATATTCATCTCAATTTTTTTTTAAATTATTATAGTATCAATTGTTTGTTTTGCATAACTGTTTTGAATTTTTTTTAAAATGTATTAAAAAACAAGTGAGGAAAAAAAACCAAGGGTTTTTAAAAAGCACATTTTCAAAATTATATACGGTTTCTTACTGAGTATTTTATCATTTATTTTTATAAAAATATATATTATGATAATATTATAATTTTGTTATTTCATTAATAATTAATTATATGACTAATAGTGAAATACTTAGAATAGAACACCAATGCAATCAAGAAAACCTGTTAATAAGTGCGGAAAATAATGTTGTGGCTTCAATGTTAACGTTTAATTTTGGAAAATTTACACAGGTGAATAAGTTACTGTTTTATAAGAACATAAGAGTTTTAATTTTGAAGACCTAGTAGCCCTTCAATGAGGAAGGTTTCCAAATTTTTGCTTAGCAAACTTATGATGGATCTGCTCACCCCCCTCCTGTGTTCACCCTTCCATTTTTTTCCGGTTCTAGGAAATCAATTTGGAACTCCAACAAAATTTGGAATTTTACCTAGAATATTATTATCTAACCAAAAATGGTTAAGACTAAGAAACAATTTCTTCAATTTAAAGAGACTCTTTCAAATTTAAGAAAAACCTTTAACGTATGTTGAAATATAATGCTGCAGCTGTAAATTTTGCATATTTGTAAAAAAAATTTGAACAGGTGTTAAAGTTACAGGTGGTTGAAAATAGCAAAATTTCAATATTCGAGCCCTTATAGCTCCTAAATAAGGGGCGTGACAAAAAAATTTTGTTAACCGACTCCTATTAATTTTAGAGGACCTAACTTCTCCCAAAATATCAAGAGCCTAGGTTGAACCGTTTAGAAGATATATGGGGCCAAAAATTTTGCAAAAGTTGAGTTTAGCTTAATGGTAAATTTTAGTACCGTATGGTAACTCTATACATTTTAGCCTTATATTTTTGTAAAGCTTATAAAACCAGCTATCTTTTGCCGTTTTCAGATTGAAAATACACTTAACAAAACTCTTGTTATAATAATTTAAAAATAGGGCTTTTTCCAAATTTGGGGGGCTGTAGCTCCGTAACGGGTGGGGCTACAGAAAAAAATTCTTCTACGAACTTAATTTTTTTGTAATATCTACCCGTGGTTAAAATATCTATTTCAAACGGTGTAAAAGTTTTTGTAAACATACGGACGGACGGACGGACGGACAAAGTCAAAATTAAAAAAAACCTTTGACACTTATTGAAACTTTCGTTTTGGAGCTTTCAATTTTGTATAAAAATAAAAAAAAAATTTTGACAGGTATTCAAGTTATAGGTGTTTAAAAGCTAAATTTTTAGCAAAATTTCAATTTTCGACCCCTTACAGTTCCTAAAGAGGGGACGTGACAAAAAAATTTTGTTAACTGACTCTTACTTATTTCTAAGGATCTAACTTCTCCCAAAATTTCAAGTTTCTAGATTTAGCCGTTCCGAAGTTATGAGGGACCAAAAATTTTGTAAAACTTAGTTTTGAATAACGGTGAATTTTAGTACCGTATGGTAACCCTATACAATTGGCTTTTAAAAACTTGTAAAGCTTATAAAAACAGCTGTCTGTTGCCGTTTTCAGATTGGAGATATACCTTATAGAACTCTAATTATAACTGTTTAAATATGGGGCTTTTTTCGACTTTGTGGGGCTGTAGCTCCGTAACGGGGGGGGCTACAAAAAAAAGTTTTAAGATTAAATTATTTTTATTGCAATACCTACCCATTCCTGATATTTTTTTGTCAATCGTATGTAAAAAGGGACGGACGGACGGACAGAGTGAAGCTATATAGGCACATTTTTACAAAATTTTTTGAAAATGTGCTAAAAATAAATAACTTATTTTTTTTTTTTTTTTTTTTTTTGCCCGCACCACTACGTGCTAACTGTTCACTGTGATAGGCTAAACAGCCTGACTATTTATGTGCATGTCGGAACAGGGGAGATATATTCATATATTAGAACTGATCAAATGAATTCCACATACAATTTAAACATGAGATAGTACTACGCCTTATAAACATGTAGAAATGTCTTAGATTTTCAATAAATGCAGTTCTATTTTTGTTTATATTGTAATATTTTGTATTAGATTTATATGGTATTCTATATCAGTGAGTTATATTATTTAATTGAATTATTTGTTTACATTTTGTATTTGTTTATATTGCTATATTTATGTATTTTTTATTAAAGATATATAATTATTAATTATTAATTAAGCCATTAATTTGAACCCAAAGGCGAATGGTAGCTGAGTCAAGTTGAAAACCAGATAAAAGTTTTTTCACTTTCACTGGGATTCGAACCCGGGGCCTTTCGCATGAAAGGTTGGCACTCTAACCACTGTGCCACCCAGCCGATATAAATGAGAGTTTTAAGATAAATTAAAAAAAAAAAAAATTTTGCCCCCGCCAGGAATCGAGCCGAAACCTTTTGACTACTAGTCCCATGTTCTAACCCATAGAACACCATAGAACAATAAATAATTTGCCTACAAAACGAGTTTTTATTTATCTTAATTTTTTTTTTTAAATAATTGTAGTTGCTATGGTATCAATTGTTTGTTTTAAATAACAGTTTTTAAATAATTGTTGTTGCTATGGTATCAATTGTTTGTTTTAAATAACAGTTTTGAATTTTTTTATAGGAATATTAAAAAAAATTAATAATTTTTAATATAAATGAGAGTTTTCTGTCAAATTTTATATGAAATAAAATTTTTCATACATAAAATAAATACATATATTTTATTAAAAAGAAAATAGATAACAAAAAATGAATTTAAAAACAAAAAAATATTTTCCTTAGCCTGAATTCGAACCGAGACATTTTGGCTACAACTAACATGTCCTAACCACTACACCATGAATCGATTAATAATTTAACAACATTTTGTTTGTTTTTATATTTGGTTTCTATTTAGTTTTTAATTTTAAAAATATTCATATAATTTCGAAAAATTTGTATGGCAGCTACCCGAAGCCTTCGTCCGATTTTAACCTAAAACAATAGGGATCCTACAAATTGTCTAAAAAATTACTTTGTGAAAGTTTCAGAACTCTAGCTCTTATAGTTTTTGAGTTATCGTGCTGACGGACGGACGGACGGACACACATAGCTAGATCGATTCACTTTTCGATGCTGATTCGATACGTACCCTTGACACTATGTCTAGCTCGTATATTTCGATGCGTTACAAACGGAGGAACAATATTAATATACCCGATGTCATATATGTATACACGGGTATAAACACAAAGGCACAATAAATATTTGAGAAATTAAGTATGAAAATGTATTTATATACCCGTGCATACATATATGACATCGGGTATATTAGATTTGCTCCTCCGTTTGTAACGCATCGATCTAGACGAGCTATATATAGTGTCAAGGGTACGTATGTCAGCCGTCCGTGTGTCAGCACGATAACTCAAAACCTAAAAGGGCTGGAGTTTTGAAATTCACACAAAGTAATTTTTAGACAACTTCTAGGTTCCCTATTGTTTTTGGTTAAAAAGTCGATCTAGCTAGTGTGTCTGTCCGTCCGTCCGTCCGTCCGTCTGTGTGTCAGCACGATAACTCAAAAACTAAAAGAGCTACAGTTTTGAAATTTTCACAAAATATTTTTCTATCAATTTCTAGGTTCCCTATTTTTTTTGGTTAAGATCGGATCAAAACTTCGGGTAGCTCTCGAACAACTAACTTTTTCAACTCCAACATTTTCATACAAAAATTTTAAATTTAGCTATGCATCTTGTATCTTGTATTAACATGAAATTATATGAATTTTGTTTTTTTGTTTTTTTGTTTTTTGTTTTTTATGTAGATAACGATTTCGAGTTAGAATTTCATAAATTTAAATGATGCGTAGTTTATTTAAGATAAGCAAAAAATAAGACAAAGATTTTTTTTAAGTAAATGGCTTATTGATATTGATAGATTGATAGATTATGGATATGATGATTATTATATGAATATGATCATATGAAGTTGATTTTGCTTAAGTTTAATATATTGGTGAATTAAAAATTAATTATAAGAGATAGAATTGAAAAATTAGAGCAAGAGTTTTGAAAATCACACAAAACATTTTTTGGACATTTTTGAGGTTCCCTATTCTTTTTGTTTAAGACCAGATCAAGGTTTTGGGGATCTGCCACACAACTTCTTTCTATAATATAAATTTCTTAGAAACTGATTATACTACGAGGATGAAAATTACACACTGTTAGTTATATAATGGATCGAGCACTTATATGAAGTTTCAAAATGTTACGGCCCCATTTTCGGGGGGCTGCTATACAACTTCTTTGCACCAATATGAATTTCTTGGAAACTGATTATACTACGAGGATAAAAATTACACACTGTTAGTTATGTAATGAATCGAGCACTTATATGAGCACTTAATGAAGCTACGAGGTTAAAATCAAAACTGGGCAGATAAAGTAATAGGACAAGTTAGTTGGCAAAGTTGGACATCACTCGGACCAACTTTTAGGGTGGGCTATTTTTTTTTTTTTTTATGGGATAATAAGTTAATCAAAAATTATGGGATACCTAATAAGTTAAATTTTTTTTTAACTATTTTACTTTCTTATATTTTTTTTGTAATATTTATAATAGCATAGGGAAAATAAATAACGGTTAGTGGGTATGCACGGGTATCTAAAAGTTGACAAGGGCAACTATAGTCTTCCTCGTTTAATAAAATTTTTGTGTCAGTTCTGCATTTATGTCCTCTGGTGGGGCGGCTACTTGTCAACATATGTTATGCTTTTAATTTGCCGTTGGAAAGAGTGTACAGAGTGCCTATCGAAAGAGTGCCTATTGAACGGTAAAATAATAATTATAGGTTATATTTGAAAATTTCATACTTATAGCAGCGGCTTTTTTGAAACTTTGAATTTTTTTCTTTTTTTAATTTAAATTTCCACTTGAAATTGAAACATCTCAAAAACGGTAGCACCGATTAAGATGAAACAATGTGTGTATTAAAGGGAATATTGAGCCCTATATAACTGTAATAATTTGATTCCTGTATATTGTCTTAGGTCAAAAATAGTTAAGAAAATTTTTTAATGAATTTTTCGACCACTAGATGGCACCATCAATACTAATGACATATATATTCGAAAACTTGGAGATATAAAATACCGTTATATAACGACGTCATCTCGATATTTTGGGTCCCTTCAACGGAAGAATATCCAAAAAAAATTACTTTTTATTGTAGCTTTGTCTCTCTTTAAATATAATGGTTTTTTCGCAAATTTTTAGCAAAATTTTGTAAAAAATATATATAAATTTATACAATCGGTTTGTGGAAATTATTATTTATTCAATGTTAATAATAACTTTTGGAAAGTGGAAGAGGAAAGTTTTACTTTTTAAGTCCTAATAGTCCGTCAATACGAAAGGTTCCCAAATTTTTACTAGCACACTTGTGATGATTCTCGAGGATCTGCCACCCATCCCCACTTTCAACCCGTCCCAACAATATTTTTTAGGTTCAAGGAACAAATTGTGAGTTACAACCAAATTTGGAATTTTACTTAAAATTATATTATCTGAGCAAAAACTAAGAGACACTTTCTTCAATTTAAGAACCACATTTAAGAAAAACCTTTAACATATACTAAAATATAATCTTCCAGCTCTAAGTTTTGTATACAACTAAAAAATATTTATTACTAAAAAATTTTCAAAATTTGCATTTCGCATAATGGTAGTTTTAGTACCATATGGCAACTCTATACATTTTCTTTTCAAGAAATTATAAAACTTATGAAAACTGCTGTCTTTTTTGCCGTTTTCAAATGAAAATATACCTAACTAGCAGATTTACCCGGCGTTGCCCTGAATCCTGCAAATTGTAAAAAAGCAAGTTTCAGCCAATTTTTTGAAATACTACTTTGCTTATAAATGAAGCCACAAAAAATATTTGTGAAGTTCCGTTAACCCATTGTGGACGAACAGCTTTTTATAGGTTTTTTGTTGCTTTGTTATATATTAGAAATGATTTAACCGATTAACTTCAAATTTTGTATATGTGTTCCTCTTTGAAAATGAAGATCACTTTACTAACAGACTTGGAATTTGTTAATCCCTGCCGACCCGACGATTGCTCAAAAAAAAATTTGTAAGAAAATAACGTCCAATTTTTGAAAGTAGGTACAACTTCTTTGAATTAGGGGAATGCTTAACAAAATGTTTTGTCGAGTTCTTTTAACCGATTGCGAAACAAAACCTTTAAAAACAGTTTACAAAACAGTTTGAACGATTATCTCTAATTTTTCTATACATGGTGCTTCTTGACAATTTGGTGCTCCTTGACGATAGAGTTGAGGATGGTAGGTTTCCGGCGAATAATGTTAACTGAATTTAAATGACTACAGGTCAAAAGGGTATAATAAATTTTCCATTATGTCATTATACTATGTCAATAGTAGTTTTCTTGAATTGGCAACGTTTGAATAAAATATAGTCGATGGTTTAGAAAAAGTTTAAAAATTTGCTTTTCAACTTATATTTTGTTTAGTACTTACCTGAAAGTTGTACTACGCTTTTCCTCGTTTTATTAAGATTTCATGAGAGAAATGTAGGCTTCCTTTTTGGAAAAACTGTTTTAAAATGCTACGTATTTAAGCATTATATATACGAAATTGAATTTTTTGATTTTTAGATTTCATTTGAAGAAAACTGCAATTTCACACTGAAATCTATTTTTAAAAAACAATCACTGCACAGTAGATAACAAACAAAGATTTACGAAAAAATGTGGAGAAGCAAACACACACTCCGAAACATCTGTTACCGGTTTCGTCTCTTATATTAGTGCGGCATTTATGACAATTCGTCATTCACCGTATAGTTGTACAAACAACTGTTTAACACCAAACACAAAAAAGCAACAATATGCAAATTTTATTATTATTAGTTTTATATTTAATTTTTAATTTTCATCCGAAATTTAAAATTTCGTCCGATCCGTTTCAGTTCAAAATAAGAACTTGCTATTATTAAATCTTAAATTTTAAATTAATATTATCTACATAAAGTGATTGTATATACTGCTTAATTTATGTAATAAAATTCCACTTATTATTTTCGAACTGAATTTTTAAAATAAGTAAATTTTTCAGAAGTAAGATTAAATATAATTATACTATTAGAAGATTAAATATTACTTTTAAAATTTTTGCTTCAATAATTTCTTCATCCACGTAATTTAACTTCTTTTTTGACCACTCAATGTACATATATTGACTCAATAGTTTGTCCACATCACGGTTGAGCTCCATGTGGAAAATTAACAATAAATTAGAATTTTAAGTTAAAATTATTTGAGTTTAATTTAAAAAAATCCAAATTTAATCTACAATTTCAAGTTTTAGTTAATTAATGTTGTGTATGTTTTGTATAAATATTATTAAAGTTTAGTTTACAATTTCAAGTTTTGGTTAATTAGTTTAAATAAAATGATTTATGTTTTGTATCAAAATTGATTAATTTAAGTATATTTCAACGTCCACGGTAAACTATATTAGCATGACCAAGGGTAAAATCTTCGAAAATTAAAAATCTATCTGACAGTGACAGGTGCTTCCATCGTTAACCCCGTTTACATATTTGGATCGGGTATATTAAAATAGCTCCTCCGTTTGTATTTCTATCTAGACAAGCTAGATATGGTGTTAAAGGTAGGTATCGAATCGGTATCCGGTCAGTTAACAGAAAAACAATTCACATAAAAACAATTCACGGAAAAGCAATTCACAGAAAAACAATTCATAGAAAATGTATAAAAAGCAATTTACAGAAAAACAATTCACAGAAAAACAATTCACCGAAAAACAACTAATTAATATGTTGTGGAATTGTTACTGTTCCTTGACTGATCCTTCGAATACTTCTTTTCATGGACACTATAGAAAGCAAATGTGGTTTAACTGCGTTCATTACTTTAGTTGAACAATTAGCTACTACTAATTGACTAGAACCTTTAGTCAAGTCTGCGTCATCCTTTAAATTTTCAATACATCTTTTCATTATAAATAAAATTTACCTATTTACTTCAATAAATATTTTACCTATTTAACTACATCATTCTTGGTTTTCTTTGTAAATAGTTTCTTATTTAAGGAAGAATTATTTTTTCCGTAAAATTTGTTTCTGTGAATTGAGCTTCTGTGAATTGTTTTTCTACTAATTGCTTTTCTGTTAATTGTTTTTCTGTTAATTGTTTTTCTGTGAATACACGCGAAATCATCGAATCAGCATCGAAAAGTAAATCGATCTACACCTGTCCGTGTATCAGCACGAAAACTCTAAAACTAAAAGGGCTAGAGTTTTAAAATTCACACAAAGTCATTTTTAGACAATTTCCAGGTTCAACTTTTTTGCACCATATGAATCTTTTTAAAACTACTAACGCTGGGAGGATGAAAATTTTTCGGTCAGTTATATAATAGATCAAACTCCTATGCAATGTTTCAAAATGTTACGGCTTCATTTGCTGGGAGTTGCAACACAATTTATTTGCACCAAAATGAATTTCTTTAAAATTAATTATACTAACTGCATGAAAATTACACACGGTTAGTTATATAATAAATCAAGCACTCACATGAAGTTTCAAAAGTTACGGCTTCATTTTTGGGGAGCTGCCATTCAACTTTTTTGCATCAAATATGAATTTCTTTAAAACTAATCATATTAAGATGAAAATGAGACACGGATAGTTATGTAATAGAACAAGCACCTATATGAAGTTTCAAAATATTACGGCCTCATTTACGGGGAGCTGCCATACAAAGTTGTCAATTCGATAACTGTAAACCTAATGAAGCTAGGAGGTTAAAATTAGAACTGGGAAAGGTACTTGGCACAATTGGACATTGGGACAAATTTTTTTTTTTTATTTTGTTTTGTTTTATGGCTTGCTTAGCTTGTTTTTATGGCTTCAACTACTCGGACCAACTTTTAGGGTGGGCCAGATTTTTTTTTGTTTTTAATGTATTTTTTTTAATCAAAAATTATGGAGCATTTTAATTATTTTACTCTTTAATAGATTTTTTTTTAATATAATAGCATAAGGGAATTAAATAACGGTTTATTTTATTTTATACATCATAGTGGGTATGCACGGGTATCTAAAGTTGACAAAGAAAACTATATAATCCTCCTCGTTTAAAAATACATTTATTGCATATTTTGCATTTATAAGCTTTTCTAAAATATAGATATAATAGAAATTTAAATTAATTTTAATTTTGAAAAATTTTAACTATTAAATTTTGTGATAAAAAGCTAATCAAAGTATTAATGGTTTTAATTTACATTAAAAACCATCAAATTATATAAAAATTTTTATTTTTATATTATTACAAAATAATATTTCTTTCAAATAACTTTGAGTTTAATTATATAAAACATTAAAAAATAAGTAAATTAAGAGAATAAATTTAATATTATTTAAAATTGAAATAAATAATCAAGGGTACAAAATCATTCAAGTAAATGACATACAGCCAAATAAAAATCGTGAAAAGAAGTAATTGCTGCATATGTGTAAAGTTTTATTGAATTGAATAAAAAGTTTTAAATATGTAATTTTGTAATTGCATTTTACGACTCCATTTATTTCAAGTTTATTTATTATTTAATATTTTCAAATAGATAAATTAGTAAGAATTTTTAATATTTTTGAATTACTGACTGTTTCTTAATTTTACAATAAAGAAACAGTCAGTAACATTACAACAACAGTATTTTACATTACAACAACAAAAATTTTAAAACTATGATCCCTCCAAACAAATTACCAAAACCCAACTCAATATTGTATTCCGTTGTAAAGTGCAGACTATTTATATACTTTTAATTGAACTTGCCTGCGTCTATGGGTTTATTTTTCATTCTGTCAGTTAGTGATACATTTATATTAGAAATCTGACCATAAATTTATAAGAATTGTATGGTTCAGTGGTTAGCAAAGTGGCTTAGAGTGTAAGTAGATCTGAGTTCGATCCTCCTTCAAAGACAAAAATTTTTTTGTTTTTTTTTTAATTCAACAACAATAATAAAAAAAATTACAAATAAAATTAATTTATTTCTATAGTTTCTTTAAAAATTTATAACTTTAAGAACTAAAATACTTCACTTTGATAATATAAAAACATAGACCAAATAATTATGTAGACGATCAGAATCATATAAAAAATTTTTAGGGTTTTTTTTTATGTCAGTCCGTACATTTTTGGTTCATTAATTTAAAATCTATACAAGTAGGTAGGGTGTTCTACCCAGTCTGCAGCACCACTACCAATCTGCAGCACTTTTGGAAAAACTTTCAATTATTAAGATTCTAGGAAAGAATAATAAACAAGCCTTTATAAAATCTTATAAATTCTTACTTTTTCTTCATTTTTATGAAAAAATATTTCAATTTTAACTGTCAGTAGGCTATGCAATTTGAAATCGAAAAAAAGTATTTATGAATCGTACATACAAAAGTGTTATCTGTCTTAAGAAGTGATGTGTTTTAATCATTAATTTCTATGATTTTTAATTTTATTTAATATACTTAGATAATTAATTTTGAAAAATTAATGTTGAAATAGTACTATTGTTCAAAAATATTTAAAAAAAATTAATTAATTTTGTTAAAAACTGGTTTGCTGTTTACTGGTAAGTGAATTGGAGTAATTTTCTTTATGCATCAGGTGCCGCAGACAGGTAAAACTTTAAGTTTTTTATGTGACCAGTCTGCGGCACCTAATGAAATTAGAAATATTTACGAGGAATTAAATTTTTAAGTTTCTATTTATTTAATTTATTAGTTTAAAGTTTTTAATTGGATTTAAAATATTATCCTTAATTTATTCGATAGTGTTATAGTTTTCAAACAAAATGCCATGCAGAAAAAATAATACATATACTGAGTCTGATCTTCAGAACGCGATCAGGGAAGTAAAAGGAGGTATGGCTGTACTAACAGCTGCAAAAAAAAATAAAGTTCCACGTGGTACACTGCAATGCCGATTAAGTGGAAGAAATAAGAAAGGTACTTTTGGTCCACCACCAATTTTGTATGCAAAAGAAGAGGAAGAATTAGTTTCTTGGATAATAGAATGCCACCGAAAAGGTTTTCCACAAAGAAAGGAAAATATTCAAAACGTTGTAAAAGAATTTTTGGATAAGTCGCCAAGATCCAACCCTTTTAAGAATAACCTCCCGGGTTCAAAGTGGTATCTAAATTTTATGAAACGTCATCCACAGTTATCTGAACGAACATTGGAAACTTCCTCAAAAGTTTCTGAAATTGATATACGGAATTGGTTTAAAAAAATTAATCTGTATTTAAACGAAACTCAAAATTTAGATATTTTAGAAAATCCACAAAGAATATTTAATGGCGATGAAACTAATTTTGTTCTTTGTCCTAAAACTGGAAAAGTTGTCGCGGAAAAAGGAGCCAGAAACGTATATGAAATAGATAGGGGTGCTGCTAAAGAAAATCTAGCTGTTATGTTTACTTTTTCGGCAAATGGCGATATCACTCCGCCATTGATCATATATCCTTTCAAAAGAATACCCAAAAAAATCGCAGAGTCCGTACCAAAAGAGTGGGGTATTGCTGTAAGTGATAATGGCTGGATGAAATCCGAAATTGTTATTGAATATATAAAGAATATATTTCATCCATATTTGTTAAAAATTAAGGTAATATAATTTTGTAATAATAATGGTTCATTTGTTATTTATTGTTTAAATATCTAGGTGAAACTACCAATTATTTTATACGTGGATGGCCACAAAAGTCATCTGAGTTATGATCTTTCAAAAATGTGCCAAGAGTTACAAATACTATTAATATGTCTGCCTCCCAATGCTACACGTATAATACAACCAGCAGATGTATCGGTATTTAGGCCATTAAAAGTGGGTTGGCGAAAAGCTATACTAAAATTTAGGCAAGAAAATCCTTACACTGATGTAACAAAGGCTCATGTAGCACCTATATTGAAAATTGCAATAGAATCGCATGTCTCCAAACAAACTATTATAAATGGCTTTCGTGCTTGCGGGTTAAGTCCATTCAATGTTGAGAATATAGATTTTTCCAAATGTCTAGGAAAGAGTCGGTTTATTCCGGAACACATAACTGGGGATTCAACGAATAGTATTCAAAAAACTTTGAATTATACCAATTTTGTAGAACTCGTTGGAAATGACAAAATTAAAAATTTTCAGAATTTCGAAAACTCAAACGAATCTTATTCCAGTGAATTCTTGTATTTATATGAAATTTACAAAAAACTTGTACCTGATAATCCTGATTCAGAATTCGAACAATTCGAGAATAATGATGATATTATTGTTGAAATTAGTCAGGACGAAAATGAAATTAATTTAAGTGAAAATATTCATGATATAAATATTCCAGAAATTGGTTCAACTGTTAATTTAACAGATTTTGATTTTGAAAATATACCGATTGTTATTTTGCCAAATCAATCTTTCGAAATAGAAAATGAGATAAGCTCAAAAATTGACGATTCGTTTTCAAACATATTACCACATTCCTCATCTTACCAACCTTCTGAAAGTATTGAATTTAAAAACTTTTTGAAGCCATTTGATACACCTGAGAAGAAACGGCTTACGACAACATTTTTAAAAAAACCTTCACCTATAGTTATTTCCTCCCAAGAATTTTCTGATAATGAATTGGAAAAACTAAAACTTAAAGAACTAGCTAAAATACAAAAAGCGGACAAATTGCAGATAAAGCAGAAAAAAAAAGAAAATGCCCTAATGCTTAAGAAAATAAAATTAGAAGCAAAAACTAGTAAAAAAAGACCGAAATTTAAAACAACGAAAACATCGACACCGTCAAAATATCCAAAAAACATTATTGAAGCTGTTGATTCGAAACCAGAGAAGTTTGTTGAAGATATTCTAAATATCTTTAACGATGAAATATCGTTTCAAAATACAACAGTTACATCTGGACTCTGCTTCATTTGTGGAAACCTAATTAAATATACCGGAATTAAATGTGGACAATGTTCACGTAACTTCCATAATAAATGTGCAGAGGAAAAACTTAAAATTGGATCAAGTTTATTTATATGTGCTGCATGCAACAAAATTGGGAAAAAATAATTTAAAATTTTAATTATAAAAAAAATTATAGATGTAGGTACATACTTAAATATTATTATTATCTTAAAAATGAAGAAAGTTATATTTGTTTAATATTATTATTAGCTTAAAAATGAAGAAAGTTATATTTGTTTTAATTGGAATAAAATAATTTTATTTTTGTTTTAAGAACTATGTTTTTTTTAACTTTATATAACTAATTTTTATAGGATTTGTCGTAACTCTTATCTGTATAATACTAATTAAATTTTTATTTTAACCGCACTTTAAATAATTTAATTCCCAAATTAAAAAAATAACACTGATAGATGGATAGTTTCTTATTTGAACTTAATTCCCAAACATAAAATATTCAAATTCCTAAAGTAAAAGCATGTTGCAGACTGGGGAAAATTATATGCTGCATACTGGATAAATGGTGCTGTACACTGGATTGTTCTACCTTAACCATCTTTTAGTTTAATATTTAATAATATATTAAGAAAATTTAAAAAACTTCTTCGAAAATTTAAAGGAAATTATCAAATTTATCTAAATTTTTTAGTTCCATTTCTGTATTTCAATTTCAATTAATTGTGTGAGTATAACAATTTGACTAAAGTGCTTAATGGTGCTGCAGACTGGGTGGAACACCCTAGGTACTTAAATAAAAAAAAAAATTTAGATTAAAATTAAAAAAAAAATTTCACCATGAAGCTAATTGGAACCCTAACTTATTCATCTTCAAATTTTTAAAATGCGACAAAAAAAGTTAATCAGTTATTTGTTTTTATTTACTTTATACTTTGAAGCATAATCTGCGTAATAAAAATGTGACGGTTGTGAAATGAATTATTATAGATAACTAGCTAATACCCGGTGCGCGTTGCTGCGCCTCTCAATGGAGGTTTAATTGAATTTGATGTTACTGCAAAAAGTTAACACAAAAATTACACACGGTTTTCATATGTAAACTTTAAAATGTATGAAAGCAATCTTTTTAAAACGATTTTTCTACGATTATTCTAGTAATTTTTGAAACTTTCTCTAATTCAAAGCAGTACAAACTACTTTCCAAAATTTGACGTTATTTACTTCCAAAAAATTTTTTTAACCAATCGTAGGACCGACTGTTAACAGACTCAATTCCATTTCAAGTTGCTTCACACATATAAAATTTGAGGTAAACCGGTCAAATCGTTTCTAATTTAGAGTTAGGTAACGCAAAAATCTATTAAAAGCCACTGTGCCGCACTGGGTTAACGGAACTACACTTTCTCTTTGGGCAAAGCAGTATTGCGCAAAATTGAACGTAATTTGCTTCCAAATCACTCAACAAAATTTTTTTTGGGTTTTCTTTTTAGCCAAAGCAGAATTTCATAAAATCGGACAAAATTCGGACCCAAAATTTTTTTTGAAACCTCGTCGGCCCAACATGGGTTAATAAATTCCAAAACTGTTAATAGTGTCAACTCAATTCTCAAGGAGCATCACGTGTACAAAATTTGAAGTCAATTGGTCAAACCGTTTCGAATTTAGAGTAAAGTATTGAAAAAACCTATAAAAAACTTTTGGGCCGCAATGGGTTAATGGAACTCAAGAAAATTTTTTTTGGGGATTTCTTTAAAGCTAAAGCAGAATTTCGTAAAATCGGACAAAATTTGGACCCAAAATTTTTTTTGACCACCCGTCGGCCCGACATGGGTTACCAAATTTTAAAACTGTCAATAGTGTCTACTCAATTCTCAAAGAGCATCACGTATACAAAATTTGAAGTCAATCGGTCAAACCGTTTCGAATTTAGAGTAAAGTATTGAAAAAACCTATAAAAAGCTGTTGGGCCGCAATGGGTTAATGGAACTCAACAAAAATTTTTTTGGGGCTTTCTTTTAAACCAAAGCAGAATTTCGTAAAATCGGACAAAATTTGGACCCAAAATTTTTTTTGACCACCCGTCGGCCCGACATGGGTTAACAAATTTTAAAACTGTCAATAGTGTCTACTCAATTCTCAAAGAGCATCACGTATACAAAATTTGAAGTCAATCGGTCAAACCGTTTCGAATTTAGAGTAAAGTATTGAAAAAACCTATAAAAAGCTGTTGGGCCGCAATGGGTTAATGGAACTCAACAAAAATTTTTTTGGGGCTTTCTTTTAAACCAAAGCAGAATTTCGTAAAATCGGACAAAATTTGGACCCAAAATTTTTTTTGACCACCCGTCGGCCCGACATGGGTTAACAAATTCCAAAACTGTTAATAGGGTCTACTCAATTCTCAAAGAGCATCACGTATACAAAATTTGAAGTCAATCGGTCAAACCGTTTTCATTTTAGAACAAAGAAGTTTAAATACTTGCACCACAGCCCCAACTTGTCGGTCCGTTAGAGAAAAATTTTTGGGCCACGATTTCTTTCCGTACCCAAAAACCGCTATATACAAATTTTCATGAAAATCGGCTGGGCGGTTTAGGAGTCTATTCGCTACATACAAACAAACAAACAAACAAACAAACAAACAGATAGATAAGTAAGATAATTATCTTTATGATTAAGCGAGTGCGCATTTTTTTTTTTTTTGTATATGGAAATGTAAACAAAAAATATTTAAGTGAATAGTTTTTATTAATGACATTAATATTTCGAATTAGATTTTCAACCATGTTATTGATACATTATTATGAGCATATGTATGTATATGTATGCAGAAATATTATAACAGACCATAAACAAAGAACTATGTATTTACAAACATACATATATATGTACAATGTGCAAAAATATGTATTCAGACTTAAAGATACCTAATAAATATAAAACAATATTGTTTAACAAACTAGATAGATAAAGTTTTTATCAAGTAGGTACATATAATGCTTTTAATGATATTTTTGTTTTCTGTTATAAAATTTAAAATAATTTAGGTAGATAAATTTACTAAAGGGGATATTTTAAAAAGTTATGATTAGTTAATAGATACACCGATTATAACTATTAATAAATTGGATCCAACTTGGAAATTGTCAAACTAAATACCTATTGTATTTAATAATTTTATATAAATAATGTAAAAAATGTAAAAAAATTTAATTAAAACTAAAAAGTATAAAATAAAATAAAAAAAAATATTTTTTTCAATATATACTTTTATTAAAGTAGTACTAGCCCCCTAAAATGCAGAAAATAAAAAATTAAAGGTATATCTTGGGAAATTGTTATTGTGTTAATATAAAAGTAAATTGCTGGTATAAGAAACAGTTCTTTTAATTTTTCAAAACTTTTAAGTTTAATATGTTGAAAATTTTCATTAACCAAAAATTTATGGTAGATCTTTTGCATTTAAAAGTGTTTTAGTATAAAAGTAAATTGCTGCATTAAGACTATCTGAAAAAAGAACTGTCACCATTTCAGCAATTTCCTTTTATACTAAAACACTTTTAAATGCAAAAGATCTACCATAAATTTTTGGTTAATGAAAATAATGATTTTGTGTCAGTTTTGCATTTATGTTCTCTGGTGGGGCGGCTATTTGTCAACATATTTCATGCTTTTAATTTACCGTTGGAAACAGTGTACAGAACCCTATCGAACGGTAAAATAATAAATACAGGTTATATTTGAAAATTTCATACTTCAAGCAGCGGTTTTTTTGAAACTTTGAATTTTTATTTTTTTTTTATTTAAGTTTCCACTTGAAATTGAAACATCTCAAAAACGGTAGCACCGATTAAGATGAAACAATGTGTGTATTAAAGGAAATATTGAGCCCTATATAACTGTAATAATTTGATTTCTGTATATTGTCTTAGGTCGAAAATAGTTAAGAAAATTTGGGAATGAATTTTTCGACTACTAGATGGCACCATCAGTACTAATGACATATATATTCGAAAACTTGGAGATATAAAATACCGTTATATAACGACGTCATCTCGATATTTTGGGTCTTCAACGGAAGAATATCCAAAAAAAATTACTTTTTATTGTAGCTTTGTCTCTCTTTAAATATAATGGTTTTTTTGCAAATTTTTAGCACAATTTTGTAAAAAATATATTATATAAATTTATACAATCGGTTTGTGGAAATTATTATTTATTCAATGTTAATAACAACTTTTGGAAAGTGGAAGAGGAAAGTTTTAATTTTTAAGTCCTAATAGTCCTTCAATGCGAAAGGTTCCCAAATTTTTACCAGCAAACTTGTGATGGTTCTCGAGGATCTGCCACCCATCCCCACTTTCAACCTGTCCCAACAATTTTTTTTAGGTTCAAGGAACAAATTGTGAGTAACAACCAAATTTGGAATTTTACAAAAATTATATTATCTGAGCAAAAACTAAGAGACACTTTCTTCAATTTAAGAACCACATTTAAGAAAAACCTTTAACATATACTAAAATATAATCTTCCAGCTCTAAGTTTTGTATACAACTAAAAAATATTTATTACTAAAAAAATTTCAAAATTTGAATTTCGCATAATGGTAGTTTTAGTACCATATGGCAACTCTATACATTTTCCTTTCAAGAAATTATAAAACTTATGAAAACTGCTGTCTTTTTTGCCGTTTTCAAATTGAAAATATACCTAACTAGCAGATTTACCCGGCGTTGCCCTGAATCCTGCATATTGTAAAAAAGCAAGTTTCAGCCAATTTTTTGAAATACTACTTTGCTTATAAATGAAGCCACAAAAAATATTTGTGAAGTTCCGTTAACCCATTGTGGACGAACAGCTTTTTATAGGTTTTTTGTTGCTTTGTTATATATTAGAAATGATTTAACCGATTAACTTCAAATTTTGTATATGTGTTCCTCTTTGAAAATGAAGATCACTTTACTAACAGACTTGGAATTTGTTAATCCCTGCCGACCCGACGATTGCTCAAAAAAAAATTTGTAAGAAAATAACGTCCAATTTTTGAAAGTAGGTACAACTTCTTTGAATTAGGGGAATGCTTAACAAAATGTTTTGTCGAGTTCTTTTAACCGATTGCGAAACAAAACCTTTAAAAACAGTTTGCAAAACAGTTTGAACGATTATCTCCAATTTTTCTATACATGGTGCTTCTTGACAATTTGGTGCTCCTTGACGATAGAGTTGAGGATGGTAGGTTTTCGGCGAATAATGATAACTGAATTAAAATGACTACATGTCAAAAGGGTATAATAAATTAGCCATTATGTCATTAAACTATGTCAATAGTAGTTTTCTTGATTTGCTAACGTTTGAATAAAATATAGTCGATGGTTTAGAAAAAGTTTAAAAATTTGCTTTTCAACTTATATTTTGTTTAGTACTAACCTGAAAGTTGTACTACGCTCTTCCTCGGTTTTTTTATGATTTTATGAGAGAAATGAAGGCTTATTTTTTGGAAAAACTGTTTTAAAATACTATGTATTTAAGCATTATATATACGAAATTGAATTTTTTGATTTTTAGATTTCATTTGAAGAAAACTGCAATTTCACACTGAAATCTATTTTTAAAAAACAACAACTGCAAAGTAGATAAAAAACAAAGATTTACAAAAAAATGTGGAGAAGGAAACTGTTATGTTATTTAATTTTAAAAATATTTTTATTCGGCTTCTTTATTAGCTATATTTTTATTATTATTAATATTATCTCATTTAGCTTTCAACTATTTGAGACTATTTAAGGAAAAAAATTAGTTTTATTAAGTGAGCTTCTGGAATAAAGATTAACTTGCGTTCATACCAAAAATTTGAAAATTTCATTGATTATTTGTTCAAAACGCGAAACAAACCAAATTAATCCTGTGGGTTTTCATTAAAATGCTGGTACAAAATTTTCAATCAAATTCTTTTTTAATCGTTTAAGCAAATAAAATTTATAGAAAACTTCATGGCGTCGTCATGGAAAACGGATTATTGGAACTTAACTTAAACTTTTTGCAGCCTCTCTTTTAGACTGCAAAATCAACCTGTAAAATTGGACACAAATCGGAAACACAGAATTTTTTGGAAGCCCGCCAGGCCGATATGGGTTAATTTATTCCAACCAAATTTATACAACTAATTTCGGTTGCTAAGTGGAACATTTGTGCAAAGTTTTAAGTCAATCATTCAAACCGTTTTTACTCGACATCCAAAAAACGAAAACGCTCAAAACGGCTCTGGAGCCGCGACTTGTTGACTTTTAAAAATGTGACGTAGCCTATGTAACCCCCGTGACAATCGGAACAGTGGTTTTCACGTGAATCCTGTACAAACAAACGAACAATTTTTCACCTTTATATATTAGACTAGCAGAATTACCCGGCGTTGCCCGGGAGCTTGCAAATTGTAAAAAAGCAAATTTTGGCTAATTTTTCGAAACACTGCATTGGTATAATAGAAAACCTCAAAAAAATATTTGTGGAGTTCTGTTAACCCTTTGCGGCCCAACAGCTTTTATAGCTTTTTTCGTTATTTTGCTATAAATTTGAAATGGTTTAACCGATTTACTTCAAATTGTGTAAATGTGTTCTTCTTTCAGAATGGTGTTCACTCTATTAACAGACTTGGAATTTGTTAACCCTTTCCGTCCGAAAATTTTCCAAAAAAAAAATTTTGGGAGGAATTCCAATTTTTGCGAAATATTGCTTGGTCAAAGGCACACAAACAGGTTTGTTGATGTCCGTTAACCCTTTGCGGCACAGCAGCTTTTTACAGATTTTTTCGTTACTTTACTCTTAGCTGAAACGGTTTGACAAATTGACTTAAAATGTATTCGTTACGTATGCGTACATTTATATACTTGTCAATCCTACGATTGGTGAAAAAATAAATTTTATAAGTAAATTACATCCAATTTTTGAAAGTAGGTAGGACTTCTGTGAATTAGGGGAATGTTTAAAAAGAAATTTTGTCGTGTTCTTTTAACCAATTGGGAAACAAAAACTTTAAAGAACAGTTTGCAAAACAGTTTGAAAAATTATCTCTAATTTTTCTATTCGTGGTGCTTCTTGACAAATTGGTGCTTCTTGACGATAGAGTTGAGGATGGTGCGCTTCCGGCGAATAATGGTAACTGAATTAAAATTTTTATTTTTATTATTATTTAATAATTATGAACAGTTTCAAGCGAAATTTAATAAAGTTGTTGAAAAAATGCAAGAATAATTCTAAAAAAAGCGTTTCAAAAAAATCTTTTTATTACATTTTAAAATTAACATGTACACCATCTGTAATTTTTGTGTTAACCTTTTTCAATAACATCAACTTAAATTAAAACTCCATTGAGTGGTGGGGCAATGTGCGCCGGTAATAGCTAGTTTACATATAAGTATTATTATACCCGTTTGACTATAGGTCAAAAGGGTATACTAAATTTGCCATTATGTCATTGTACCATGTCAATAATAGTTTACTTGAATTGCCAACTTTTGAATAAAATTTAGTCGATGGTTTAGAGAAGGTTTAAAAATCTGAAAGTTCTGCTACGCTCTTCCTTGCTTTTTTAAAATTTTATGAGAGAAATGTAGGCTTCTTTTTTGAAAAAACTGTTCTAAATTACTTAATTATTTTTAAAAAACAACAACTGCAAAGTAGATAAGAAACAAAGACTTACGAAAAAATGTAGAGTAGGAAAATGTTACGTTATTTAAATTTAAAGATATACTTAGTAATAGTAAGTAATACTTAGTCTTACTAAGTAAGTTTTTGAAATAAATGTTAACTTGCGTTCATACCAAAAATTAGTTGTATAAATGTGGTTGGAATAAATTAACCCATTTCGGCCTGGCGGGCTTCCAAAAAAATTTTGTGTTTCCGATTTGTGTCCAATTTTACAGGTTGATTTTGCAGTCCTAAAGAGAAGCTGCAAAAAGTTTTAGTTAAGTTCAATTAAACGTTTTCCACTACGACGCAATGAAATTTTCTATAAAATTTTTTGCTTCAACGATTAACAGAATTTTATTGAAAATTTTGTACCAACATTTTAATTAAAACCCAAAGGGTTAATTTGGTTTTGAACAAAGATTCAATGAAATTTTCTAATTTTTGGTATGAACGCAAGTTAACCTTTACTCCAAAAGCTCACTTAATTAATAAGACTAATTTTTCTCCTTAAATAGTCTCAAATAGTTAAAAGCTAAATGAGATAAAATTAATAATAATAAAAATAAAGCTAATAAAGAATCCGAATAATAATAAAAATTTAAAAATATATCTCAGTGTAAAATTGCAATTTTCTTCAGATAAAATCTAAAAATCAAAAAATTCAATTTCGTATATATTATGTTTAAGTACATAATATTTTAAAACAGTTTTTCCATAAAAGAAGCCTACATTTTTCTCATAAAATCATTTATACAATCGGTTTGTGGAAATTATTATTTATTCAATGTTAATAACAACTTTTGGAAAGTGGAAGAGGAAAGTTTTAATTTTTAAGTCCTAATAGTCCTTCAATACGAAAGGTTCCCAAATTTTTACCAGCAAACTTGTGATGGTTCTCGAGGATCTGCCACCCATCCCCACTTTCAACCTGTCCCAACAATTTTTTTTAGGTTCAAGGAACAAATTGTGAGTAACAACCAAATTTGGAATTTTACAAAAATTATATTATCTGAGCAAAAACTAAGAGACACTTTCTTCAATTTAAGAACCACATTTAAGAAAAACCTTTAACATATACTAAAATATAATCTTCCAGCTCTAAGTTTTGTATACAACTAAAAAATATTTATTACTAAAAAAATTTCAAAATT
The DNA here is from genome assembly GCA_963082915.1 of Dolichopus griseipennis. Taxonomy (NCBI): domain Eukaryota; kingdom Metazoa; phylum Arthropoda; class Insecta; order Diptera; family Dolichopodidae; genus Dolichopus; species Dolichopus griseipennis. The sequence goes on from OY720441.1 coordinate 229,213,485, forward strand.
TGAATTTCGCATAATGGTAGTTTTAGTACCATATGGCAACTCTATACATTTTCCTTTCAAGAAATTATAAAACTTATGAAAACTGCTGTCTTTTTTGCCGTTTTCAAATTGAAAATATACCTAACTAGCAGATTTACCCGGCGTTGCCCTGAATCCTGCATATTGTAAAAAAGCAAGTTTCAGCCAATTTTTTGAAATACTACTTTGCTTATAAATGAAGCCACAAAAAATATTTGTGAAGTTCCGTTAACCCATTGTGGACCAACAGCTTTTTATAGGTTTTTTGTTGCTTTGTTATATATTAGAAATGATTTAACCGATTAACTTCAAGTTTTGTATATGTGTTCCTCTTTGAAAATGAAGATCACTTTACTAACAGACTTGGAATTTGTTAATCCCTGCCGACCCGACGATTGCTCAAAAAAAAATTTGTAAGAAAATAACGTCCAATTTTTGAAAGTAGGTACAACTTCTTTGAATTAGGGGAATGCTTAACAAAATGTTTTGTCGAGTTCTTTTAACCGATTGCGAAACAAAACCTTTAAAAACAGTTTGCAAAACAGTTTGAACGATTATCTCCAATTTTTCTATACATGGTGCTTCTTGACAATTTGGTGCTCCTTGACGATAGAGTTGAGGATGGTAGGTTTTCGGCGAATAATGATAACTGAATTAAAATGACTACATGTCAAAAGGGTATAATAAATTAGCCATTATGTCATTAAACTATGTCAATAGTAGTTTTCTTGATTTGCTAACGTTTGAATAAAATATAGTCGATGGTTTAGAAAAAGTTTAAAAATTTGCTTTTCAACTTATATTTTGTTTAGTACTAACCTGAAAGTTGTACTACGCTCTTCCTCGGTTTTTTTATGATTTTATGAGAGAAATGAAGGCTTATTTTTTGGAAAAACTGTTTTAAAATACTATGTATTTAAGCATTATATATACGAAATTGAATTTTTTGATTTTTAGATTTCATTTGAAGAAAACTGCAATTTCACACTGAAATCTATTTTTAAAAAACAACAACTGCAAAGTAGATAAAAAACAAAGATTTACAAAAAAATGTGGAGAAGGAAACTGTTATGTTATTTAATTTTAAAAATATTTTTATTCGGCTTCTTTATTAGCTATATTTTTATTATTATTAATATTATCTCATTTAGCTTTCAACTATTTGAGACTATTTAAGGAAAAAAATTAGTTTTATTAAGTGAGCTTCTGGAATATTTGACGATAGAGTTGAGGATGGTGCGCTTCCGGCGAATAATGGTCACTGAATTAAAATTTTTATTTTTATTATTATTTAATAATTATGAACAGTTTCAAGCGAAATTTAATAAAGTTGTTGAAAAAATGCAAGAATAATTCTAAAAAAAGCGTTTCAAAAAAATCTTTTTATTACATTTTAAAATTAACATGTACACCATCTGTAATTTTTGTGTTAACCTTTTTCAATAACATCAACTTAAATTAAAACTCCATTGAGTGGTGGGGCAATGTGCGCCGGTAATAGCTAGTTTACATATAAGTATTATTATACCCGTTTGACTATAGGTCAAAAGGGTATACTAAATTTGCCATTATGTCATTGTACCATGTCAATAATAGTTTACTTGAATTGCCAACTCTTGAATAAAATTTAGTCGATGGTTTAGAGAAGGTTTAAAAATCTGAAAGTTCTGCTACGCTCTTCCTTGCTTTTTTAAAATTTTATGAGAGAAATGTAGGCTTCTTTTTTGAAAAAACTGTTCTAAATTACTTAATTATTTTTAAAAAACAACAACTGCAAAGTAGATAAGAAACAAAGACTTACGAAAAAATGTAGAGTAGGAAAATGTTACGTTATTTAAATTTAAAGATATACTTAGTAATAGTAAGTAATACTTAGTCTTACTAAGTAAGTTTTTGAAATAAATGTTAACTTGCGTTCATACCAAAAATTTGAAAATTTCATTGAATATTTGTTCAAAACGCGCAAACAAACCAAATTAATCCTGTGGGTTTTCATTAAAATGCTGGTATAAAATTTTCAATAAAATTCTTTTAATCGTTTAAGCAAATAAAATTTATAGAAAACTACATGGCGTCGTCGTGCAAAACAGGTTAATCGAACTACAAAAAAACGAGGAAGAGTGTAGTAGAGTAGACTGTGTCAACTCTGGGATACCCGTATGACCGTAACATATACATTATATCATCCGGTTAATTAATTTTGGCTTTATTAAGTGTAGTGGAATACTCATATAAAATAAAGAGTTGTATGGCAGCTACTCTAACCCTCTGTCGTAGACCAACCAAATTTTGCAGAAACTTTGGCCATTACACTAAACAATTTTTGGCAAAAATTCACACACCCAGCTTCATTAGGTGGAGAGTAATGCTCATATAAAATAAGGAGTTGTATGGCAGCTACTCGAAAACTCTGCAGCAGAACAACCAAATTTTACAGAAACTTTGGCCATTACACTAAACAATTGTTGGCAAAAATTCAGACACCCAGCTTTATTAGGTGGAGAGTACTGCTCATATAAAATAAGAAGTTGTATGGCAGCTACTCGAACCCACTCTACTAGACCAACCAAATTTTGCAGAAACTTTGGCCATGAAACTAAACTACTTTTGGCAAAATTTCAGACACGCAGCTGTAATAGGTACAGAGTAATGCTCATATAAAAAAAGAAGTTGTATGGCAGCTACCCGAATTGATGGACCAAAATGGCTGGATTTAAATAGCGATGACTGCTATTGCAAAAAAACGAATTTGCGAAAATTTCAAGATCCTAGCTCCTTTAGTTTTTGAGTTATCGTGCGGACGGACAGACGGACGGACATACATAGCATACAGCAGACGGACATTTATTTTTCGATTCTGATCCGATCCATACACTTGAGTCTATATCTACCCCCCCTCCTTCTCTGCGTCACAAACGTAATGGAATTTATTATACTCTTTTATTTATTATTATTATACCCTTTGAATTTATTTATTATTATACCCTTTGACTATATAGTCATACGGGTATAACGAGGTAGAGCGTAGTAAAACTTTTAGGTAAGTACAAAACAAAATATAAGTTGAAAAACAAATTTTTAAACCTTTTCTAAACCATTGACTATATTTTATTCAAACGTTGGCAATTCAAGAAAACTACTATTGACATAGTGTAATGACATAATGGCAAATTTAGTATACCCTTTTGACCTATAGTTTATAGTTAACACTTTTTCAAGAATTAGTCTTGCAATTTTTCAACAAATTTATCAAATTTCACTTGAAACTTTTTATAATTATTAAATAATAATAGAAATAAAAATTTTAATTCAATTAACATTATTCGCCGGAAACCCACCATCCTCAACTCTATCGTCAAGGAGCACCAAATTGTCAAGAGCACCACATATAGAAAAATTAGAGATAATCGTTCAAACTCTTTTTAGCACATTTTCAAAAAATTTTGTAAAAATGTGCCTATATAGCTTCACTCTATCCGTCCGTCCGTCCGTCCGTCCGTATGTTTACAAAAACTTTTACACCGTTTGAAATAGAGAAAAGAAATTTTAACCATGGGTAGTTTTTGCAAAAAAAATAATTTCGTAGAAGAATTTTTTTCTGTGGCCCCACCTGTTACGGGGCTACAGCCCCCCAAAGTTGGAAAAAGCCCTATATTTAAATTGTTATAACAAGAGTTCTGTTACACATATTTTCAATCTGAAAACGGAAAATCATAGCTGGTTTCATAAAATTTATAAATTTTTAAAAGGCAAATGTTTAGGGTTGCCATACAGTACTAAAATTTAACATTACGCAAAACTCAATTTTTGCAAAATTTTTGGCCACACATATCTTCTGAACGGTTCAAGCTAGGGTCTTGAAATTTTGGGAGAAGTTAGATATTCAGAAATTAGTAGGAGTCGGTTAACAAAATTTTTTTGTCAAGCCTTCTATTTAGGAGCTATCAGGGCTCGAAAATTGAAATTTTGCTATTTTTAAACACCTGTAACTTGAATACCTGTCCAAATTTTTTTTTAGTGATAGACAAAATTCAAAGCCCTATAACTATATCTCAACATGTGTCAAAGGTTTTTCTTAATTTTGAAGGGTGACGAAGTTACAGCCCCTGAAATTTCCAAAAAAGCCCTATATTTAAATTGATATAACAAGGGTTCTGTTAGGTTTATTTTCAATCGAAAAACGGTATTAGAGAGCTGCTTTTATAGACTTTACAAAAATATGTTGCCTAAATGTATAGGGCTACCATACGGTACTAAAATTTACCATTATATAAAACTCAATTTTTGCAAAATTTTTGGCCCCACATATCTTCTAAACGGTTCAAGCTAGGATCTTGAAATTTTGGGAGAAGTTAGATCCTAAAAAAATAGTAGGCGTCAGTTAACAAATTTTTTTTGTCAAACCCCCTGTTTAGGAGCTATAAGGGCCCGAAAATTGAAATTATGCTATTTAAGCACCTGTAACTTGAATACCTGTCCAATTTTTTTTTCATTAATATACAAAATTTAAAGGTCCAACATTATATTTTAACATATGTTAAAGGTTTTTCTTAAATTTAAAAGGGGTTCCTTAAATTGAAGAAAGTGTCTCTCAGTTTTACCCATTTTTGCTTAGATAATAAAATTCTAAGTAAAATTCCAAATTTTTGTGTAATTCACAATTTAATTCTTAGAACCTAAAAATTAGAGGATGAGGGGGGGGGGGGAGTTGGGGTTAGATTCTTGAGAAATTTGGCAACCTTCCCCATTGAAGGGCTATAACAACTTTTAAATAAAAAATTTACTGTTAGCAGTAAATTTTATAAGTCAGTAGTAACTATTTCCAAGTAAATATTTCCAAAGTTAAACTCAGTATGTAATACAATATAATTTTGAAAATGTGCTTTTTTAAAAACCCTCGGTTTTTTTTCATCACTTGTTTAAAGTTTTTGTTTAGCAATCGGTTAAAAGAACTCGACAAAACATTTTTTAAATGTTCCCCTAATTCAAAGAAGTTTTACCTACTTTCAAAAATTGGACGGAATTTATTTACAAAAATTTTTTTTTTGAATAATCGTATGAATGAAAAAATATGTACATGTACGCATACAAAATTTAAAGTCAATTAGTCAAACCGTTTCAGCTTAACAGTAAAGTAACGAAAAAATCTGTAAAAAAAACTGCTGTGTCGCACTGGATTAACGGAACTCAACAAACCTGTTTTTGACCTTTGCCCAAGCAATATTTCGCAAAATTGGACGTAATATCCTTCACAAATTTGTTTTTGGACAATTGTCGGGCGGCAAGGGTTAACAATTTCCAAATCTGTTAATAGAGTGAACTCAATTCTCAAACAGGAGCACATATACAAAATTTGAAGTCAATCGGTTAAACCATTTCTAATTTATAGCTAAGTAACTAAAAAACCTATAAAAAGCTGTTGGGACACAATGGGTTAACGTAACTCCACAAATATTTTTTTTAGGTTTTCTTTTTGACCAAAATGGTACTTCAAACAATTGGCTGAAACTAGCTTTTTTACAATTTTCACGCTACCGGGCAATGCCGGTTAAATCTGCTAGTCATTCATAATGATATGTATTGTGCGAGTTTGGAAGCCACAACCACTACTATTATAAGCGCTTTGTTGTTGATATATATATACGTAATAAAAATAATTAAAAGGAATTTAAGAGTTGGATTCAAATAAAAGATATTCACTTTTTCCAGATATCCAGATATTCGCTTTTTCAAATTAAAGATATTCGCTTTTACGAATATATGTGGGATCCTGATTTAGAAAGGATTTTAGAGTTGGTTACAAATTCAGGGTTTAAATAATTTGTTTAGCGGGGGTTTGGTGGCGGCATTCCCACATTATTTTAGGCTAATTGTTGTTAAAATATGTAAATAAAAAATATAATTAATAGGGATATTAGATTTGGTTACAAATTCAGCGTTATACGCTTTTTCCAGAATATTTATATATAACTACGATATCCTGAAAATTTATATATAATATAAATATTTTATAAATTTATTACTTTTTCAGAATATTTATATATAATATGCATACGTGAGATTCTCAATTAGAATTTAGGAGAGATTTTATAGTTAGATTCAAAAAGAGTGTAGCCGCCTTTTCCAGACTATTTATATATATATATTTGTTTCATATTTTTGTTTCAGCATTTTTTTTTAAACATTTTTTACATTCAATATTTTTTTTTCAACATTTTTTTTTTCAAACATTTTTTCTATTCAACATTTTTTTTTTCAACATTTTGCTTTTCGACATATCTAATTCGAGATTTTGTTTTTCAACATCTCGCCCTAACCCTGTTATTCTTATATTAGTATGAGCATATGTATGTACATACATATAGAAAAATTATGACCATAAAAAAAGATCTAGGTATAAATCGTTTCATTATTTATTACAGGAATTATTATAAGAATTATTATCAAATAAAATTTGAAAACCTATTTGTATAGATAGATACCTATACCAAGTTTCTTTACAAATGAAAACACTTATCTATTGAAAGCCGTAATTAAAGAATGTTGGCAATTAGTCTTTGAATTATAAAACATTTTCTTTAAGTTTTATTAAACAAACTAGATAGACAGATAAAGATTTTATTAAATACCTGTAATGCTTTTTAATGATATTTTCTTCTCCTCCTTACTAGGAGGAATATTTTAATAATTTACGATTATAACTATTAATGAATTGGACCCAACTTGGAAATTGTCAAAATATTTAAGGGTAAATAAATTGAAATAAAATTAAAAAGTATAAAATAAAAAAAAAATAAACAATTTACTTTTATATTAGAACATCAACAAATTGCCAAGATCTACCTTCAATTTTTAGCACATTTTCAAAAAATTTTGTAAAAATGTGCCTATATAGTTTCACTCTGTCCGTCCGTCTGTCTGTTTGTCTGTCTGTCCGTCTGTCCGTCCGTATGTTTACAAAAACTTTTACATCGTTTGAAATATAGAAAAGAAATTTTAACCACGAGTAGGTATTACAAAAAAAATAATTTCGTAGAAGAATTTTTTTCTGTAGCCCCACCTGTTAGGGAGCTGCAGCGCCCCAAAGTTGGGAAAATCCCTATATTCAAATTGTTATAACAAGAGTTCTATTAAGTGTATTTTCAATCTGAAAACGGCACAAGATAGCTGGTTTTATAAACTTTATAAATTTTTAAAAAATAAATGTTTTGGGTTGCCATACGGTACTAAAATTTACCATTATGCTAAACTCAATTTTTGCAAAATTTTTGGCCACACATATCTTCTAAACGGTTCAAGCTAGGGTCTTGAAATTTTGGGAGTAGTTAGATCCTCTGAAATAAGTAGAAGTCGGTTAGCAAAATTTTTTTGTCAAGCCCCATATTCAGGAGCTATAAGGGCTTGAAAACTGAAATTTTGCTATTTTTAAACACCTGTAACTTGAATACCTGTTTAAATATTTTTTCCTTAATATACAAAATTTAAAGGTCTAACATTATATTTTAACATATGTTAAAGGTTTTTCTTAAATTTAAAAGGGGTTCTTTAAATTGAAGAAAGTGTCTCACAGTTTTAATCATTTTAGCCTAAATAGTAAAATTCTAAGAAAAATTTCAAATTTTGGTGGAATTCACAATTTAATTCCTAGGACCTAAAAAAGTTTGGGGGAAGGGAAGTAGTGAGCATTATATCCTTCAGAAATTTGGCAACCTTCCCCATACAGGGGCTACTGGGACTTAAAAATTTACTGTTATTATAGGTAAGCAGTAACTTAATCACCAACGTATATATTTCCTAAATTAAACGTTAATATTGAAGCTTCAACATTATATTCCGATAAAATACTTAGTATGAAACACTATATTATTTTGAAAATGTGCTTTTTTAAAAACCCTTGGTTTTTTTTTCATCACTTGTTTTTCTACATTTTAGGGGACTAATAATACTTTATTAAAAGTATATATTGAAAAAAATATTTTTTTTTATTTTATTTTTTTAATTTATACATTATAGTGGGTATGCACAGATTTCTAAAAGTTGACTAGGGCAAATATAATCTTCTTCTTTTTATACCCTACACCTATAGAATAGGTAAAGAGGTATATTAACTTTGGTATGGTGTTTGTAACCACCTAAAGGAAGCAAGATAGATATCTAAAAGTATATATATTTGTGATCAGCGTGACCTCCTGAGTCGATATAGCCATGTCCGTCCGTCCGTCCGTCCGTAGGCACGATAACTCAAAAAAGAATGGATCTATCTTGATGAAATTTTTAACTTTAGGTTACTAGGACTAAAAGTACAGCGGGGATTGAAAATGGGCGAAATCGACCCATGGGTTCGGATTTTGGACCTTTTAATGGGTCTAAGGGCTAACGAACATATATAAAAAATCACGATAACTTTACAACTAATGAAGCTATCTTCATAAAATTTGTGTTGTAGGTTACTGGTAATGGAACTACAGCGGTGATTGTGTACGGTGGGTAATTTAAAATGGGTTCGGAACTTAGAACTTTTTGATCGAATTTAGGCCAAACAAGCATAATTCCGAAACCAATGAAGATAGAACCTCCAAATTTAGTATCAGGGTGTCTCTTTCTATTTCCTTAGTGTCCTTGAAATTTGGGACCAATTGGAGTAGTGGGTTGAGGACCAGGCACACAGTTCCGAAGATCTTAAAGAATATTTTCGAAATTAATAAAGATAGCAACTTCAAACAAATTTAGAAGTTTCAAATTTGGTACATGGGTGCTCTTTACTATTTCCTGCGCGTTCCCGTAATTTTGCATAAATCAGAGTGGTGGTTCAGTACTCCTCTTAGACCCCCCAAGGTTTAAAAAACTTATCATCGAATTAATAAAAATAGTACCTTAAAATTAAGATAGAACGTTCCAATTGTGTACAAGGGTTAAGTATTGAAAGTATGACGGGGACTGCATATGGGCGAAATTGTACCATGGTTTCGGGATCTGGAACCTTTGAAAGTTAAAGGCTTACGAACATATATCTTACAAGCTGTAAAACTCAAAAAATAATGCCGCTACTTTGATGAAATTTAAAAGTCCAGGTTATTAATGAAAGTACCATAGGAATTGGTTCTGGTCGAGTTCGGACAATGAGTTCGGATTCTAAAAGCTTTTGATCGATCTGAGGCCAAACGAGTATAATTTCGAAGCCAAAGAATATATTTCCTATTTCCTATGTGTCCCCAAAATTTAGACTTAATTGTAGGGGTGGTTCAGGTGCCTTCTAAGATATCCCAAAATTTAAAAGCTTATCTTCAAAATTCATGAAGATAAAAACTTTAAATTTGATACACGAACGTTCTTTCCTATTTCCGTTTTTATTTAACACTATTATATTTTTAAAAGGCTAAGAATTTTAACATAAAACATATTTTGTATAATATTTTATAAATTAAAAACAAAATATTTTTTTAATAAACTATTTCCTTTTTTTTAATTTTTATTATATCATATATTTTATTGAATTAATACCAAAGGTGATATATAATTAAGACATTGTGTATAATACTTAAGCTATATTCAAAGGTACTTGCTGCATTTGTGTAAAATTTATGGTTATATTTAAATGAATTATATGAAAAGTTCTAAATTTGTAATTATATTTTAAAAATACATTTATTGCATATTTTGCGTTTATAAGCTTTTCGATAGGTATATAAACTAGCAATTTAAAATAATTGCAATGTTGAAAATTTTTAATTATTAAATATTTAAATTTTTATCAAAAAATTTAATAATTCAAATTTTTTTACTTTTGTAATTGAATTGAAATAAATATATTTTCATTTAATTCAAGTTTTTTTGTTTTTTATTATTTTCAAATCGATAAATTAGTAAGAATTTGTAATATTTTTTTATAGATAATCTAATTAGAAAATGTTTTTAGTATTATAAAGTTAATTTGGTTAGCTATGTTTTACGACCAAACTTATAACAGCTTTTATTGTTTTAAAATGACTTATGGACTCCCCATTAAATTTGAACCAAATCGAGGTATTTCTAAGTCGGTTGCACCGACTGACTATTTCTTTACTTGTTTTTTGTTTTAAAAAATAGTAGATAGTGAAATCAATACTTAGAATATCAACCAAAGGCACTTAAAAAAACCTGTTAACAAGTGTGAAATATATTGTTGCACCTTCAATGTTTACTTTTAATTTTTAGAGTAATATACAATGGTGACTAAATTACTGATTTATAAAAACATAAATGTTTTAATTTTTAAGTCCTAATAGCCATTCAATGGGATAAATATATATCTATGGCTTTTTTAAAAAGTTAATAACTCTATGTTTAGCAAAATTTAGATATAAATGCAATATTATTTAACATTTATTTTTTTAATTTTTAAGTCCTAATAGCCATTCAATGGGATAAGTATATATCTGTGGCTTTTTTAAGAAGTTAATAACTCTATTTTTAGCAAAATTTAGATATAAATGCAATATTATTTAACATTTTACGCTATTTCTAATGGTAAACTATAAATTTAATACAACTATAAATAGTAATTAATTTTTTGAAGATTATTATGTAAGTTAAATTACATTGCTCATATAAGCCACAAAAAAATAAAGATATTTATTTTCAATAATAATAAGTTTATTTTTTAATTTTGAGATAAGACAAATAATTTTACAATTATTTTTTTCTGAGATAAAATTTGTACCTTTCTTCTGATCAGTCAATTAAGAATTGAAATTTATTTTAATTTTAATTTTTCATTCTAACTGCACAAAGACGGCGTACATAATTTTTACACTCATGTGACTATAGATCAAAGGGTATAATAAATTTGCCATTACGTTTGTGATGCAGAGAAGGAGGGGGGATAGACATAGACTCAAATGTAAAGATTGGATCAGAATTGAAAAAAAAAATGGATTTAGCTGTGTATGTCCGTCCCTCCGAATGATAACTCAAAAATTTAAAGGAGCTAGGATCTTGAAATTTTCGCAAATTCGTGTTTTTGCAATAGCTGTCATCGCTATTTAAATACATTCATTTTGATTCATGGGTTCGGCTAGCTGCCATACAACTTCTTTTTATACCCGTGCATACATATATGACATCGGGTATATTAAAATTGCTCCTCCGTTTGTAACGCATCGATCTAGACGTGCTAGATATAGTGGTAAGGGTACGTATCGGCTCAGAATCGAAAAATTAGTCGATCTAGCTATGTGTGTCTGTCCGTCCGTCCGTGTGTCAGCACGATAACTCAAAAAGTAAAAGGGCTAGTGTCTTGAAATTCACACAAAGTGATTTTTAGACAGTTTCTAGGTTCCCTATTATTTTTGGTTAAAATCGGACCAAAGCTTCGGGGAGCTGCCATACAACTTTTTTGTACCAATATGAATTTCTTCAAAACTAATTATACTACGGGGATGAAAATTACACACGGTTAGTTTTATAATGACTCCGGCACTTCTATGAACTTTTAAAATGTTAGGGCCTCATTTTCGGGGGGCTGCCATACAACTTCTTTGCACCAATAAGAATTTCTTCTAAACTAATTATACTATGCGGATGAAAATTACACACGGTTAGTTATATAATGAATTGAGCACTTATATGAAGTTTCAAAATGTTAGGGCCCCATTTTCGGGGAGCTGCCATACAACTTCTTTGCACCAATATGAATTTCTTCAAAACTAATTATACTACGAGGCTGAAAATTACACACGGTTAGTTATATAATGAATCGAGAACTTATATGAAGTTTCAAAATGTTAGGGCCCCATTTTCAGGGGGCTGCCATACAACTTATTTGCACCAATATGAATTTCTTCAAAACTAATTATACTACGACGATAAAAATTACACACGGTTATTTATATAATGAATCGAGCACTTATATGAAGTTTCAAAATGTTGCATCCCCATTTTGGGGGGGGCTTCCATACAAAGTTTTTGATTCAATAACTGTGAATCTAAAGAAGCTACAAGGTTAAAATTAAAATTGGGCAAGTAAAGTAATAGGGCAAGTTACTTGGCAAAGTTGGACATCACTCGGACCATCGGACTTTTAGGGTGGGCCAATTTTTTTTTTTTTTTTTTTTTAAGCTAAAGTTATGGGACAATGAATGAAAATTTTGTTAATTTTGTTTTTTTTTTTTTTTTTTTAAGCTAAAGTTATGGGACAATGAATGAAAATTTTGTTTTTTGTTTTGTGATTTTTTTTTTTTTTTCACGTCAAAATTATGGGGTAATGAGTTAAATGTATAAGGGAAGTAAATTACTGTTTATTTTATATACCATAGTGGGTATGCACGGGTATCTAAAAGTTGACAAGGGCAACTATAATCTTCCTCGTTTTATATGAGCATTACTCTGTATATATTACAGCTTCATATCTGACTCTGAAATCTTTCCAAAAGTAGTTTAGTTTTACGGCCAAAGTTTCTGTAAAATTTGGTTGGTCTACTGCAGTGGGTTCGAGTAAGTGCCATACAACTTCTTCACTTATATGGGCAATACTCTATACCTATTGAAGCTGGTTTTTTGAAATTTTTTCGAAAATAGTTTAGTGTTTCTGCAAAATTTGGTTGGTCTACTGCAGTGGGTTCGAGGAGTTGCCATACAACTTCATATTTCACCTAAGTATTACATTATATGTATATAATAAAGCTAAATTTTTGATATTCATTACGGCCATACGGGTATCCCAGAGTTGACACAGTCTCCTCTACTATACTCTTCCTCGTTTTATTGTGAAATGCCTCGTAAGCGTTTAATATAATTTTAGTGTGAATGTCCCAAATTTTTTTCAAAATTAATAAGAACATTTTAATTTACTGTTATTGAAATTTGATATAAAATAAACTGTTCCCGTGTAAACAATTTGGTGGTAAAATCTTAGCTTTTGAAATCTCTATTAATGTAAAAGTTTGATTGTTTATCAATATTGTTGCATTATCCTTGGAGAGTAAGGGGATTAGAAATAGTCTCAGTAAGATATGTTTGTGGTGGAGTCCACTAAAATCCAAATAAAAATCCAGAAGCGACTGTTCCAGAATGGACGGCTACCTGGTCTGCGACTGATCCCAGAGGGGCGGCAGTAAGAACCCTGGCTGTAGGTATAAAAAGCATTAAATAAATAAAATATAATGTCATATAAAAATAAAAATTCGGTAGGGATATCTACCAAAGTGTCGGCAGATACCACGGCTGCTGGCGAGGGCTTACCTGAACGTTCAAGGCGTTTAGATGAGTCGCCAGTGGTTCATAATAATAATATTGATAATATAAATAATCTGGATAAATTAATAAACCTTTTCGCTATGACCTCGAAGGATCAAAGAAGTCCGCCTAAAAAAAGTGAAAAAAATAAAGAAACCGAAGAGGGCTATAAAGAAAAAATATTGTTTGATGAACGCAATATAAAGAAAACCCACGAGAGTAATAATAATATTCAAAGTCCGATATTACAAGCAAGTAATATGGAAGAAAACTCCAGAATTAATGAGTTGGAAATCTTGTGTAAAGAATTACAAAGAGAAATCTTCCAACTTAAGGCAGAAAATTTAAAATTAAAAAATTAAATAAATAGTGTGCCAGATGTATCCACAGATAATAAAACTGTGACATACAAAACGGATGAAGAAGAACTATTCATAGAAACCGATTGGATTCTGAATAGAAAAAGAAATTCGAAGAAACGTAAAGCGGATAAGTCCCCAGATGTTAACACATCTTTGGAACCGCTATTTAAACCCCAAGAGGAAGAATTAAAAGAAAACGATAAGGTCACTAAAAATATAAACCTCCTCCGATAATTTTGAGCAACATAAAAAACTATTCTCATATTATAAAAATAATAAAAGAAGAAAATATAAATGTTAAATTCAACATGATGAATAATGACCAGTTAAAAATTAATGTAGACAATGAAAGACAATGAGTTTTGACAAAATTTATAAATAAACCCACGGCATACATATCAAAATAAAATGACTTAACCAATTAAAGTTATGGAAAGAAGTCTTCACGCATCATGTGAACCAGAAGATATTAAAAAATAACTTATTAATAAAGGTTTTAAATATCTAGATGTGACAAACAAAATGAAAAAAACTAAAGATAAAAGTATAAATATTGTATCCAAGCTTCCACTATTTATGCTATCTTTTGAACATTCAGAGATAAATAAAATATACAAAATATAATACGTATAGCACATGAGAGTGAAAATTGAGGCTCTCAGAAGTAATAAGTCCATTCCTCAGTGTAAGAGATGCCAGAGTTTCGGAAAATACCGAAAAAAACTACACCATTTATATCCAGTAAAGTTGCGAATGGAGTTTCATACTCCCAAGCACTAAAAAATAAAATTAAAGGAAACATTATAACAGAAAAACAAATTAAGGTTATCAAACCTAAACGTAATGACAATGAAGTGATGTGCAAGATGAACAACTTGGAAAAAACTACAGAAACTACGTGCACATGATGCAAAATCTATTGCTAAAAGTTGACGAAATCTTCATAAGATTAAATTATAAAAAATGTATTTAGATAAAATACGTATTCAACTTGGAATCCTAATAATGTACTCAATAAAAAACATTAACTAGAAGTGTTCTTACGATCTAACAATATTGATATATGTCTGGTATCAGAGACTCATTTAACAATACACACAAAATTTAAGATTTTAGGTTATGAATGCTACAAGGCAGTTCATCCTAGTAATTATCCGAAAGAAGGTAGTGCAATTCTAATAAAGGGCACTATAAAACATAATGAAGAATTCAAAATTGAATCTGAAGAAATCCAACTTTCTAAAAATATATAATTATGATAAAAATTATGATTATGATAAAAATTTCATCTAGTAAACAAGATCTTAATGTTGGTGCAGTATATTGTCCACCAAAATGCAATATAAAGAAAATATATTTAAAGAACTCCTAAATATCCACGGACATAAATTTCTGCTAGGAGGTGATTACAATTCCAAACATAAAGA
Source organism: Dolichopus griseipennis (assembly GCA_963082915.1). Taxonomy (NCBI): domain Eukaryota; kingdom Metazoa; phylum Arthropoda; class Insecta; order Diptera; family Dolichopodidae; genus Dolichopus; species Dolichopus griseipennis. The sequence continues at coordinate 229,228,504 of OY720441.1, forward strand.
TTGGGGTTCTAGAACAACCTCAACTAGAGGAAGACAGCTAAGAAAAGCTATTCAAGAGTTAGGTTGTTGCCATCATTCGACTGGCAAACCAACTTACTGGCCCACAGGCACCAACAAAGCTCCAGATCTAATTGACTTCTTTATAACCAAAAGAATTTCAAGCAATTTCATAAATTTTGAAGATAATCATGACTTGGATTCTGATCACTCTGGTGTAAGGCTAAAGTTGAATGAAAAAATAACTAGAAAACTAAATAAGCCCACAGACTGGATGAGCTTTAAGTATGAAATCACAAATAATATTAATTTAAACATAAATTTACAATCAAAAGAACAATTAGATTTGAAACTAGAAAGCTTTATTAATATAATTCAAAAAGATGCTTGGAATAAAACAAAAATAATTGAGTATAGGTCAGCAGCAAATAATTATCCTAGAGATATAACTGATTTCATTAAACGAAAATGAAGGGCTAGGCGTAGATGGCAAAAATCACGTTGCCCTGATGATAAAAAGATTCAAATCAGATCTTAAAATCAGTATCATATGAAAATTATATAAAAAGTTTCTCGGCAACAAAAGAATCAAATTACTCGTTGTGGAATGCAACGAAGGGTGTACAAAAGCCAATAAAGCACACCCCGTCGCTCATGAAACCAGACTTGGGCAAAGGAAAATAAAGATAAAGCCGAATTATTTGCAGATCATTTAGAAAGCACATTCAAACCAAATTATATAAATTCAGATCTTTGTTTAGTGGAGGATATTACAATAGAAGAGAACAATATTAAACCATTTACACAAGAAGAAATTAGTGAAGAAATAAAAACTATAAGTTAAGAAAAGCCCCACGTTTTGATCTTATTACAACTCAGATTATAAATGAGCTTCCACAATGTGTAAATGAGCTCTAAAAATTTTAAGAAAAATCATAAATGCAGCAGTAAAACTGAAGTATGTTCCAACCGCTTGAAAAGTAGCAGAAATTATTATGATAGCAAAGCCAGGGAATCCATTATATGAGGAAAAATCTTATAGGAGAATATCTCTGCTACCATTATGTCAAAACTTTATGAAAAATTCTTGTTCAAAAGGCTGAAGCCAACTATAGAAAATAAAAATTTAATTCCAAACCATCAATTTGGATTTAGATCCAAGCATTCAACAATTGACCAAGTCCATAGAATAACAAATATTATAGAAAAAGCGTTTGAAGAAAAACAAAAATGCTCTACAATATTTCTAGACGTAGCACAAGCGTTTGACAAACATGAAGAATTAATATTTAAATTAAGGATATTGATACTATTACAATATGTAGAGATACTCGAATCGTACTAGCCAGATAGATTATTTAGAATTAAACAAGATGAAGAGTACTCTACATAAAGATAAAGGTTTCTTATATTTCTATTAGAGTAATAGAAATATAAGAAACCCACCTAAAATAAATTTAAATGGTGTATTTGTAACAATCGAAAATTCGATAGAATACCTAGGAATGACACTGGGTTTCAAGCTAAGGTGAAATGAACATGTTAAAAAGAAAAAACTAGAACTTAAAAATAAATACAGAGAAAACGAGGAACAGTGTGGTAGAGTAGACTGTGTCAACTCTGGGATACCCGTATGACGGTTATGTAAACATTATATCATTTAAAAATATTAATTACTTTTGGCAAAATTTCAAACATAAAGCTTTATTAGGTGTAGTGTAATGCTTATATAAAAGAAGGAGTTCTATGGGAGCTACTCGAACCCTCTGCAGTAGACCAACCAAATTTTGCAGAAACTTTGGCCATTACACTAAACTATTTTTAGCAAAATTTCAGAAACCCAGCTTCATTAGGTATAGAGTAATGCTCATATAAAATAAGAAGTTGTATGGCAGCTACTCGAACCCACTGCAGTAGACCAACCAAATTTTGCAGAAACTTTGGCCATGAAAATAAACTACTTTTGCCAAAATTTCAGACACGCAGCTGTAACAAGTACAGAGAAATACTCATATAAAAAAGAAGTGTTAACAATATATAATAAAGTGTTAATTTACAATCAAGTAACTAAACCTATATGGTTATATGGCATTCAACTTTGGTGTTGTGCCAAGCAAACGCATATTAAAACAAGTAAAGAAACAGTCAGTCGGTGCAACCGACTTAGAAATACCCTAGGTGTAGGTTCAAATTTAAGAACATATCCATAAGTTGTTTTAACACCATAAAAGCTGTTATTAATTTTATCGTAAAACACAGCTAAACAAATTAACTTTATAATACTAAAACCATTTTCTAATTACACTATCTATTAAAAAATATTACAAATTCTTACTAATTTATCTATTTAAAAATATTAAAAAACAAAAAAACTTGAAATAAATGAAAATATATTTATTCCAATTCAATTACAAAATGAAAAAATTTGAATTATTAAATTTTGTGATAAAAAGCTAATATATTTAATAATTAAAATTTTTCAAAATTGCAATTATTTTAAATGGCTAGTTTATGTACCTATTAGAAAAGCCTATAAACGCAAAATATGCAATAAATGTATTTCTAAAATACAATTACAAATTTACACCTTTTCATATAATTCATTTAAATATAAAAATAAATTTTACATAAATGCAGCAAGTACCTTTGAACATAGCTGAACCACTACAATTAAGTCAAAATTTCGGGGATACATAGGAAATAGGAAATATATTCTTTGGCTTCGAATTAAACTCGACCAGAACCAATTCCCATGGTACTTTCATTACTAGTAACCTAGAGTTTAAATTTCATCAAAATAGCGGCATTATTTTTTGAGTTATGGTGTTTTAAGATATATGTTTGTCAGCCCTTGAACTTTTCAAGGGTTCCAGAACCCGAAATTATGGTACGATTTCGCCCATATGCAGTCCCCGTCATACTTTCAATATTAGTTAGCCCTTGTACACAATTTGAACGTTCTATCTTAATTTTAAGTTACTATTTTTAATAATTTCGATTATAAGCTTTTAAAACTTAAGAGGGTCTAAGAGGGATACTGAACCACCACTCCAATTGATACCAAATTAGGGGAACACGCAAGGGATAGTAAAGAACACCCTTGTGCCAAATTTGAAGCTTCTACATTTTTTTAAGTTGTTATCTTTATTCATTTTAAAGATATGCTTTAAGGTCTTCGGAAATGTATGGCTGGTCCCCGACCCACTACTACAATGGGTCCCAAATTTCAAGGACATTAAGGAAATAGGAAGGGACATCCTGATACAAAATTTGGAGGTTCTATCTTCTTTGGTTTCGGAATTATGCTCGTTTGGCCTAAATTCGATCAAAAAGTTCTAGGTTCCGAACCCATGGTCCAATCTTGAACTTACGTAAACCCCGAAGTAGTTTCATTACAAGTAACCTACAGCACAAATTTTATGAAGATAGCGTTATTAGTTGTTGAGTTATCGTGATTTTTTATATATGTTCGTTAGCCCTTCGATCGATTAAAAGGTCCAGAATCCGAACCAATTGGCCGATTTTGCCAATTTGCAATCCCTGCCGTACTTTCAGTCCTAGTAACCTCCAGTTAAAATTTCATTAAGATAGCTCCATTATTTTTTGGGTTATCGTGCCTACGTACGGACGGACGGACATGGCTTTATCGACTCAGGAGGTCACGCTGATCACAAATATATATACTTTTCCATATCTAGCTCGCTTCCTTTAGGTGGTTACAAACACCATACCAAAGTTAATATACCCTTTTACCTATTCTATAGGTGTAGGGTATTTAAATACAAATCTTTCAGAATAAAGTCCTACGTAAAATAATAAGTGCCCTGGAATATAAGTAATAGTGACATTCATAGAGATTTACAAATTCCCAAAGTTATAGATGAAATAAGTAGATATGCTATAAAGCATAAATCTCATCTAGAAGGGCATATAAATATTGAAGCTGCTCAGTTAATAAATAATCAGATTATTACAGGAAGGCTTAACAGCAAAAGACCTTTAGATAATATGTTATAAAGTACAGATTTCCTAAGGGAAAGTATACAAAACCTATACTCAAACCAAAGATAGCAAAATATTAATGGTTAGTCTGTTCGACTAGCTTTAATAAGGTAAGCCTGTGGTTTAGCTCGGGAAGAATCCGGCATACACTTCTGCAATGGGGCACTTTCAAAAATTCCACCAATCCACGTAAAATAAAAAAAAAAATAAAAATTGTTGGATGGAATGGAAACTTATTTCATTTAAGATTCCTCCGACTCAGTTAAAACAGTCGAATTTCGAATTTGTTTAACTATTTCATTTTTATATCGACATGTTAATTTTGTACCGACTCTTTTTTTGTGTTTTACATACATGGATTCGCCATTTGCGTATTGTTCAATTAATTTCTTTTTTTTGTTGTGAAATTTGAGATAATTTTCTTGTTTTTGCTTTAGAACTTTTATATTTTTGATGCGAGTTTTTTTTTAATTCTTCTGGTATTAGATTTGATACACATCCGAGAAAGAGTTCGATCGGTTTTTCTTTTCTATCAAATTAGCTTTTTTTAAAAATCAAACAAGTTTTCACGAAATCGTAAATTTTTTTACTTATTTGTGGGAAAAAGTAATTTTGCATTATCTGCTTCTTGTTTTGGAATGTATTTCGGTGTGCTTGTCGGTGTGTTGAACTGATATTCTCTTTTTGTTCGATTGTCCCTAACAATGTCCCTAACCGTGTCATGTGCGAATCTGATCTTATAATTTGTAAAATGATTTTTGTGTAATATTCAAAATCCCACTAGGGTCGTTGACCGAGGTGATCACGAGGGTCACCTCTTGGATCTGTTTTTAGCCACTCACTCTGAATAATATGTAGTTTCAGCGGTTGCCTGGGAAGCTCTGACCATTGTCTGGTGACCACAAGCTTTCCGGTAAGAACATTAGTCAGCCGAAGGATTCCTCCCAAAAAATTAATATGGAAATATGGTCGTGCTAACTGGGAAGGATTAAACAATTTTTTTAAAGAATTCGACTGGTCATTGTGCTTCCGCTGAAAAAATGTCAACTTCGCTGCAAATGTTATTAGTGAAATAATTTTACTTGGACTGAGGTGTATATTCCTCACTCCATGAAAAGAATTAAACGAGGTTCCAGAGCGTGGTTTAATCGCACTTGCAAAAAACCATTCGTAAAATATTTGCATCAATAAATATAGAAAACCGGAGTCCGAGTACAAACATTTTTACTCCAATAAATATTTGTACAAGGAATCAAAAATCATAAGAATTGATAATTTTATTATAAAATTAATTCGAAATCACTATGATAGAGCATTAAATACTCCAGAAAATGGTTTAATATCGCATATATTTTACCACAATGAGGAGTACATCAAGAAGACTTTTCTCACGGGCTTCATAGCCCCTGAGCATTTCATCTTCTTAGACAAGTATCAAAATCATGTCCCTATACTATTTCATTATAGTAGACGGGCTACATGTAAAAAAATCGAATATGATCCAGGTAACATCAATCCAGATAATATGAAATATGACATGTCTATACCAGATAAAGACAAATCAATAAGAAATAATTATTGGTGGTTAAGCACTTCATAAAAAGAAAATAAGTATAAAAGAATTATTAGATTAGTGTTATTATAATATTAAAATAATACATGTTAGTTTATAAGTTTTTTTAATTATGTAGTTGTAAGAATAGGGTAAGTTAGGTTAGGGTTTTATTAAAAAAAAAAAAAAAATGTAAAAATTGCGTTTTTAAATTTTTTGCAATTAATTAAAATTTTGAAATTAATACATACTTAAAAGTAGGATTAAAATATTAGTAAGAGTTCATAATAATTATTAAGAATAACTATTTAACATAAAAAAAACACTTCATTTTTTACATGTTAATTTTTAATATAAGAAAAACCTTTTTTGTTAACTATTTTTGTAGCTTAAGTTATTATAAGTATGTAAGAAAATAACAAAATAAAAGTTCAACTAAAAAAAAAAAAAAAGCATGGTTTAATCGCACTTTTCGTAAAAAGGAGGAGGCTTTTAAGCAATACTGGAACAGCGGGTTGGAGTCTGGCATGGCCAACTATATCGTGGTTCGAAACCGATGTAAGAGAGTTATTAAAAAGCAATAATTTTTATTCAACCGGGTTGAAACGTAAATTCCTACATATGCCTAAGAATAGCAAATCGTTTTGGGCGTTTGCAAAAAATCTAAAGGAGGACACTAGCGGGTCCTCTTTCCCTCCGCTTATTGATAAAAACAACTCAATTGTGTCAGATTCAAAACAAAAGGCGAACTTGTTCGGAACAAAATTTTCTTTCACTCAAAACTGCCTTTTTCAACTCAAAGACCACCAAATATTCCAGAAGTTAACTTTAGGACGCGAGTAGTGATGAAAATCTTGAAGAAAATAGATACAAACAAATCAGCCTGTCCCGATGGAATCACAACGATGGTTTTTAAAAAAACCTACTCTAACATTTCAAAACCTCTACGCAACCTCTTCTATTTATCCTTTACTTCGGGTATTCAGCCTACCCGATGGAAGATTGCGCACGTTTTTCCAATTCCAAAAAAAGGTAATAAAAGCGATTCCTCAAACTACCGCCTGTAACAATAGCTTCGGTCCTTTCCAAAGTAATGGAAAAAATTATAAACCAAAAGCTATTAAAATATCATTTATTATTCAATTCAACACGAAGAAAACCCAATGCTGCCTCATCTCGAAAAACTTCCATTCTCAACTTGATCTTTCAGGAAGAAGCTTTGCAAAACTATACCATTTTTTGTATAGCTAAAGATGCAGCTAGATGTTTGGGTTTTTTGTATCGCTGTAAAACTTACTTCTCTCCACTTAGCCATCGGCGCACAGTCTGGTCACTTACCCTGTTTTATAGATACCTAGTGGGGCCGAACACCTGTTCTAAGGAAATAAAACAATTAATGCCTCCACTCAAAGTTTTCCAACGTGAAACAAGTGCAATCCTACTGCGTCGAATTGTTAAGATGGCGAAACACGGCTTATGGAAATTCGTTTGTTATGCGGATGTCGAAATGATGGGATCACTCTCCGTCCAATATGTTTCCTAAAGTTGGTAATTCGTATGTGTACAACTTAAATAAATTTAAGAAGAATATTAGAATCTTTCTCCTAAATATCCATTCAAACTTTTCCCATCCACCATAATCCTAAATACCCAAATAACCTCCCACAATCCTAAAATCATATCCAATCCCTGTAATCAAACTGTACATTCGTATCGCAGGTTCCTTCCTAAAGTTTGGTTTAAAAAGGGTGTTGTATTGGTGCGTTAAAGTCGCACACTACCCAACGAAATACCGCACCGTTTCATTGGGTGCCTTTCGAGCATTCCATTCCCTCGCAAAAAAAAATAAATAAAAAAATAAATTTGATTTGATCTTTAATAAATTTTTCTGCTTTTATGACATTTACAACATTTGGATTTAAATATTCTTTTAGGATTTTTATTAAATTGTTATTTTTAAAATTTTTTCGTTTTATTATCAGCCTCATATAAGTTTTGAAAAGATTATGTACTTTATAAGAATCTTCGCCACTTTTTTCCATTATTATTTGATTTCGAAAAACATTTATGGGCGTTAAATCAACTGTTTAAATGAATCTGTAAGTAGAACTTTTATAACTAGGTATGGATAGTTTATTAACTGATGACTAATGACTTTTGTGGATTCATATAAATTATTCCGAAGTGCCGTCAAAGCCCAGATGACTGCTAGCATCTTTTTCTCGTTTGTAGCATACGTTTCTTCTGTTTTAGTAAGAGATCTGGAGAGGAAAGTGCCTGATTTTCTGTCCTGGGACTATACTCTTCCTATCGCATGATCAGCCGATCGATGTGTATGTCATGAGTTCGAATTCTTTGTTGAAATCTGGATGGATTAGTAATACTTCTTCTGAAATTAACGCGTTCGTTAGTTGCTTGAAGGCTTAAATAGCATCTTCGTTCATAGAAATAGGTGTGTTTTTCGATTGCATCTTGGACACTCGTCCTCCTTCCCTCCTCGAAAGGGATGTCAGGGTTTTGAAATCATTGCGTAATTACAAATAAACCATCTGTAATAGCCTGGCATTCCAAGAAAGGATTTCAGTTCCTTTAGTGTCTTAGATGGTGGTACATCCTAATTGGCTTTTAACTTTGGATTGGTTTTAATGCCCTTCCTAAAAATTCTACTTCGTTGTGGAAGAATTCGCATTTATCTAGTTGAACTTTCAAGTTAGCATTCTGTAAGGTTTCAAAAATAATTTCCAGGATTTGTAGGTGTTCTGCTTCGTATTTTCCAAGAATTATTATATCGTCGATATAGACATAGCATCTTCTTCCAATATGTGGTCTTAGAATGTCATCTAAGGTCCTTTAAAAAATAGACGGTGCATTCTCTAGGCTGAAAGGTAGACAAACTTGCCATTGTTTATGGAGAATGATGTTTTTTATATGTCTGATTCTTTAAGGACAATTTGGTGAAATCCAATTTTCAGGTCAATTACTGATAAACATTTTCTTTCCCCTAAATTTGAAAGAACTTCGTTTATTTCCGAGATAGGGTAGTTGCCGTGTATTGTTATAGTATTTAACTTGCGATAATCGATGACCATACGATATTTTTTCTTTCCTGAAGCGTCTTCCATTTTGGGGGCGTATAATTCTATCTTGTAATAATTCTTGTATTTGTTTTCAACCTCATATTTTAATGTCATAGGGTGCGGATATTCTCTGCAATACACTGATTCATCCGTATTGGTGGGAATTTCTCCCCTTATTCTTGTTGTAAAAGTTAACTTTTAATCAGGATCAACAAATAGGGTGTTATATTTTTTAAATAATTTTTCAGATTTTGATTTCAGTGAAGGCTCCAAATGGTCCATTCGTACGTTTAAGTTGTTAATGCTGTGTGCTAAAACTTGTTTTAATATTAGTTTGTTATTCGGATATATGTCATATAACTTTTTTCTGTGTTTATTATTGCTTTTAATTCTCTCAACGAATAGTTTTCAATTATCCCGTCGAAGGAAAGCAAATCGGGTAAAATGTAAAATTTTAATTTTTCGAAGTTTGATTTTAGTTTAATTTCTGCATGATGTGTAATTTTAATATTGTTTCCTATTGGTAAAATGGTTTTTCATTAGGTATGGGATTTTGTATGTATTTCTGTTGAACCAAAGATCATCCTATGTATAGATTGTTCACGTAGAACAAAAATAGCAAATAAATTTCTTATATTTTTTTCTGATTTGTACGACCCCATATAATAGTAGACAAATTTGACTACAAAAAAAAGAAGAAATTTGTATAATTTTATCAAGAACATTAAATATATTTATTGTCTCTGCTGTTACATTCAATATTCTTCCTGTACTATATATATTTCTGTTCGAATTTTGCTTAAGTGTATGTAAAAAAATAATACATTTATAACATACATTTAAATATATATGCTTTCATAGGAAAGTAAAAAAAAACTAGGTATTTTTTTTCATTATTTTTTATGCAAGTATGCAATATTCATACATACTTTACTTGCATACTTTAGAAAATAGAATCGATTTATAAATGATCATATTTTATTATTTAATTCCTAAATGTAGAATAACAAATGATCAATTAAATTATAATATTGATGGTGATTCCTTATACGGGCTCTTTTTTTGTTAATGTTTTGCTGAATCATATTTTGTTTTTTTCAAATTTTTATGAACCCGCGCTTTTTCATTTCTTAAATGAAATTAAAAAGAACTTGGTGAAGAAAATTTTACGATTTTTTATTTAATATTAAAACAAAAATAAATAAAAATCTTATTAATAATATCTTATAAAGTAAATGGAAAACGGTTACATTTAAAAAGTAAGTCAAAAATTTATTTTTTTTTATTGTAATATCAATTTATAGGTAAGTTAGTTTTTGTTGGTTCAAAGTTAATTTTAAAAAGTTTTTCTTTAAATTAATTTTCATTTTCATTTTTCATTTGTTGTATGACATAAGTAAGTCAAAAACATTTTAAAATAAAATGGGAATTCACTATTAGATGTAAAACTAGATGTACTACTAGATGTGAACTAGATTCAGTGTAATCTTACGTACTATATATTCAAAATGTAATAACAAACTGAATTCAATACACCTAGTTTTACATCTAATCGTGAATCACCATAATAAAGGTATTCACCATTAGATGTAAAACTTTCTCCATTATAAGGGTATTCTTACTATTAATTGAATCAGTATTTCTTAATATTAATTGAATAAGAAATTATTAATTAATTAGATTAGCAATAATTATTAATTAAAGTTTTTCATACGTATCTATGTACATTTCAAACATATATTTAATGATATAAATTCCGATCAACGAAAATCATAAATAAAGTGCATTGCTGGCGCAAATAGTCGAGGTTCTTTTAAAGGAAGATTTTACAACTTTCCTAAAGATAAAAGTGTGATGTTTGGCTATCAAAGTGCAAGGTAAGTATTGATAAGGAAGGTAAGTTTTTGCTGATTTGTGAAAACCATTTTGAAAAACAATTTTTAGGAATAAGGCTTAAGAAAGATGCAATTCCTACTTTATTTTTACCAGATACCGAAAAAGTATCGAAGAAATGCGTCAAACGCAAGACTTAGATGTTTTTGAATTTTTGAAAGATAGTAGTAGTTTCCAACCTTTTTAAATAAAAAAACAAAAAATTATGAAGGTTTGAAATTTTACGAAAGAAATGATAATCCAACTTATTTATTCCTAACTATTGAAAAATGCCAAGCGCAAGGACTCTAATGACAGTTTTTGTTAGAAATGTATTAAATTTCAACAAAATGAGGCCTATTACCCGCCGAAAAATTTTATTTCCAACAGAACAATAAATATGATCGAAAGGAAAAATATAAATTAAAAAAAAAAATTACATATTTAAAATATGAAAACAAAATATTAAAGAAAAATTATACAAAAAAAAAAAGTTTCTCTATTAAATTTAATTGATGGCAAATTTAATTTAATAATTATTGCAAAAACTTTTCTAAAAATGAATTGTAAAACTACCACAACTTGGACAGAGAATGAAAAAAATATTGTCATGAATATGCATTTTAATTCTCCTAAGGGATATAAATTTTTATTTATATAGCTCAATAAATAGATGGATTCCCATCAAGTATTTAAATATAGGTTTGCATGGAAAAAATTTTAATGAAATGAACAAAATTTTTTCTGATATGAATGAGCTATTAAAAGAAGCCATAATAATTTTTGATGAAATTGCTATAAGAAAAAATTTAAGTTATAATAGCGCACCAGATGAAATTACTGGATTCTTAGATTATGAGTTTAAAAGAACACAAGATGTCACAAAATATATATGTGTTTTTTTGGGAAGAGGCTTTATAAGCAGTTGGAAATATGTGCTTAGTTATTTCACAATAGATAAACCAATTAATGGTATAGATCTTCAAGCTCTATTACTTGCAAATTTACAATCAGCATCTAAGCTAAATAATAATGTGCATTATGTAATATTTAACTGAGGTTACTACATACAGAAACTGCTTTACAAAATTAGGAGCTTCAAGAGATACTCCTTTTTAGCACATTTTCAAAAAATTTTGTTTTGTAAATGTGCCTATATAGCTTCACTCTGTCCGTCCGTCCGTCCGTCCCTTTTTACCTACGATTGACTAAAAAATATCAGAAATGGGGAGGTATTGCAATAAAAATAATTTAATGTTAAAACTTTTTTTGCAGCCCTCCCCGTTACGGAGCTGCAGCCTCACAAAGTCGAAAAAAGCCCCATATTTAAACCGTTATAATTAGAGTTCTATAAGGTATATTTCCAACCTGAAAACGGTAAAAGACAGCTGTTCTTATAAGCTTTACAAATTTTTAAAAACCAATTGTATAGGGTTACCATACGGTACTAAAATTTACCGTTATTCAAAACTAAGTTTTACAAAATTTTTGGTCCCTCATAACTTCGGAACGGCTAAATCTAGAAACTTGAAATTTTGGGCGAAGTTAGATCCTTAGAAATAAGTAAGAGTCAGTTAACAAAATTTTTTTGTCACGCCCCCTCTTTAGGAGCTGTTAGGGGTCGAAAATTTAAACACCTATAACTTGAATACCTGTCAAAATTTCTTTTTATTTGTATACAAAATTGAAAGCTTCAAAACGAAAGTTTCATTAAGTGTCAAAGGTTTTTCTTAATTTTGACTTTGTCCGTCCATCCGTCCGTCCGTATGTTTACAAAAACTTTTACACCGTTTGAAATTGATTAAAGAAATTTTAACCACGGGTAGATATTACAAAAAAATTAATTTCGTAGAAAAATTTTTTCCTGTAGCCCCACCCGTTACAGAGCTACATCCCCCCAAAGTTTGAAAAAGCCTTATTTTTAAATTGTTATAATAAGAGTTTCTTTAAGTGTATTTTTAATCTGAAAACGGCAAAAGATAGCTGGTTTTATAGGCTTTACAAAAATATAAGGTTTAAATGTATAGAGTTACCATACGGTACTAAAATTTACCATTAAGCTAAACTCAACTTTTGCAAAATTTTTGGCCCCATATATCTTCTAAACGGTTCAACCTAGGGTCTTGAAATTTTGGGAGAAGTTAGGTCCTCCAAAATTAGTAGGAGTCGGTTAACAAAATTTTTTTATCACGACCCCTGTTTAGGAGCTATAAGGGCTCGAAAATTGAAATTTTGCTATTTTTAACCACCTGTAACTTTAACACCTGTTCAAATTTTTTTTTACAAATATGCAAAATTTATAGCTGCAGCATTATATTTCAACATACGTTAAAGGTTTTTCTTAAATTTGAAAGGGTCTCTTGAAATTGAAGAAATTGTTTCTTAGTCCTTACCATTTTTGGTTTGATAATAGTATTCTAGGTAAAATTCCAAATTTTGTTGGAGTTCAAAATTGATTTCCTAGAACCGGAAAAAAATTGAAGAGTGAAGACAGGAGGGGGGTGAGCAGATCCATCATAAGTTTGCTAAGCAAAAATTTGGGAACCTTCTCCATTGAAGGGCTACTAGGTCTTCAAAATTAAAACTTTTATGTTCTTATAAAACAGTAACTTATTTACCAGTGTAAGTTTTTCCAAAATTAAACGTTAACATTGAAGCTCCAACATTATATTTTGCACTTATTAACAGGTTTTCTTGAGTGCATTGGGGTTATATTCTAAGTAATTCACTATTAGTCATATAATTAATTATTAATGAAATAACAAAATTATAATATTATCATAATATATATTTTTATAAAAATAAATGATAAAATACTCAGTAAGAAACCGTATATAATTTTTGAAAATGAACTTTTTAAAAACCCTTGGTTTTTTTCCCTCACTTGTTTAGCACATTTTCAAAAAAATGTTTGTAAAAATTTGCCTATACAGCTTCACTCTGTCGGTCCGCATGTTTACAAAAACTTTTACACCGTTTGAAATAGAGTTTTACCCATGGGTAGGTTTTGCAAAAAAAAATAATTTCGTAGAAGAATTTTTTTCTGTAGCCCCACCTGTTACGGGGCTACAGCCCCCCAAAGTTGGGAAAAGGCCTATATTTAAATTGTTATAACAAGAGTTGTGTTAGATATATTTTCAATCTGAAAACGGCAAACGATATCTGGTTTTATACGATATCAAATATACTATACTTTATAAAATTTTAAAAGGTAAATGTTTAGTGTTGCCATACAGTGCTAAAATTTAACATTATGCAAAACTCAATTTTTGCAAAATTTTTGGCCTCACACATCTTCTGAACGGTTCAATTTAGGGCCTTGAAATTTTTAAAAATTTTTTGCCAAGATCCCTATTTAAGAGATATAAGGGCTCGAAAATTGAAATTTGGCTATTTTTAAACACCTGTAACTTGAATACCTGTCCAATTTTTTTTTAGTAATATACAAAATTCAAAGCTCTATAATTATATTTCAACACATGTCAAAGGTTTTTCTTAATTTTGAAGGGTGACGAAGCTACAGCCCCACAAATTCCAAAAAAGCCCTATATTTAAATTTATATAACAAGAGTTTTGTTAGGTTTATTTTCAATCGAAAAACGGCAGAAGAGAGCTGAGAGAGCTTTTATAGACTTTACAAAAATACCTCGCTAAAATGTTTAGGGTTGCCATACGGTACTTAAATTTACCATTATGCAAAACTCAAGTTTTGCAAAATTTTTGGCCCCACATTTCTTCTAAATGGTTCAAGCAAGAGTCTTGAAATTTTGGGAGAAAATAGATCCTTAGAAATTAGTAGGAGTCGGTTAACAAAATTATTTGTCAAGTCCCATGTTTAGGAGCTATAAGGGCTCGAAAATTGAAATTTTGCTATTTTAAACACCTGCAACTTGAATACCTGTTTAAATATTTTTTCCTTAATATACAAAATTTAAAGGTCCAACATTATATTTTAACATATGTTAAAAGATTTTCTTACATTTAAAAGGGGTTCTTTAAATTAAAGAAAGTATCTCTCAGTTTTAACCATTTTTGCTTAAATAGTAAAATTCTAAGTAAAATTTAAAATTTTGGTTGTGAAAAAATTCACAATTTAATTCCTAGAACCTAAAAAAGTTTGGGGGAAGAGGAGTAGTGAGGATTATATCCTTGAGAAATTTGGCAAACTTATAGAGAGGCTACTAGGACTTTAAAATTAAAAATTTACTGTTTTTATAAGTAAGCAGTAACTTAGTCACCAACGTATATATTTTCCAAATTAAACGTGAATATTGAAGCTTCAACATTATATTCCGATAAAATACTTAGTATGAAACACTTTATTATTTTGAAAATGTGCTTTTTTAAAACCCTTGGTTTTTTTCATCACTTGTTTTTATATAATTTTGAAGAAAAAGAAAAAAAAAATGTTTGCACTGTTTGATCCAATGCGTCTAATTAAGTATCTTCAGAACACACTATTCTGCCTAGGACCTTAATACCAAAGATGGTGAAGTGTCATTTAAAATTATTCAATTACGTGCAAATACATTCATTGTATTTGCACGAAAGTAATAATACTACAAAAATGTATCCGAAATTAACAGGAAAGCACATTATATGACCTTAATACCAAAGATGGTGAAGTGTCATTTAAAATTATTCAATTACGTGCAAATACATTCATTGTATTTGCACGAAAGTAATAATACTACAAAAATGTATCCGAAATTAACAGGAAAGCACATATTTCCTATTTCTTTTGAAAGGATGAATGTTACGATGATGTGAACGATAAAATATGGAGACTTTATCCAGATTCATTGGAAAATTTGTTTGCTTTGAAATGGCTGCAATAATAACCCATCTATGGCAGAATTCAGTAATGTTTTAGCAAAAAGCATGTCAATAAAATTAACAAATCATAAGT
Source organism: Dolichopus griseipennis (assembly GCA_963082915.1). Classification (NCBI taxonomy): domain Eukaryota; kingdom Metazoa; phylum Arthropoda; class Insecta; order Diptera; family Dolichopodidae; genus Dolichopus; species Dolichopus griseipennis. The sequence goes on from OY720441.1 coordinate 229,243,913, forward strand.
TTGAAAATTCCAACTGCGAAGAAGATGACGCAGAATTTATTTGTGAAGAGTTAAAAGATTAAGAAACAAAAAAAATCAATTCCGAATCTAATATTGTTGCTACATTTGATGAAACTGATAATCAAATAACGAATTTCATTAAAGACTAAATAATAAAGTAAATGCTAATTATATGGCAGAAAGAAGAAATATTATTTCATGTAATGCCGAAAGATATATTATATATGTCGATATATTATTTTTAAATTAATGAAAAAGATTTCCTGCAATACATGTAATATTTTATTTTTGAAAACATCTGATGATATTTTATCACTTAATTCAGAACAATTTATTTTTGAGAAAAATTATAAGAATCTTTCGGAAATATTTTACTTGAAATACTCCTACAGAAATAATATCGGAAATAACTCAATTTCACATAAGAATATTTGATAATTATTTTGCTGAAAATTGCCATCACAAAAATCAAAAAATTTGAAAATTGCCATTTAAAAATTTTTTTATTAAAATATAAAAATATCCTGACGATATGCTTGGAAGCCACAAGAAACTCTATAAGATTTAATACATCGTTTAGTGAAAATAATCAATGCTATAATCATAAAATAAAATTTTTTGAATTATAAATAACGCTTTTATTAAAAAAGGAAGCAAAATGGTTACACGAAAAACTACTTAACACTGAAAAACAAAATTTTTATTTAAAACAATGGGTTTTTTACGCCGGATTGAAGTTAAATATTTAGTTATACCTTTGGTTATACCTAATTGCTTCTTATAATAAATAGATTCAATACGGTTTTTATACCCTACACCTATAGAATAGGTAAAAGGGTATATTAACTTTGGTATGGTGTTTGTAACCACCTAAAGGAAGCGAGCTAGATATGGAAAAGTATATATATTTGTGATCAGCGTGACCTCCTGAGTCGATAAAGCCATGTCCGTCCGTCCGTCCGTCCGTACGTAGGCACGATAACTCAAAAAATAATGGAGCTATCTTAATGAAATTTTAACTGGAGGTTACTAGGACTGAAAGTACGGCAGGGATTGCAAATTGGCAAAATCGGCCAATTGGTTCGGATTCTGGACCTTTTAATCGATCGAAGGGCTAACGAACATATATAAAAAATCACGATAACTCAACAACTAATAACGCTATCTTCATAAAATTTGTGCTGTAGGTTACTTGTAATGAAACTACTTCGGGGTTTACGTAAGTTCAAGATTGGACCATGGGTTCGGAACCTAGAACTTTTTGATCGAATTTAGGCCAAACGAGCATAATTCCGAAACCAAAGAAGATAGAACCTCCAAATTTTGTATCAGGGTGTCCCTTCCTATTTCCTTGATGTCCTTGAAATTCGGGACCCATTGTAGTAGTGGGTCGGGGACCAGACATACATTTCCGAAGACCTTAAAGCATATCTTTAAAATGAATAAAGATAACAACTTAAAAAAATGTAGAAGCTTCAAATTTGACACAAGGGTGTTCTTTACTATCCCTTGCTTGTCCCCCTAATTTGGTATCAATTGGAGTGGTGGTTCAGTATCCCTCTTAGACCCTCTTAAGTTTTAAAAGCTTATAATCGAAATTATTAAAAATAGTAACTTAAAATTAAGATAGAACGTTAAAATTGTGTACAAGGGTTAACTAATATTGAAAGTATGACGGGGACTGCATATGGGCGAAATCGTACCATAATTTCGGGTTCTGGAACCCTTGAAAAGTTCAAGGGCTAACAAACATATATCTTAAAAACACCATAACTCAAAAAATAATGCCGCTACTTTGATGCAATTTAAACTCTAGGTTACTAGTAATGAAAGTACCATGGGAATTGGTTCTAGTCGAGTTTGGTCAATGAGTTCGGATTGTAAAAGCTTTTGATCGATTTGAGGCCAAACGAGTATAATTTCGAAGCCAAAGAATATATTTCCTATTTCATATTTGTCCCCGAAATTTAGACTTAATTGTAGTGGTTCAGCTATGTTCAAAGGTACTTGCTGCATTTATTTAAAATTTATTTTTATATTTAAATGAATTATATGAAAAGGTGTAAATTTTTAATTGTATTTTAGAAATAAATTTATTGCATATTTTGCGTATAAGCTTTTCTATTAGGTATGTAAACTAGCCATTTAAAATAATTGCAATATTGAAAAATTTGGGTTTTTAAATATATTATGCTTTGATTAGCTTTTTCTCACAAAATTTAATAACTAGCATTTTTTCATTTTGTAATTGAATTGGAATAAATATATTTTCATTTTTAACAAGTTTTAAATAAACAAATTAGTAAGAATTTGTAATATTTTTTAAGAGATAGTGTAATTAGAAAATGTTTTTAGTATTATAAAGTTAATTTGGTTAACTATGTCTTACAATCAAATTAATAACAGCTTTTATGGTGTTAAAATGACTTACGGATATGTCATTAAATTTGAACCAAAAAGGTGTAGGGTATTTCTAAGTCGACTGACTGTTCCTTTACTTGTTTTCCTTTCAAAAAGTAAAATTTGGTAAAAAGTAAAAGAAGAATAGAAAATACAATATTATGATTCAAATTGAAATTTTTAAAAAAAAAAAAACCTTATTGATTCTACTTTTTTTTTAATTATTTTTCTCTAATAATAAGTAAGAAAAATAATAAATAATAAAAATAACACAAATTATTTTAATTTTAAAATTATCATCATTTTATTATTTTTAAAAAATTAATCAATATAAAATGTATGCATTTCGAGCATAGCCCATCATCACCACTGCACGATTGCTATTAAATATAAATATATGTATATATATGTATTAGAGAACCCTTATAAATATATTATGTCATAAATCAAATTAAATCAAAAAATAAAAATAAAATAAAAATTTAACGAAATTAAAACAAAATTACAAAAACAAAATTAAATAAAATTATAACATATTAAAAAATAAAATAAAATAAAAATTGAACGAAATTAAAACAAAATTACAAAAACAAAATTAAATAAAATTATAACATCGTAAAAAAGTTTTTAAAAATTCGTCAAGTTAAATCAAAAAAGAAATATTTTAAATAAACTAATAAATTGAACGGAATTACAAAAACAAAAAAATTTTTTATATTATAATAAGTTAGCGAATGCTATCAAATAAAAACGTATCAGTATTTCCTTTGTCTGCATTCATATTGTTGTTGTCTTTATTAATGTAATAAGTTTCATATGCATCTAATTTTGCTGGGTTCCTAATACATTTTACTAAATTAAGTTCGTATGAATTTAAGTTGAGATGGAGTTTCTCAAATGCATGAATTGATACTCCAGATTTTTTATGTTGTCCGTTTTTAATATAGCTTAAATGTTCTTTGAATCTATCACCTATTTTTCTTTTGGTTTGTCCATAATAATTTATATTGCACTCTTTACATGTAATTTTATATATACCTGATTTATTTACATTCTCAGGTTTGTTTTTTGTTGATTTAAATAAATAGCCAATTTTGTTTTTATTCTCATATACAATATCCATATTAAATTTTTTATAAATGGGTTTAAGATGATTTGTGACCTCCGAAATATAATTGAAAGAAATCCTTTTTCTTTTTAAATTATTTGGTGTATTTAAATTTTGTCGAATTAGTGTTGTCATGTTATTTTTCTTATTCCGTTTAGAATGTATTGCAACTAATTCGTCTACTAATGTTTCTGGGTATCCATTAACATTAGCAATTTCTTTAATGTAATTGTATTCTATTTTGAAATTATTGATGGATAAAGGTAATTTACATAAACGATGTACCATTGAATGGAAACTGGCATGTTTATGTTGAATTGGACCAAACGAATCTGAAGTTATATATCTCATAGTTGATGTTGGTTTATGATATATACCGATATCAATTTTGTTCCCATTTCTCTTCAGTTCTAAATCTAAAAATTGTAGTGTATTGTCTCTTTCCAATTCATACGTAAAATTAATGGTTGTATATTGCTGATTGATAATATTTAAAATGTTTAGATACTCTGTTTTTTTGACAATGGCGAAAATATCATCAACATACCTCAACCAAATTTTGGGGAGTAAATTTAATTTCATTAGATTTATCTCAAATTCAGCCATGAATATTTCAGCAATAAAAGGAGAAAGCGGATTTCCCATGCTGGTGCTCTGTTCAATTTTATAAAATTTGTTTCGAAATTGAAAAAAATTTTGGTTCATGCATGTGTGTGCCGCTTTTAAGTATATTCTCCTTTTTTTGTACAGGAACATTAACTTTCCTTAAATAGTTTCCATAGAAACATAGTGCGTCGGATACTGGAATGGACGGGAAGAGCGATTCAATGTCAAATGAAATCATAATTTCATCGTCCTCAATTTTAGCTTCCTTTATTTTGTCCAAGAACTCGTACGAATTTATGACCGAAAGACTTTCGAAAGGTGGTAAACTCTTCATTTCCTTTACTAACCATTTTGCTATTTTGTTGGTTGGAGCATTAATATTAAAGCAAATAGGTTTCATTTTGTTACCTACTTTATGGATTTTTGGTAAACAATATAAAGTAGGGACAATTGGATTTGAGACTATTAGTCCCATCTTGGTTCTATAGGTGATCGTATCCGTAATTGCTTTTAAAAATTCTTTTGTTTCTTTCAACATACTTGGTAATGGGTCCTTTTTAATTTCAACATATGGACCTTCCCTGATCGTATTTAGAACTCTTTCATCATAATCCTGTTTATTTATGATTACTATTTTATTACCTTTATCCGCATTCAAATAAAAACAGTCTTTTTCATTTAAGCTTTTAATGATTTCAAAATATCTTTTATCTGAATTGCATGTAGTTTTATTATTAATAGGTAGCATTTGTTTTACCTTATTTCTAATTTGTTGTTGGACATTTTTTGTCTTATACTTAATGGATGTCTCAATATCTACAATTGCATCAACTATTGGCGTAACTTTAGGTTTTATGGAAAATTTTAAACCTTTGTTTAAAAAATTTAATTCTTCTACACTAAAATTTTGAGTTGATTGATTAATCACAAAATTGTCTATAAATTTAATATAATTTAGGTTCAAGTTTTCTATTGTATATTGGATTTTCTACAATTAGTTTATTCAATTTTCTTTTTAAATTTAAAACCTTTTTATCAACTTGTTTTTTAATATTTAAAATTATGGTGTCATTATAATATTCATTAAATTTTTCTATTTCAAACGCATCAAAATTTTTGGTTAGTTCGAGATGAAGTGAGTATGTTTCTAATTCTATTGCCTCTAGTCTTGAATATTGATATTTAGTTTCTAGTTTAAGCCATAGTTTTTGTGATTTTTCAATTACTAGTTTTGTTCTTGAGTTTCAAGAACTCAAAACATTGCCTTGGATCTCGACTTCAATCATCTTTTGCTTCGTTTTTTGCCACAGGTGTGTGTTGGTAATGATTTGCGGCGCCACATAGAAGTACTTATTTGATGTTTGTTTCAAATATTTTTAGCTTTGTACGCAGGGCTATATTATTTGACTGCAATATGTTTGATAGAGTTCCAAAAGAAGCTCTAGCTTTATTTATTCTGCTGTCAACATCAACTTCTGTTCCCCCAGTTGATGTCACCATGCTTCCTAAATAATTGAACTGCTCTACTTCTTCAATTTGGCTTTCTTCTAGTAGAATTTGTTGATGTGTTGAGTGCTCTGTACGCATGCTTTTGGTCTTAGCTGCATTTATTTTTAGACCAGCTCGTTTGTCACATGTGTTCAAATTTTGGTTCGTTTTTCGTTCTTTCGTTCAGACCACTTCTTGTGTGTGCCATGAAAACTACATCATCAGCATAATCTTAGTGACTTAAATGTTTTCCTAGTCGCCACTGAATTCCATGCCTCTCATCTACGCCTGCGGTTGCGGTTAAGATTTCATCCATCACAACGAAAAATAATATAGGCGACAATATACAGCCTTGCCTTACACCCTGCTGCACCTCAAACGAATCAGTAAACCGTCCATTGTGTAAGACTCGACACCTCGCATTTTCGTAGGATTCCTTAATAATGGCAATAATTTTCTCCGGTATACCGCACCTACTAAGAGTTCTCCATATATACTCGCTGTTTACAAGATCAAAAGCTTTCTCGAAGTTTACAAACATCAGATGTAGCGGCGACCCGAACTCTTTTGATTGCTCGAGTATTATTCGTAGCGTGTTGATATGGTCAACACAAGAGTGACCACTGCGAAAGCTAGCTTGATGTCTTTTCAATGTATTTTCAATCCTGCTTTTGGGCCTTTCGAGAATAATATAATCTTTACATGGTTTTAATAATATTATATTCTTAATCATAATTATAATCTCACAAACTTATCTGTTGCACACATATTCAAAAAAAATATATAATAATAAGTTAGTGACTAGGTAATCCAATTCCATAGTTATTTTTATTTTTATACCCAAGAATGAAAATTAATATTCTTCATAGGTTAATGGTATGTATGTATGTATAAAGCAAGTGATGAAAAAAACAAAAGGTTTTTAAAAAGCACATTTTCAAAATTTTCATTTTCAAATATAGGGTTTCTTACTGAGTATTTTATCATTTATTTTTATAAAAATATAAATAAAAATAAATGATATTTAATTTAGTTAGTTATTTAATTAATATTAGTATTGATTTCACTATTATTCATAACTAGCTGGTGGCCCGTCACAGAATGACGGAAGGTCAATTGAAAGAAGAACTTTTTCTTCTTAAGAACTATTTCTAAACATATATTATTATATAAATGTATTGTATATTAATACCATATTCTTAAATAAAATGGCAACCGTTATTTTTTGTATAGCGCAGATTATCCTTCGATTCTAGTAATAGATACAAAAAAAAAAAAAATAAATGACTCACATAATTTCTTGTTGTATCTTAAAATCTTGAAGACGTATAAGTTACGTGTTCTACCTTTTGTATGTTTTGAATTTGATAAAATGTTGGGGTTCTTAGTTCAAGTGCCTTCTTGGTCAAATTTTTTTTAATTCAATTAATATTTCTTTTTTATATAAATGCGTACTTGCTTAAATTTTTTTATATGTTTATTTAGTTTCAATAACGATCTATTTCTTTATCTATTAATGTTTTGTATACATATTTTTATAAAATATTGATATACATAGTTTTCACAACCTTTGTTTGAACTCAAGTACTGTACATTACACCTGAAGCCACTTTGCCAACCTCCACACCATTTTTTTTTCCATTTTTAACTTTTTTTAAATAGAAAAAATTATTAAAAGAAATTATGAGGGAAAGATGCATGGATGAGAGACAGATGCAGGGATGAGAGACAGATGAGAGAGAGATGAGGAAAATTTGAGGGAACTTTGAAACTACTTTGATTGCATTGCTTGAATTATTTGCTTTTCAAAACAAAGTAAATCAAGCAATGCAACAAAGCGTACATTACATACCATGTACATACATAGTACATGGTTATTTCAGATTTTCACTGAAAATAATTAAGACTTACTACACAATATTCCTGTGAAGCATAGTCTTCTTAATGTTTATTTGCAAAATGTTTTACTATTTAAATAAAATTTCCAGAAAATGTTCTGTGAGTTTTAAAAACGTAAATGAATTAATTCACAAACATTTAAAATAATTTAAAATTATAAAAAAAGTTTATTTATTTTTGTTTTTTTTTTTATTAAAAATAAATAAAATATTTTTTGGCCTGCTTATGATAATTTATGATGTTTTATTTTCTAAAATAAAACACATTCAACAAAACATTAATATATTATTTTTTTATAATTGAACACATCCAACAAAACACATTTAACTGAATGCGTTTGTTACACCTCATTCTAGACAAATATATTAATAATAATTAATAAATTGATGAAATAATTTATTAAATTTATTTCAATTTAACGTTTAATTTTGGAAAAACATAAACTAGGGAATATGTTACTGTTTTATAAAAACATAAAAGTTTTAATTTTTAAGTCCTAATAGCCCTTAAAGGGGGAAGTTCCCAAATTTTTGCAAAGCAAACTTATAATGACTCTCGGGGATTTGCCCATCCTCCTCCTGTCCTCACCTTCAATAGGTTCTAGGAAATCAATTGTTCAATTATTATCTAAGCAAAAATGTTTAAAACTAAGAGACATTTTCTTCAGTTTAAAAAACCCTTTTTAAAGCAAAATTATTCTGCTTAGATGTCTGATTGTGTCCGTAATTGTGCTGTTGGAATCTATGTCTTTTTTTATAGCATCCATGAATGTTGTTATTATACCCATGACCATTTTGCCTGCATATTTGATTGTTGTTAGTGGCTGATTATTGTCCATAATTGTTAGTTTTTATTGTTGAAATTAGATTTTTGGGATCGCCTTATTGAGCTTTTTGGTTCAAATTTAGGTTTATTTATATAGATATAACAATAGTTGCTTTTGATAATTGGGGTTCTGATAATTTCTATAAAATGATTTATTAAATGAGTTGTGTCCAAAAGATCTATTGAATGTATTGTAAAATCCTTGGGGTCGAGATCGATTCTTATTGGTCCTTGATTTGTTATTGTTGGTTGAAGTTTTTGAGTTACTGCTACTGATTGGACATGAGTTGATCTTTTGTTAGCATTCACAAGCTTGAGACAGAAGCGCGGATTTTTGGGTTTTCTCGTAATCAGCAAATCGGATAGGCGTTGATCAAGACCTTTATGAATGCATCTAAAGCCTTTCCTCTATAATTTCGTTTCATAATTGCACATGAATCATCTGTTCAATTTATAGTGGTAAGTTTTTCCAAGATGAGGGATAAGTGTAGATAAATTGCTTTATAACATTCGTGAACCGTGCGATTTCCTTGATTCATCGTTGTCATTTGATATTCTAGAGTTCCTATATCTCTATCATCGGCGTAATGCATACCAAGACATTTTACAATTCTTGAGCATTTACATGGCGTATCGAAAAATAAAAGGGCCGTATTAGCTTTTTCTACGATCTTATTTCTAATAGTATTAATAATTTTAAAATATTTCGGGGTGCCCTTTCAAATTATCGTAAATTTTAAGTATTCGCTCGACGCCTTTTTTCCATGCGCCATACTCGTTAACCTCTCCTGAGAATATTTGCAAACTATTAACGACCCCCGGAATTCCATTCCTGTTAGGTTTATACTTCTTCGAAATTTAACTTAATAACCCTTAATTCTTCTTCAAAAATAGCATCTTTTTGTGTCATATCTCACCACATCCCTAATAGTGTATCTTATTGTTTCACTGTTTTCATGGGGTACTTCTGTAACTGGAGTTACATCTTGATCCACCATTTGGGGTATCTCCGGAGTTGAAATAAAGCGTAGTGATTTGCTCCGTGCATTTGGTCTATTTGGATTTACCATCGGAAAAAATGTTCTTATCTATTTTGTTTATTTATGATTAAAACTATATCAAAGACCTTATTACCTGGCTAAAAATGTTCGCAATAGATTTTTATTTTTATTTTTTTTTTTAAATCGATTCATAATTTATTATTAAAATAAATGCCAGAAGAAAAATTTCTTTTAAATTTGAGTTTTAGATTTGGATTTAAATTTTTTTTGGAGATTCTTAAAAAATATTTTTTACACAAAAAAAAACTTTTAATTTTTATTAATTTTTGTATTGCTTGTTCTATTTTATTCTATCTGACTTTATTTTTTTTAAATAAGAAAATTCTTTTTTTTTTTTTTCTTTATTTATTTATTTAATTTAAACAAAATTATAATTAATAAATATAAAGTATGATGTTAGACCTTAGCGGTGATCGCTCTCTGGTCTAATTTTATAAAATTACTCGTATAAATTCTTATTTTAAATGGAAGCTGTCATTAATTAACAAAAATTATATTAAACAGATCATCATATTTGGATACATTTTATAGTATAAAGTTTTATATTTTTATACATATTTATATTATTTCCAAACCTTTTTACTTTATTTTTATTTCTTTTTTTCTTATTAATTAGTATTAGTATTACCGTGTTAGTATATTGTTACGTGTTATGTTAGTGTAGTATATATGTTAGTATTCTATCTACTTTAGATTTTATTTTGATTTTGGTTTATTTATACCTAGTTCTAAACAAAAAAATTCTACAAAACTGCAGATATGTTCAGAAGGATGTTTTTCTCTGTTTCCTTGATTACGAAAAAGCTTTCGATAGGGTGCAGCATGAAAAAGTGATAGAAATCTTAAGTGCATTAGATATCGAAGAAAAAACTATAAACTGTATCAGAAATCTTTATTGGAACCAAACAGCTAACGTAAAAACTCAGCATGGCTTAACAGATAACATTGCAATTCAAAGAGGTGTACGTCAGGGCTGTATTTTGTCACCAATGCTCTTCAACTTATATGCGGAAACTATCTTCGTAGAGGCACTATCTGATGTGGAAGTAGGCATAAAAGTCAACTTCACGTTTTTAAATAATATAAGATATGCTGACGATACGACATTAATAGCTGATAATATTATCGATTTACAACATATAGTAGATAGAGTGAACCACTACAGTAACAATTTTGGGCTTAACATCAACACTCAAAAAACGAAATTTATGATATTCAGCAGAAATAGAAAACCATATCCTGGTGCGACTATTACAATTAACAACAGCCAAATCGAAAAAGTGTCCACTTGGATGCTGGCTAAACGAAGACTGGAGTTGTAATGGGGAAATAAAGTGCCGAATTGAAATGGCCAGGAAAGCATTTCTTAAATATAAGGAGCTTTTCTGCAGCAGGAACCTCAGCATGAAACTGCGGGTACGTTTCTTTAAATGTTATGTCTGGTCTGTTTTATTATATGGTGTAGAAGCATGGACAGTAAAAGTTAAAGATATGAACAAGCTTGAAGCATTCGAAATGTGGACATACAGAAGAATGCTCAAGATTTCATGGGTAGACCGTGTCTCGAACGAGGAGGTTCTCAGAAGAATGAACGTGACAAGAGAACTAATCACAATTGTCAAACGTCGAAAAACAGCATACTTTGGCCATGTAATGAGGAGTGCGAAATACGAGATGTTGCAGCTCATCGTGCAGGGGAAGATCGAAGGACGAAGGGGAGTTGGTAGAAAACAACTGTCTTGGCTCCGAAATATTAGAAATTGGACTGGCATATCAGAAATTGGTGCACTGGTAGAATCAGCAAGGGACAGGGAGCGGTACAAACAAATCACACAAACTATCATATGACGCTAACATTCTGTATGTATATAACATTCATAAGAAAATGCAACACAAGAAGAAGAAGATCCGGCTCTGGGATACCCGTATGACCGTTATATAAACATTAATTACTTTTGGAAAAATTTCAAACATACCAGCTTTTTTAGGTGTAGTGTAATGCTCATATAAAAGAAAGAGTTGTATGGCAGCTACTCGAACCTTCTGCAGTAGACCAACCAAATTTTGCAGTAACTTTGTCCATTATACTAAACTATTTTTGGCAAAATTTCAATAGGTATAGAGTAATGCTCACATAAAAAAAGAAGTTGTATGGTAGCTACCCGAACCTATGGACCAAAATGGATGGATTTAAATAGCGATGAGGGCTATTGAAAAAAAGTGAATTTGTAAAAATTTCAAGATTTTAGGTGCTTTAGTTTTTGAGATATCGTGCGGAAGGACATGCATAGCTAAACCGATTTTTTTTATTTTTATATCTACCCCTCCCCCAAATTTTGTATACCCTTTGACCTACAGTCATACGGGTATAAAAAATTTAATAAATTACAACATTGTGATCAATCCTTCTATTCGATACTTCCACAAGGATAGGAAACACTTTAAGAACTATTTTAGACCGTTGTATAACAGATATGGTCAAATATGGCTGGAATTTAAATGTATCGGATAACAAAGTTATCAGATCATAGAATGCTGCTTTTAAGTCTGGACCACATTTCTACTTCAGAAAAATCTGCTAGCACTACAAAAACCATTATTGATTAAAATACATTAGGAAATTATCCTTTCTGGAATAGCTTGGAGGATTTTGTAAATTTTGATGTTTTTGTATCAAGTTTTAAATTATTGATCCAAAAGCATACAAAAATAATTTTACTGAGGGGCAGGGAAAAACAGGAGTGGATAACGAATGACATATTAAAACTCACAAAAATTAGTGATTCGTATTACAGATACTCGCGGAAATATCCTAATGATGATCATGTACACAATTTATACAGAGAATATAAAAATAAAGTTAGTAGAAAAATTGAGAAGGAAAAAAAACATTATGCAGGTTTAATAGACAAAAATCCTACTATTGGGAAACACTTGTGGGATGTTTACAAACAAATCACATTAAACAGAGATACAGCGAGCTTAGTCAAGTAATCTTAAAGCTAATTGAACATAGTAATTCCCTAATTTCCGATCGAGTTGGGCTCTCCGAAGTCATGAATGAGTTTTTTACTAAGATCGTAAGCCAATTGAATATTTCATCTGAGCAAATTGATAGATCATATCTTAACTTATTTTGTCAAAATATACAATCGAATTTTGAACTGACTGCAACGAAAGTTGAAGAAGTAATTGGAATAGTAAAAACTTTGAATCTTTCTGTGGCTAACGGGCATGATGGTATATCAGCTAAAATTTTAATTAAATTTTCTGCTCGGCTGGTTCCGATAATAACTTATTTAAATCGGGTTTCTTTCCAAGCTCGATAAAATTGGCAATAGTTACATCGATTTATAAAAATGGCAGCAAATTAGACCCAAAAAAAATATCGCCCGGTTTTTGTTCTAACTAGTCTCTCAAAAATTTTTGAAAAAATAATTAAAAAAAGAGTGTCGAACTTTCTTGGTATAAATGGCATACTTTCTGAATCTCAATTTTGCTTTGAAAAAAATTCGAAAACCCTAGCTGCATGCTTCGAGTTAAATAAATTCATTACGAAAAGTATGGATGAAAAAAGTATACGGCCTGTGTGTTCCTCGACTTGAAAAAAGCGTTTGAATGTGTCGATCATGACATTCTACTTCACAAACTATCTCTGTTAAAATTCAATAATCGGCATTTAACTTATTTCAAATCTTATTTAGATGAAAGAACCCAAAGGGTGCGCATTGGAAAAATTTTAAGTACCTGAAAAGAAATCAGTAAAGTCGTTCCAGATTAATTTAAATTATATAAAAATGATATTGCTTCCTTGAAGCTCAAAGGAATAGTTCAGTTTTACGCAGATGACACGGTAATGAAATATGCTATTGTCAGTGAAGAAGAGATAAGGAAAGCAATAGTTAATGATTTTGTTACTGTTAATGAATGGCTACTAAAACGTCGCCTTATTTTGAATTCAAACAAAATAAAAATTATATTTTTTGAAAATAAAAGCTTTTCTAATAATGAAATTATTTTCAACAACCAAACAATTGAAATTGTTAAATCTTTCAACTATCCAAGTTTAGTTATAGATATTAAACTCAAATGGTGGGAGCATACAGACTACATTTTAAAAACAGTATCTCCCTAAGTGTTTATTTTTTAGAGGCTGAGAAAATATTTAAATGAAAAATCTATATACGTAAAGCAGATTTGGAATAGGCCACCTGCTATATATTTATCAAGATAAGCTCAACAAAAAAGCTATTAAGATAATAAATAATCTCCCTACAACTTCTCGATTACTCTATACAGATAAGATAAGTTTCACAGCTATGTATATATCGGTAAGAAGGAACTATACATGATCGCTTTTAAAATAATTAATAATTTGATCAAGCACAACTTTATTCTAAATAGAAGTATTAACACACATACTTATAAGGCAAAAAATAGATCAAACTTTTCAAAACACTATTCAAAACAGACAAACAAAGAAACAGGTGCCTATATAATTGCTTAAAACTTTATAATATGTTACCAGCCTCTGTAAAAGAAATAGCTAATATTGTCGGTTTCAAAAAGAAAGTGTAAGAAATACTAATCATTTCTTCATAGGAATTGCATGTACATATAATGTAGAATTTTTTTGTTTAGAACTAGGTATAAATAAACCAAAATCAAAATAAAATCTAAAGTAGATAGAATACTAACATATATACTACACTAACATAACACGTAACAATATACTAACACGGTAATACTAATACTAATTAATAAGAAAAAAAGAAATAAAAATAAGGTAAAAAGGTTTGGAAATAATATAAATATGTATAAAAATATAAAACTTTATACTATAAAATGTATCCAAATATGATGATCTGTTTAATATAATTTTTGTTAATTAATGACAGCTTCCATTTAAAATAAGAATTTATTAATTGGAGCTTGCTTGGAAAGAAACCCGATTTAAATAAGTTATTATCGGAACCAGCCGAGCAGAAAATTTAATTAAAATTTTAGCTGATATACCATCATGCCCGTTAGCCACAGAAAGATTCAAAGTTTTTACTATTCCAATTACTTCTTCAACTTTCGTTGGAGTCAGTTCAAAATTCGATTGTATATTTTGACAAAATAAGTTAAGATATGATCTATCAATTTGCTCAGATGAAATATTCAATTGGCTTACGATCTTAGTAAAAAACTCATTCATGACTTCGGAGAGCCCAACTCGATCGGAAATTAGGGAATTACTATGTTCAATTAGCTTTAAGATTACTTGACTAAGCTCGCTGTATCTCTGTTTAATGTGATTTGTTTGTAAACATCCCACAAGTGTTTCCCAATAGTAGGATTTTTGTCTATTAAACCTGCATAATGTTTTTTTTCCTTCTCAATTTTTCTACTAACTTTATTTTTATATTCTCTGTATAAATTGTGTACATGATCATCATTAGGATATTTCCGCGAGTATCTGTAATACGAATCACTAATTTTTGTGAGTTTTAATATGTCATTCGTTATCCACTCCTGTTTTTCCCTGCCCCTCAGTAAAATTATTTTTGTATGCTTTTGGATCAATAATTTAAAACTTGATACAAAAACATCAAAATTTACAAAATCCTCCAAGCTATTCCAGAAAGGATAATTTCCTAATGTATTTTAATCAATAATGGTTTTTGTAGTGCTAGCAGATTTTTCTGAAGTAAAAATGTGGTCCAGACTTAAAAGCAGCATTCTATGATCTGATAACTTTGTTATCCGATACATTTAAATTCCAGCCATATTTGACCATATCTGTTATACAATGGTCTAAAATAGTTCTTAAAGTGTTTCCTATCCTTGTGGAAGTATCGAATAGAAGGATTGATCACAATGTTGTAATTTATTAAATTTTTTATACCCGTATGACTGTAGGTCAAAGGGTATACAAAATTTGGGGGATGGGTAGATATAAAAATAAAAAAAATCGGTTTAGCTATGCATATCCTTCCGCACGATATCTCAAAAACTAAAGCACCTAAAATCTTGAAATTTTTACAAATTCACTTTTTTTCAATAGCCCTCATCGCTATTTAAATCCATCCATTTTGGTCCATAGGTTCGGGTAGCTACCATACAACTTCTTTTTTTATGTGAGCATTACTCTATACCTATTGAAATTTTGCCAAAAATAGTTTAGTATAATGGCCAAAGTTACTGCAAAATTTGGTTGGTCTACTGCAGAAGGTTCGAGTAGCTGCCATACAACTCTTTCTTTTATATGAGCATTACACTACACCTAAAAAAGCTGGTATGTTTGAAATTTTTCCAAAAGTAATTAATGTTTATATAACGGTCATACGGGTATCCCAGAGCCGGATCTTCTTCTTCTTGTGTTGCATTTTCTTATGAATGTTATATACATACAGAATGTTAGCGTCATATGATAGTTTGTGTGATTTGTTTGTACCGCTCCCTGTCCCTTGCTGATTCTACCAGTGCACCAATTTCTGATATGCCAGTCCAATTTCTAATATTTCGGAGCCAAGACAGTTGTTTTCTACCAACTCCCCTTCGTCCTTCGATCTTCCCCTGCACGATGAGCTGCAACATCTCGTATTTCGCACTCCTCATTACATGGCCAAAGTATGCTGTTTTTCGACGTTTGACAATTGTGATTAGTTCTCTTGTCACGTTCATTCTTCTGAGAACCTCCTCGTTCGAGACACGGTCTACCCATGAAATCTTGAGCATTCTTCTGTATGTCCACATTTCGAATGCTTCAAGCTTGTTCATATCTTTAACTTTTACTGTCCATGCTTCTACACCATATAATAAAACAGACCAGACATAACATTTAACGAAACGTATCCGCAGTTTCATGCTGAGGTTCCTGCTGCAGAAAAGCTCCTTATATTTAAGAAATGCCTTCCTGGCCATTTCAATTCGGCACTTTATTTCCCCATTACAACTCCAGTCTTCGTTTAGCCAGCATCCAAGTGGACACTTTTTCGATTTGGCTGTTGTTAATTGTAATAGTCGCACCAGGATATGGTTTTCTATTTCTGCTGAATATCATAGATTTCGTTTTTTGAGTGTTGATGTTAAGCCCAAAATTGTTACTGTAGTGGTTCACTCTATCTACTATATGTTGTAAATCGATAATATTATCAACTATTAATGTCGTATCGTCAGCATATCTTATATTATTTAAAAACGTGAAGTTGACTTTTATGCCTACTTCCACATCAGATAGTGCCTCTACGAAGATAGTTTCCGCATATAAGTTGAAGAGCATTGGTGACAAAATACAGCCCTGACGTACACCTCTTTGAATTGCAATGTTATCTGTTAAGCCATGCTGAGTTTTTACGTTAGCTGTTTGGTTCCAATAAAGATTTCTGATACAGTTTATAGTTTTTTCTTCGATATCTAATGCACTTAAGATTTCTATCACTTTTTCATGCTGCACCCTATCGAAAGCTTTTTCGTAATCAAGGAAACAGAGAAAAACATCCTTCTGAACATCTCTGCAGTTTTGTACCAATATATTTACGCCAAAAAGAGCTTCTTTCGTGCCTGTGCCTTGTTTAAATCCGAACTGCGTTTTTCCCATATGTGCTTCGCACTTGGAATACATTCGACTTTGCAGTATTTTAAGAAAGATTTTAAGCGCATGACTCATTAAACTTATCAGACGATGATCTTTACAGCTTTTAGCATTCGCTTTTTTCGGGAGTGTAATAAATGTCGACTTTAGCCAATCTTCTGGGAAATTACCTGTGTCATATATTTCATTAAAAATTTTGACCAATATATCAAAATTATCATAATCTATTAATTTTATTATTTCTGCTGGTAAATCATCCGGGCCTGTAGTTTTATTGTTTTTTGATGACAATACTGCCTTTTTAACTTCTTCTTTTGTTATTGGGAATCCAAAAGGTAGTGTGTTAGTGTTATTGTTAGTGTTATTGTTGTTTATTGTTCTCCTTTGATCTTGAAATAACTGTTGATCATAATTTTCCCAGGTTTTTTGTTCCTCATTTACATCAGCTATAAGTTGACCTTGTTCGTTTGTTAATGCAGCGGTAAGTTTTTTACGATTTGTACCCGTGATTTCTTTAAGTTTTTTGTGGACATTGAAATCATCATGTAGATGTTGCAGTTTTTCTAATTGGTCACATTCTTTCTTTAACCAGTCTTGCTTGGCACGCCTAATTTTAGCTTGGATATCTCGATGAATGCGTTTATACTCCCCAATATTATTGTTTTTGTATTGGCGCCTTACATCCATCATTTGCAAAATCTCGTCTGTTATCCATTTCTGTTTAGGGAAATACTTTTTTGTACCCAGGATGTTTCGTGATTTTTCTTTAAGAGTATCCTTTGTTTGTGCCCATAGATTTGTTGTATTTCTCAAATTTCGTACCTGATTGTTGATCTCTGCTGCTAACCGATCTCTTATTTCACTATTTTTCAGCTTTTCCATATCCAATTTTGTTTCTCGGTTGGATCTCTTTGGTCTTGCCAATTTGATGTTTATTTTGCCCACCAAAAGATTGTGATCCGATGGAACGTCGGCACCAGGGTATGTGCTTACTTCCCTAATGGATGAGCTAAATCGTTTATTTACAATAATGAAGTCAATCTAGTTTGGCACTACATGTTCACTTGAATCTTGTGGAGATCTCCAGGTATATAATCTTCTTGCAGGTAAACAAAACCACGTATTCATAATTTTTAAATTTTCTTCCTGGCAAAATTGTACCAAACGATCACCCCTTTCGTTTCTAGTTCCTAGAGCAAAATTCCCAGTTACGTCTTTTACTCCTCCGGTACCAACCTTGGCATTAAAGTCGCCCATTATGATATTCAGGTCGTGAGGTTTTGTTTGTTTTAAAAGATATGTTATGTGTTCATAAAACTCCTCTATCTCATCGTCAGGTTTATCCGCTGTCGGTGCGTAAATTTGTATAATATTAATTGCGATCGGTTTTGAATCTAATTTCAGTAACATGGCTCTATCCGAAAACGGCACGAAGACGGAAACATGTTTTGCGATTTCTTCAGACAATATTATACCGACGCCATTCCTGTGCCTTGTGTTGTTATTACCGGAATAATAAAATTTTGTCCCCTTTACACAACTTACCCCGTTACTTGGCCACCAGGTTTCGCTGATACCAAGTATATCAATTTTTAAACGATTCATTTCTTGAATAGTGTTATAGATTTTTCCTGACTCGAACAGACTGTTGACATTCCACGTTCCTATTTTTATTGTAGCTTTGGTTTTACCTCCGGGGATTCTTAGCACCCTCTTTTTGCCGGAGACTGAGGGCCGTTTGTTTTTTGACGTATTCATATGATATTTCTAGGGATTATTACTCCAGTGGTTTCCCATTGCCTTCTGGAGAGTTTACGGTAGTTTTCTTTCTTTTTTTCATCAGCCGCTCTTTAAGAGTACAGACGCTGTTTGCAGCCGCCTACTATAGGAACAGACGCTGCTATTTCTTGGCCCTTAAATCTAAATGTAGAAGTGGCCCAAAAGAAACCGCCAGTTTTGTTTGTTGCTGACTCACCTACACCACCAGGGTTGGTTACCTGATCTTTCGACTGAGTTGCTCAGCGTAACAGGGAGGACCTCGTGAAGGTAAAACTTGGCGTGGAGATAGCATAGGCTGTGGTTGATGTAACTGGAACCCATCAAGCTAAGTTCCGCATACTACCCCCCCCCCCCCCGATCGAGGAAAAACAATTTCAATGATCTAATATTTTTAAAAATTTGGTAAAAAATATCTCGTTAAACTGAAAATTTATTTTCTTTTTTATATAAAAACGAAATAGAGTGTAGGAGAGTAGACTATGTTAACTGGGGGATAACCGTAGGACCGTTATATAAACATTATATCATTATTATTATAAACATTAATTAATTTTAGCAAAATTTCAAGCATACCAGCTTTATTAGGTGTAGTGTTATGCTCATATAAAAGAAGGAGTTTTATGGAACTGGTTTTATGCAAAATTTGGTTGGCCTACTACAGAGGGTTCGAGTAGCTTCCATACAACTCCTTCTTTTATATGAGCATTACTCTCCGCCTAATAAAGCTGTATGTTTGAAATTTTTCCAAAAGTAATTAACCAGATGATAAAATGTGTATGTTACGGTCATACGGGTATCCCAGAGTTGACACAGTCTACTCTACTACACTCATCCTCGTTTTTATTAAAATTTTTTTTTGTATTATATTGTTTTATTAATTTTGCGTTAGATTTATAATTTAGTTATAGTTTTAGATATCACTAATTTAATTATCACTAAACGGGTCCCTGCTCGGGCGCCAGTTAATTTACCTTGCTCATATAAGTGTTTACTTTATTTAATTTCCAAATAATACAAACATAATTTTACAATGATTTTTTTATGAGATAAATTTGAACTTCTTTGATTTCTTCTGATCGGTTAATTAAGTGAAGTTTATTTTAATTTTAATTTTTCTTTCTACCTACACGAAGACGCCGCGTAGATAATTTGTATACCCGTATGACTATAGGTCAATTTAGTATTACGTTTGTGACGCTGAGAAGGAGGGGGATTAGATATAGACTCAAGTGTATGGATCACATCAGAACCGAACAAAAAAATTGATTAAACTATGTATGTCCGCCCGTCTGTCCGTCCGTCCGCACGAAACCTCAAAAACTAAAGGAGCAAGGATCTTGAAATTTTCGCAAAAACGTTTTTTTGCAATAGCCGTCATCGCTATTTAAATCCAGCCATTTTGGTCCATGGGTTCGAGTAGCTGCCATACAACTTCCTTTTTTATATGAGCATTACTCTGAATCTATAACAGCTGCGTGTCTGAAATTTTACAAAAAGTAGTTTGGTTTTATGGCCAAAGTTTCTGCAAAATTTGGTTGTTCAACTTCTTATTTTATAGGAGCATTACTCTATACCTATTGAAGTTGGGTGTCTGAAATTTGCCAAAAATAGTTTAGTATAATGGCCAAAGTTACTGCAAAATTTAGTTGGTCTACAGCAAAGGATTCGAGTAGCTTCCATACAACTCCTTCTTTTATATGAGCATAACACTACACCTAATAAAACTGGTATGTTTGAAATTTTGCCAAAAGTAATTAATGTTTGTAATAATAATATAATTTTTATGTAACGGTCATACGGGTATCCCAGAGTTAACACAGTCTACTCTACTACCCTCTTCCTCATTTTATTATGAAATGCATAATTTTAGTGTGAATGTCCAAAATTTGTTACAAAACTAATAAGAAAATTTTAATTTAATGTTATAGAAATTTTATATAAAACTAGCTAATACCCGGTGCGCGTTGCTGCGCCTTTCAATGGAGGTTTAATTGAATTTGATGTTACTGCAAAAAGTTAACGCAAAAATTACCCACGATTTACACACGTAAATTTAAAAATGTATGAAAGCAATCTTTTTAAAACGATTTTTCTAGGATTATTCTAGTAATTTTTGAAACTTTCTGTAATTCAAAGCAGTACAAACTATTTTCCAAAATTTGACGTAATTTACTTCCAAAAAATTTTTTTTGACCAAACGTAGAACCGACTGTTAACAGACTCAACTCCATTTTCAAGTTGCTTCACACATATAAAATTTGAGGTCAACCGGTCAAATCGTTTCTAATTTAGAGTAAAATAACCAAAAAATTAATAAAAAACTGTTGGGCCGCAATGGGTTAATGGAACTCAACAACATTTTTTTAGGGCTTTCTTTTAAGCCAAAGCAGAATTTCGAAAAATCGGACAAAATTTGGACCCAAAATTTTTTTGATCACCCGTCGGCCCGACATCTGTTTACAAATTCCAAAACTGTTAATAATGTCAACTCAATTCTCACAGGGGAGCACGTATACAAAATTTGAAGAAAATCGGTCAAACCGTTTCTAATTTAGAGTTAAGTATTGAAAAACCTATAAAAAGCTGTTGGGCCGCAATGGGTTATTGCAACTCAATAAAATTTGTTTTGGGATTTTCTTTTTAGCCAAAGCAGAATTTCATAAAATCGGACAAAATTTGGACCCAAAATTTTTTTTGACCACCCGTCGGCCCGACATGGGTTAACAAATTCCAAAACTGTTAATACTGTCAACTCAATTCTCAAGGAGCATCACTTATACCAAATTTGAAGTCAATTGGCCAAAACATTTCGAATTTAGAGTAAAGTATTGAAAAAACCTATAAAAAGCTGTTGGGCCGCAATGGGTTAATGGAACTCAACAAAATTTTTTTGGGGTTTTCTTTTTAGCCAAAGCAGAATTTCGTAAAATCGGACAAAATTTGGACCCAAAATTTTTTTTGACCACTCGTCGGCCTGACATGGGTTTACAAATTCCAAAACTGTTAATAGTGTCAACTCAATTCTCACAGGGATACAAAATTTGAAGAAAATCGTCAAACCGTTTCTAATTTAGAGTTAAGTATTGAAAAAACCTATAAAAAGCTGTTGGGCCGCAATGGGTTAATGCAACTCAATAAAATTTTTTTTTGGGGTTTTCTTTTTAGTCAAAGCAGAATTTCATTAAATCGGACAAAATTTGGACCCAAAATTTTTTTTGACCACCCGTCGGCCCGACATGGGTTAACAAATTCCAAAACTGTTAATACTGTCAACTCAATTCTCAAGGAGCATCACGTATACCAAATTTGAAGTCAATTGGTCAAACCGTTTTGAATTTAGAGTAAAGTATTGAAAAAACCTATAAAAGGCTGTTGGGGCGCAATGGGTTAATGGAACGCAACCAAATTTTTTTAGGGGCTTTCTTTTTAGCCGAAGCAGAATTTTGTAAAATCGGACAAAATTTGGACCCAAAATTTTTTTTGACCACCCTACGGCCCGACATGGTTTAACAAATTCCAAAACTGTTAATAGGGTCAACTCAATTCTCAAAGAGCATCACGTATACAAAATTTGAAGTCAATCCGTCAAACCGTTTTCATTTTAGAACAAAGAAATTTAAATACTTGCACCACAGCCCCAACTTTGCGGTCCGTTTGAGCAAAATTTTTGGGCCACGATTTCTTTCCGTACCCAAAAACCTCTATATACAAATTTTCATAAAAATCGGCTGGGCAGTTTAGGAGTCTATTCGCTACATACAAACAAACAAACAAACATACAAACAAACTTTCCCGTTTATATATATAGATAAACTGTTTCCATGTGAACAATTTTTTAGGAAAAGAATTAGAAAATAATTTTGCAATATAATTATTGATTTTAAAACGATTGTTAACCTTCCATGATAAGTATGTAAAAATTTATTTTTTAAAATTTAACAAAACTAACATATTAAATGTTGATATCTTAAGTTAATTTCTTTTGAGCAAATTCTTTTTTGCGATTATAAAGTTTTGGAACAATTTAAAAACGAAACAACTTTCCTAACCCCATTTTGTTATACATATTTTTGTAGAACCATAACCAACCAGGTACGTCTTTCACAGTTATTAATTGCAAAACAAAAATATCGTATTTTATTTTGCCGTTAAAATTTAAAAAAGAAATCGTTTTATTGTATGGATGATAAAATTCCTGATCAAAACAGGTCAAAACAGGATTTTTATCATATGGACAATGTTTAATTTATTAATTGAAATTTTGGAACATAAGTTTTTAGAACCTGGGCTCTACTTACCTTAAATGCGACAGTAACCATGCCGTAATAGAAAGGTCAAAGAAACGTTAGAACGTGCATCAGTTGATTATCAACAACTAATTCTAACATGCCGCATGTTAAAAATGACTTTTAAAGACATTTTTGACTTCAAAACTATTGAAACTATAAAAAGTATTACTGTTATCAAGTAAGCAAACAGTCAGTCGTTTCTAATTACTATATCTATTCAAAAATATTACAATTTCTTACTAACTTATCTATTTAAAAATATTAAAAAACCAAAAAAGCTTGAAATAGATGAAAATATTCAATTACAAATGTGAAAAATTTGAATTATTAAACTTTGTGATAAAAAGCTAATCAAAGCATAATATAATTAATAATTCAAATTTTTAAAAATTGCAATTATTTTAAATTGTTAGTTTATGTACCTATTAGAAAAGCTTATAATCGCAAAATATGCAACAAATGTATTTCTAAAATACAGTTACAAATTTATAACTTTTCATATAAATCATTTAAATACAAAAATAAATTTTACATAAAGGCAGCAAGTACCTTCGAACATAGGCACCGGAACCACCACTACAATCAAGTCTAAATTTCGGGGACACATTGGAAATAGGAAAAACATTTTTTGGTTTCGAAATTATACTCGTTTGGCCTAATATCGATTAAAAGCTTCTAGAATCCGAACTCATTGTCCAAACTCTACCAGAACCAATTCCCATGGTACTTTCATTACTAGTAACCTAGGGTTTAAATTTCATCAAATAGCGGTATTATTTTTTGAGTTATGCTGTTTTTAAGATATATGTTTGTTAGCCCTTGATTTTTTCAAAGTTTCCAGAACCCGAAACCATGATACGATTTCGATACAATTGTTACTATTTAAGTTACTATTTTTATTAATTTCGACGATAAGCCTTTAAGCCTTGGGAGGTATTTTTTTTTTAAAGACAGTTACTTGAACAACCACTCCAATTGATCATAAATTAAGGGAACACGTGGGGAAAGTAAAGAACACCCTTGAGCAAAATTTGAAGCTTCTACATTTGTTTGAAGTTACTATCTTTATTAATTTCGAAAATATACTTTAAGGTCTTCGGAACTGTGTGGCTGGTCCCCGACCCTACAATAGGGCCGAAATTTCAAGGACACTCTTGAAATAAGAATGGGCATCCTGATACCAAATTTGGAGGTTCTATCTTCATTGGCTTCGAAATTATGCTCGTTGGGCCTTAATTCGATCAAAAAGTTCTAGGTTCCGAACCCATGGTCCAATCTCGACCGTACGCAATCCCCGCCGTAGTTTCATTACTAGTCTATATCAACTAAGGAGCTCACGCTGATCACAAATATATATACTTTTCCATAACTAGCTCTTACTATATAATACATTTATTGCATATTTTGCGGTTATAAGCTTTTCTAATAGGTACATTAGCTAACAATTTAAAATAATTGCAATTATGAAAAATATATTATGCCTTGATTTGCTTTTTAACACAAAATTTAATAATTCAAATTTATTCATTTTTATAATTGAATTAGAATAAATGTATTTTCATTTATTTCATGTTTTGTTGTTTTTAAATATTTTTAAATAGATAAATTAGTAAGAATCTGCAATATTTTTGAATAGATAAAGTAATTAGAAAATATTTTTAGTATTATAAATTTAATTTGGTTAGCTATGACTTACGATCAAACTAATAACAGCTTTTATGGTTTTAAAATGACTTATGGACATCTCATTAAATTTTAACTAAATAGGTGTAGGGTATTTCTAAGCCGGTTGCACCGACTCACTGTTTCTTTGATTGTTTCTTTTTATAGCAGTAAATTTATTTAGACAAAATTTATATTTTTCTTTGAAATATAGGTTATCATAATTTAGGCAATGCTTTCTGCGTCATAAGGTTTATAATTTTAATAAAGTTTTACATTCTTTATCAAATCATGGCATACCGAATTTTTGTTTTTTTTCTTTGACAATTTTTTCAGTGGTTAATAGTTTTATAAGATTTTGAAGATTGTTTGCTAGATTTTCGCTAATTGCACTGACAGTAATTTTTGTACTACATTTTGAGTATCAATAATGTAGTTTTTTATTTGACATTCCAGTTGCTTCATATTTACTTTTTTGATAGCGTGGCAATTATCCAATATTTTGTTAATTTTCTGTTTGTTTATTTCTACAAATAAGAGTTAATAATCGATAAAATCTGTTTTAATATGATTAATATTTAAATTTTGTTTAAGGTCATTGTAGAGTACATAATCTTTGCAGCTACCCGAGGCAGGTCTTTAGTTTAGTGACACTCAAAAAAACGTGGTAACAAGTGCGAAATATAGTGTTGGAGCTTAAATTTTAACGTTTAATAGGTTCTATAACAATTTGAAAATATTTAAAAATATTAAAAACCAAAAGAACATGACATAAATTTATTTATAAAATGGAACTACAAATTCCAGACTTAAAACTTTTTTACAATTCAATAAAATTTTACAAACATGCAGAAATTATAATGTGATAATATATATAGATTTATAATATTATTTAATGTTTTTATTAGCTTTTTGTGACAAAATTTAGTTATTTAAATTTTTAAAAATTGAAAATAATTAAATTTCTTAGTATATGTACCTATTAAAAAAGCTTATAAATGCAAAAATGCCATAAATGTATTTCTAAAATACAATGACTAATTTAGCATTTTTCATATAATTGATTTAAATATAAAAATTAGATGCAGCAATTACTTTGAACACAATTTATGTATCGAACACAATTTCTTCATTGGGCTTTATCTCCTCAACGGAAGGTCTAAGACCAATAGTACGACCTGGATCTGAGTCATCCTCTCTCCGAATAAAAAATTATGACTTTACTGAGTTGAAATCACCCATTTTAGTTCATTTAGTAGGGCTTACTATATCAGACGAGCTTGGTATTTTAACTGATAACCCGAGTGTTAGATCTGATTAGATTAATAATAAGATACTTGTTAATAATGATAATAATAATAATAACAACAGCAACAACAACAACAATAATAATAATAAAAATAACAATAATAAAATGATAATAATGATACTAATAATAATAATAACAGTAATAAAAATAATAGTAATAACAATAATAACAATACCAATAATAATAGCATAAATGTTAATGATAACAATAGTATTATCATTGATAATTAGAATTTGAATATTGAATGTAGTTGTAATGTTGATAATAATATAAATAATAGTGTTAATATTGTAAATACTAATAATATTAATAAGACGAAAAATAAATACAATAAAAAAAGTAATAATAATAATTTTAACAGAACTAATAGTAGAATTACTAATAATAAGATAAAAAACAATAATACTTTCTATACTAATTACAATAGTAGTACTAATAGTAATAGTAATAAAAATAAAAATATAAATAATAATAATAATAAAATAATAACGATAATAATAATAATAATAATAGTAACAATAGCAATAATAATAATAATAATAATAATAATAATAATAATAATAATAATAATAATGGGAATCAGAATCTCCAATTACGTATCAGCTCCACTTCAGGTTGTACCCAATAATAAATTTATATTAATTTCTCACCTACAAAAGCTGAATATTGATGCAGTTCAAAAAGGCTTATCCATTTCGAAGAGAGCAACTAAACGTTGCTCATCTTTCAAACTAGGTATACCAGTAAATTTTATGGCCTCCATGAATCCTAATTAAAAAATTTAAATTTTAATTACAGAAACCAAAACCTGAGGTGGTCTCCTCACAAAAACCCATCCGAGTAATGCCCAACTTCGCCAAGCAGGTCATAAAAAAATCGAGGTCACCCTAAAAGTTGGCCCGAGTAATGTCCAACTTTTCCAAGTAATTTGTCCTATGTTTTATTTGCCCAGTTCTAATTTTAACCTCCTAGCTTCATTAGGTTTACAGTTAAAGAATTGACAACTGTGTATGGCAGCTCCCCAAAAATTAGATCGTAATATTTTGAAACTTCATATAGGTGCTGGTAACTAATAGTGTATAATTTTCATCCTCTTAGTATATATAGTTTTGAAGCAATTCATATTGGTGAAAAGAAATTGTATAGGTGCTATCCCGAAAATGAAACCGTAACATTATGAAATTTCATATGAGCGCTTGATCCATTATATAACTAGCCCTGTGTAATTTGCATCCTCTTGGTATAATTAATTTTGAAGAAATTCATATTGGTGCAAAGAAATTGTATGGCAGGTCCCCGAAAATGAAGCCGTAACATTTTGAAACTTCATATAGGAGCTTGAACTGTTATATGACTGACCGCGTGTTAATTTTATCCTCACTTCATTATTAGTTTTAAGGGAATTCATGTTGGTGCAAAAAAGTTTTACGGCAGCTCCCCGAAGCCTATTTAACCAAAAACAATAGAGAACTTAGAAATTGTCCAGAAATGACTTTGTGTGAAATTTAAAGCTCTAGCCCTTTTAGTTTGAGAGTTTTCATGGACGGAAAGACACACATAGCTAGATCAATTTACTTTTCGATGCTGATCCGATACGTACCTGTGACACAATATCTAACTCGTCTAGATCGATGTATTACAAATGGAGGAGCAATTTTTAATGTACCCGATGTCATATATGTATGCACGTGTATAATCATCTAATATATAAAGGAGAAAATTTGTTTGTTTGTTTGTCCCGGATTCACGTGAAAACCACGGGTCCGATTATCATAAAATTTTAAAAGAACAATTCTGAGAGCCCGGGGGTGACATAGGCTATGTCAAATTTTTATAAGTCAACAGGTTGCGGCAGCCGTTTAAAGCTTTTTCGTTTTTTGGATGTCGAGGCAAAAAGGTTTGACCGATTGATTTGAAATTTTGCACAAATGTTCTTCTTAGCAACCGGATTCAGTTGTATAAATTTTGTTGGAATAAATTAACCCATTTCGACCTGGATGGCTTCCAAAAAATTTTGTGTTTCCGATTTGTGTCCAATTTTACAGGGTGATTTTGTAGTCGAAAAGAGAGGGGTTGACACAAAGTTTTTTTGAGATCGGTTAACCAGTTTGGGCACGACGGCGCAGTGAAGCTTTTTCAAAGTTTTTGATGTCGAATCAAAACGGTTTGACCGATTGACTTGAAATTGTGCACAAATGTTCCTCTTAGCAACCGGAATTTGTTGTTTAAATTTGGTTTAAATGAATTAACCAATTTCGTGCTGGCGGGCTTACAAAAAAAATTGTGTTTCCGACTTGTGTCCAATTTTACAGGTTGATTTGGCAGTCCAAAAGTGAGCCTGCAAAAAATTTTAGGATTAAGTTCGATTAACCCGTTTTCCACGACGACGCCTTGAAGTTTTCTATAAATTTCATTTTGCTTTTTTCATTTGCATTTGCGATTTAAAAAATTTTATTGAAAATTTTATATCAGCATTTTTATTATAAAAACCCACAGGATTAATTTTGTTTTGACTTGCTTACGCATTTTGCATAAAGATTCAATAAAATTTTCTAATTTTTGGTATTAACGGAATTTAACCTTTATTCCAAAAGCTCACTTAATTAATAATACTAATTTTTTTGCTCTCAAATAGTCTCAAATAGTGCAAAGGCTAAATGAGATAATATTAATAATAATAAAAATAAAGCTAATAAAGAATCCGAATAATAGTAACTTTAAATTTAAATAACGTAACATATACCGTCTTTACATTTTATCGTAAGTCTTTGTTTTTTATCTACTTTGCAGTTTTTTAAAAAAAGATTTCGGTGTAAAATTGCAGTTTTATTCAAATAAAATCTAAAAATAAAAAAAAAATTAAATTTCGTATATATTATGCTTAAATACATAGTATTTTAAAACAGTTTTTCCCAGAAAGAAGCCTACATTTCTGTCATAAAATCATAAACAAACGAGCAAGAGCGTATTAGAACTTTCAGGTAAGTACAAAACAAAATATAAGTTGAAAAGCAGATTTTTAAACGTTTTCTAAACCATCGACTATATTTTATTCAAACGCTGGCATTTCAAGTAAACTGCTATTTATTTAGTATAATAACATAATGGCAAATTTAGTATACCGTTTTGCCCTCTCAATGGCGTTTTAATTTAAGTCGATAATATTGAAAAAAGTTAACACAAGAATGGTGTACATTTTAATTTTAAAATGTAATTAAGCTATTTTTTTAAAACGAGTTTTTTAGGCATTTTTCAACAAATTTATCAAAATTCACTTGAAACTTTTCATAATCTAATATATAAAGAAGAAAATTTGTTTGTTTGTTTGTCCAGGATTCACGTGAAAACCACTGTTCCGAATGTCACAAAATTTTAAAGCAAAAGTTCTGAGAGCCCGGGAGCTGAAATAGGCTGTTACACATTTTTATAAGCCAACTGGTTGCGGCGCAAGAGCCGTTTAAAGCTTTTTCATTTTTTGCATGTCGAAGCAAAACGGTTTGACCGATTGACTTGAAATTGTGCACAAATGTTCCTCTTAGCAACCGGAATTTGTTGTATAAATTTGGTTGGAATTAATTAACCCATTGCGGCCTGACGGGCTTCCAAAAAATTTTTTGTTTCCGATTTGTGTCCAATCTTAACCATGGGCTATATTTTATTCAAACGTTGGCAATTCAAGTAAACTATTATTGACACAGTCAAGGTTTGTCGACTTCTTTTAATCGATTGCGAAACAAAAACTTTAAAAAACAGTTTGCAAAACAGTTTGAACGATTGTCTCTAATTTTTCTATACATGGTGCTTCTTGACAATTTGGTGCTTCTTGACTATTTGGTGCTCCTTGACGATAGAGTTGAGGATGGTAGGTTTCCGGCGAATAATATTAACTGAATTAAAATGACTATATGTCAAAAGGGGATACTAAATTTGCCATTATGTCATTATACTATGTCAATAGTAGTTTTCTTGAATTGCCAACGTTTGAATAAAATATAGTCGATGGTTTAGAATAGGTTTAAAAATTAGCTTTTCAACTTATATTTTGTTTAGTACTCACCTGAAAGTTGTAATACGGTCTTCCTCGGCTTTTTATGATTTTATGAGAGAAATGTAGGCTTATTTTTTGGAAAACCTGTTTTAAAATACTATGTATTTAAGCATTATATTAAAGAAATTGAATTTTTTTCATTTTTAGATTTAGAAAGGCAACCTTTTAAACTGACAATTCCCTTTGTTTGTTGAAAATGCTGTCATTTGTCTGGATTTATGATGTAATGGTATTTGGTGAAATGTCATATGTAATGTAGAAAAATTTTTAAGAGATGCCCAATTTGTCCGAAACGTCGACTAATCTTGTTAATAGAAATTTGTCATCTACTATTCTTTTTATTTAATGACCTAAAATCTACCACTAGTTTTCTCTTTTTCCCCCTCTCTTGCCTTATTTTATTCGGTAGATTCTGTAAATTTAACTTTCTTGTGATATGATTGAAATTTGTTTATTCTGAGTTTTATGTAATTGATAGATTTTTCTTGTGTGCTTTTACGTTTTTACATTGTTAACGGAATGATTTTTAGTTTTTATTAGTCTTTTAAGAATAGAATGATATTGAACTGGTGTAATTACTCTATCAATCACTGTAAGCAAATCTATAGGTTTTTTACCTGTTGAAGAATTAATAGTTTCGTTATAGGTTTTTTTTAACTATAGGGTTTTCGCCAAGCCCAAGTTTTCGCCCTTGTTCTTTTTCAATAACACTTGAAATTCTGAGGTGTTTAATCAAGGTGTTATGAAATCCCTCAATATCGGTATTACTGCCTTTATTACAAGGTGTCGTAAAGTAAATATTTCCACCTTAATTTTGCAGGTAGTTTTTAAAGTTTAGACTGTTCAGTTACAATTTTAATTGGTTTTCCAAAAGTGGCGACATATTTCATGAAACCAGTTTTAAGATCATTCTTATTTCTTGAGCTTATAGGTATAGTTATCAAAATTGCCAACTTTTATATTAATTTTTGTAACATACGTGGGTTGCAGACGAATTTTCATGCCGTAGAATGCCATTTAAACTCTGCAAACCAGCTACCCTAGCCCTTTGTGAAACGCAAGTTAGTGGCCAAAAAGATAATTTTAGTATTACAGGCTACTCAATTGTTTCACACTTTGTCCCTAAAAGAGGCATCGCTATCTTCATTAAAAATGACATAGTTTTCAACATTCTTCATAAATATAAAGCTTCTAGCCCAACCTTCCATTACATTTGGGTCAAAATTCTCGTTGGAAAACATGTCATACATTTCTGTTTCTTATACAGATCACCCAACTCAAATGAACATGAAACTGTTACGGAGATTGAAAATCTCTCTAACCAGATTAATGAAATTTTGGAGTCATGCCCAAAAACTGAAATAGTTCTGGCTGGGGATTTCAATATCCATAACAGAGATTGGCTTCATTTTTCAAGTAATTCTTCTTTGAGCCAAAACTCAATTGGGAAGCAAGTTGAACTGTTCTCATCAATGTTCCACCTTTCTCAACTTGTCCAAAATCCCACTAGGGTCCCTGACTGTGCTGATCAAGAAGGTTACCTCTTGGATCTGTTTCTGACTACACATCCTGAAAAGTATGTGGTTTCAGTAGGTTGTCCCCTGGTGGGCTCCGACCATTGTTTGGTGAAAACAAGCTTCCATATTAACACAGTGATCAATGGAAAGACTCCTCCCAAAAAACTGGTATGGAATTATAATCGTGCCAACTGGGAAGGTTTAAACAACTTTTTTAAAGATTTCGATTGGTCAATGTGTTTTCGCAACAAGAATGTTAACTTTGCTGCAAATGCGATCAGTGAAACCATCTTGCTTGGAATGAGGTTGTTCATACCTCACTCCATGAGAAGTATTCAACGAAAACCGAATGCATGGTTCAATCGCATTTGTAGTAAAGCAATTCATAATAAGGAGGAGGCTTTTAAACGTTACCAACACAATCGGTCGGAGTCTCACAGGGCCAACTATATAGTGGCCAGAAATAGATGCAAGAGAGTTACCAACAAACAAAAGTTCTTATTCAACAAAAGAATAAAACGTAGGTTGCTCCACATGCCAAAGAACAGCAAGTCCTTTTGGACTTTTACAAAGGGGTTAAAGGAGGACGTAAGCGATTCCTCTTTTCCCCACTTGTTGATAAAAATAACAGAATTGTGTCAGATTCTAAAGAAAAAGCAAACTTGTTTGGTGAACAATTTGCTTCCAATTCAACACTGCCCCAGTCAACACAAAATCCACCTCATATTCCACGCGTTGGCTGTTCCTTTGGTAGAATTTACTTCAGGACACGAACAGTGATGAAAATATTGAAAAATCTTGACGCAAACAAATCGGCCGGTCCGGAAGGAATCACTTCAATGGTTCTCAAAAAAACTTATTCCACTATTTCAAAACCTCTCCGCAACCTTTTTTTCCTTTCCTTTACTTCGGGTACTCATCCTGCCCAATGGAAGGTTGCGAATGTTTTTCCAGTTCCAAAAAAAGGCAACAAAAGCGATTCCTCAAACTACCGCCCTATTGCTATAACCTCGGTCCTTTCCAAAGTAATGGAAAAAATTGTAAACATAAAGCTTCTGAAATACCTTGATCGCAAAGGTTTGCTCCATGATCGACAATACGGGTTCAGAGCCCGTCGTTCAACCAGTGATCTCATGACTTACCTTTGCGAGAAGCTAAATATCAGTCTTCACCACTCTGGTGAATCTGATGTTGTAGCCTTGGATATATCTAAAGCTTTTGACCGAGTATGGCATGATGCTTTAATAGCAAAATGCGAGGCTTTCGGTTTAGGTAGGGTTTTTCTAAAATGGATTGGAGATTTTCTCTCAAATCGCACAATTCGTGTACTTGTGGATGGTTATACATCCAACCAATTTCAAATAAATGCTGGTGTCCCCCAAGGATCTGTTCTATCCCCATCTCTTTTCTTAATATTTATCAATGACTTACTTTCAATAACCTCCAATCCAATTCACAGTTTCGCAGATGACAGCACCCTTGTGGCTTCCTATGAATTTCATAGTCGCTGTAACATTAATCATCAGATTAACACAACAGCAAAAAATTTCATGACTAGTGAGCTAAACAATGATTTAGCAAAAATCCAAAAATGGGGAGAGTGTAACCGTGTTGATTTCAACACAAAAAAGACCCAATGCTGTTTAATCTCGCGGAAAATTGCAATTAATACCCCCAGCTTGTCATTTCAGGGTATACCTTTGCAGCACACAACAGACCTGAACATTCTGGGTATCGGGTTAAACCAAAAATTGACCTGATCAAACCACATTTTTGGTATAGCTAAAGATGCAGCTAAATGTTTAGGTTTTTTGTTTCGCTGTAAAACTTACTTTACTGCACCTGATCTTCTAAAAATCTATAAAACTAACATTAGACCAAAAATGGAGTATAATGCACATATTTGGGCTGGAGCCCCCCAAACCGCACTGGGATATCTCGATAAAGTACAAAATAGAGCTATTCGTCTTATAAATGATCCCAGTGTTACCTCATCGCTCACTCCACTTAACCATCGGCGAACCGTTTGGTCACTAACTCTGTTTTATAGATACCTCGTAGGGACGAACACCTGTTCCAATGAAATCAAACAATTAATGCCTCCCCTAAAAGTTTTTCAACGTGAAACAAGGAGTGCGACAGATGCTCACCCCTACTCTGTTGAATTTTTAAGATGGCGAAACACGGCTTATGGAAATTCGTTTGTTGTGCGCACATCGCGATTATGGAATCAGTTACCATGTAATGTGTTTCCCAAAGTTGGTAGTTTTTATATGTACGATCCAATAAAGTTTAAGAAGAACATTAACATCCATCTTCATGACTTTCCTTTAAATTAATTCCTTTATCCATCATAATTCAAACTTCTAAATCCTAATCCGAA
Source organism: Dolichopus griseipennis (assembly GCA_963082915.1). Classification (NCBI taxonomy): domain Eukaryota; kingdom Metazoa; phylum Arthropoda; class Insecta; order Diptera; family Dolichopodidae; genus Dolichopus; species Dolichopus griseipennis. The sequence goes on from OY720441.1 coordinate 229,277,866, forward strand.
TTTCCTTCCCAATCCCGATCCTAAAAACCAAACAATACATTTGTATTTAAGGTCCATACCAAGTTTGGTTTTAAAAAAAAAGGTGGGTGGTTTTAGTTGGTTAAAGTCCAACACTCCCCAGATGAACCCCGTACAGTGATTCTGGGCGGCTTTCGATGCTTTCCATCAACCTTCGCAAAAAAATAAAAAAAAAAAAAAAAGTTTACACGTAATTTGTGAATTTGACAATTATTTGTTGAATATAATTTACCTTAATTTTTGAACCTTATGTTCATATGTGTTTTATACCCGTATGACTATTAGTCAAAAGGATATACTAAATTTGCCATTACGTTTGTGACGCAAAGAAGGAGGGGGGGGGGGGGGAATATAGGGTAGATATAAACTAAAGTGTATGAATCGGATCAGAATCGAAAAATAAATCGATTTAGCTATGTATGTCCGTCCGTCTGTCCGTCCGCACTTTAACTCAAAAAACAAAGGAGCTAGGATTTTGAAATTTTCACAAATTCGTTTTTATGCAATAGTCATCGCTATTTAAATCCAGCCATTTTGTTCCACGGGTTCGAGTACCTGCCATACAACTCCTTTTTTGATATGAGCATTACTCTATACTTATTCAAGGTAGGTGTCTGAAATTTTGCCAAAAATAGTTTAGTGTAATGGCTAAAGTTACTGCAAAATTTAGTTGATGTGCTGCAGAGGGTTCGAGTAGCTGCCATACTACTCCTTCTTTTAGATGAGCATTACTCTACACCTAATGAAGCTGGTGTCTGAAATTTTACCAAAAGTAATTAACCAGATGATATAATGTTTATATTACAGTCATACGGGTATACCAGAGTTGACACAGTCTACTCTACTGCACTCTTTTATACTATTAGAAGTTCCTTGCTTAACGGTAACTCATTATATTTTTCATATCATATTACACATGTTTCTCATGAGCTGAGTGCGTAGTTGCACTAGTTGCAGATATTTCATCTACTTCATTAGTATTATTAATTGCACGAGCAATATAATTTTTCTTACCGTTTAGGTACTCTACATCAAAATTAAACTCTTTTAATTTAATATTCCACCTCTTTAATTAACTGTTTGGTTCTCCTAGATTGCATTACAGAGGTTTATGATCAGTTCGAAATATAAATTTACGACCTAAAGATATGTATGAATAGTTATTTTTATAACATGAATATTATATGAATAGTTATTTTTTTAACAGCTGGGTGGCACAGTGGTTGAGTGCCGACCTTTCATGCGGAAGGGCCCGGGTTCGAATTCTAGTGAAAGTGAAAAAACTTTTCTGGTTTTCGACTCGACAAAGCTACCATTCGCCATTGGGTTCAAATTAATGGCATAATCAATAATTAATAATTATAAATCTTTAATAAAAAATACTTTAATATAAAAATATAAACAAATGCAAAATATAAACAAATAATTTAATTAAATCATATTACTCGCAGATATAGAATACCATATTAGCAAAATATAAAATATTACAATATAAACAAAAAATAGAATTGTAAATATTGAAAATCTAAGACGTTTCTACATGTTATAAGGCCTAGTACTATCTCATGTTTAAATTGTATGTCGAATTCAATAAGACCAATTCCAATAACACGAATATAATATGACTCCCTGTTCCAACATGTACCTATGGTATAGGCAGGCTTATTAGCCTAACAGTTGAACAGTTAGCGCTTAAAAAAAAAAAAACACAAAGTAGCTAATAATTTTTTATCATTGGAATTTATTGTCAAATGCTCAGAACAAAAAGGTAAATCTCTTTGTATACTCTATATCTACTTTAAATATAAATCCTACAGGAGATTCATCAGAAATATTACTTTTGAACTTTTCAGTGAATTTTTGAATATCATTTATCCATTGATAATTATTTATTGGTAAATATTGAGTCATAGACCAACCGTACTGGTTGTTATTGTCGAAGTAAATTATATATTTTGTTGGTTTATTAGAATAAAATTTTGGTATATATATGTTATTTGATTCGGAATAGGTTTCGTAACTTGAGTTAGACCTCCTCTTATACCATTTTCAATAAATAGTACCGTATCAACATCAGTTAATAGCTCAAAATTGCTTTTCGTGTATTTTAGCATGGCATCCCAAGAATATCCTGGTAAAGTAAAATAATGTGCCGGATCGGTTTTTAAATACAAACCAGAATATTCTCCTAAATTTTTAATTTTAAACTCACTCCATATTACTTTTGCATGATTGTAGTCTTCATCAGTTATATTTGATTTATTTAATTCATTATAAAAAAGTTTTTTTCTGGTAATACTGATTCTAAAAATTTTTCCGGACTATCATTATAATCATAAGGGTATATTCCTTTCTGTTTAAGTAAACTATATTGATAATCCGTTAAATTATCAAATTGAGATTTTAAATTGGGGAACTCCTTTACATTTGTAGCTAATATTTCTAAACTACTACCTATAAATTTATATGAATCTACAAACCTAAATTTAATATTACGATTTTCTATATATTTTGTTAAGCTAATATATTTTTCCTTATTCAATTTTTAATTGTCTCATATTTGGCTGGATCAGTTTTGATTCCTTCTGATGTTATGAGATATCCTAAATATACCACTTCTGCTTTCAGAAAATTGCATTTCCCAGTATTCAGCTTTAGATTTTTTTTTTTTGTAATCGTTCTAAAACTCCAGTTAAATTTTCACTATGATCTCTCAAATTTGATCCAAATACTATTATATCATCTACATATAGAAATGCAGCTTCTTGCAGTCCGCTTAATGCTACTGAAGGCATGCATTGAAAAGTAGATATTTGTAGATATTTTTATTCCAAAAGGCAACCTCTTAAACTGACAATTCCCTTTGTTTGTTGAAAATGCTGTCATTTTTCTGGATTTATGATGTAATGGTATTTGGTGAAATGTCATATGTAATGTAGAAAAATTTTTAAGAGATGCCCAATTTGTCCGAAACGTCGACTAATCTTGTTAATAGAAATTTGTCATCTACTATTTTTTTTATTTAATGACCTAAAATCTACCACTAGTTTTCTCTTTTTCCCCCTCTCTTGGCTTTTTTTAGGATCTATTCACAATGGCGAGTTGTATGGACTTGTAGAGTGTTCAATTATATCTTCTTCCATTAATTTATCAACTTGTTTTGCAATTTCTTCCAACTGTACATTTCGTGTTTTGCAATTTTTTATATAAACTGGTAATTAATCTACTGTAGTAATTATCTTATTATACCCGTGCAACTTTTATTTTTATTTATTGTCAAAATCAAAAATAATAAAATTTTCAAATAATTATAAAATTTGGTGTTATTCAATATTTATTTTATTATACTTAAATAGTTAACATTACTTTCTTTTAATTTAAATAATTACTCTATTTAATTAATTTATTTAATTATAATATTAATTTTAATATATTCCTTTTATTAAAAAAGGAACTGAGGAAGATTGATAACTTATAAGACTGATCTTTAATTGAAAGAACGTTAGTATTTATAATAAATTATTGTAAAAATCAGCATTTAATTTGTGAGAAAATTTATTGAACGCGATTTGATTTATCGCGAAAACTTTTGATGGGAAATTAAGAATTATAATAATGACATGATTAACGAATGAAGTGGGAGAGACAAAGTGATATTTATTTGTTTATGAATTATGATGGTCAATTCGAGGAATTAATATTTTACCGGTGAGGAAAATATTAAGCACGGTATCTTTTGTCGGAAGAATTAAAGAATGGGAAAATTGACAAAATAATAGATTGACCAGAATTAAATTACAATATGAGAAAATTTGTTAATAAATTTTCTCATTGAAAAGAAATTTTAATTTTAATTTCATAACAACAAAAAATATAATTATTTAACGGGATATTTGATCCCCCCATCGTTAAGTTGGACACTCTCCTGAGTGTTCTTTATTTTTGTATTAATTTGTTTTTTCTTTTTACAAATTTTAATTTTTCTTATAATATATAAAATTACGATAATAATAAGTGTTAATACAGGCAAACTTATTGAAACTAATAAGTTATTATTTATTTTATTTTTAATTTCATGAATTTGTTTTAAATTTTTAGTTTGTTTTATATATATATTTTCAATATTTAATTTTAAGCTTACATTATAAATGTTTAAATAATTAGGTACAATAATATTTTTTTTTTCAATTTTTTCGTTATTTAAAAATTTTATATTATTTATTTTTATTGAACAGTTATGGAATTCTACAATATTATTTCCATTTAATATATGTTTTGAATGATCACAATCATTTGTTAAAGAGTTATTTTTACAATTTTTAATTAAAATCATGTGAGGAAAAATTTCAATAATTTCAAAATTATTTTTTTATTATTTTCTTACAATTTTTATAATTTTCATTTATTAAATTATTAATACAATCATTAGCTAGTTTTAATTGCTTTATATATTTATACCCGTGCATACATATATGACATCGGGTATATTAGATTTGCTCCTCCGTTTGTAACGCATCGATCTAGACGAGCTAGATATAGTGCCAAGGGTACGTATCGGCTCAGAATCGAAAAATTAGTCGATCTAGCTATGTGTGTCTGTCCGTCCGTCCGTCCGTCCGTCCGTGTGTCAGCACGATAACTCAAAAACTAAAAGGGCTAGAGTCTTCAAATTCACACAAAGTGATTTTTAGACAATTTCTAGGTTCCCTATTGTTTTTGGTTAAAATCGGACCAAGTCTTCGGGGAGCTGCCATACAACTTTTTTGCACCAATATGAATTTCTTCAAAAGTAATTATACTACGAGAATGAAAATTACACACGGTTAGTTTTATAATGACTCCGGCACTTATATGAAGTTTCAAAATGTTAGGGCCCCATTTTCGGGGAGCTGCCATACAACTTTTTTGCACCAATATGAATTTCTTCAAAACTATTTATACTACGGGGATGAAAATTACACACGGTTAGTTTTATAATGACTCCGGCACTTATATGAAGTTTCAAAATTTTAGGGCCCCATTTTCGGGAGACTGCCATACAACTTCCTTGCACCAATATGAATTTCTTCAAAACTATTTATACTACGCGGATGAAAATTACACACGGTTAGTTATATAATGAATCGAGCACTTATATAAAGTTTCAAAATGTTAGGGCCCCATTTTCGGGGGGCTGCCATACAACTTCTTTGCACCAATATGAATTTCTTCAAAACTTATTATACTACGAGGCTGAAAATTACACACGGTTAGTTATATAATGAATCGAGCACTTATATGAAGTTTCAAATTTTTAGGGCCCCATTTTCGGGGGGCTGCCATACAAAGTTTTCGATTCAATAACTTTGAATCTAATGAAGCTACAAGGTTAAAATTAAAATTGGGCAGATAAATTAATAGGGCAAGTTACTTGGCAAAGTTGGACATCACATTCGTAACTTCAGACTTTTAGGGTGGGCCAATTTTTTTTTTTTTTGTTTTTTTTTTTTTTTATTGTTTTTTTTTTTTTTAAGCTAAAGTTATGGGACAATGAATGAAAATTTTGTTTATTTTTTTTGTGATTATTTTTTTTTTGTTAATTTTTTTTTTTTTTTTTTTTAAGCTAAAGTTATGGGACAATGAATGAAAATTTTGTTTTATGATTTTTTTTTTTTTTTTTTTAATTTTTTTTTTTTTTTTTTACGTCAAAATTATGGGGTAATGAGTTAAATGTATAAGGGAAGTAAATTACGGTTTATTTTATACACCATAGTGGGTATGCACGGGTATCTAAAAGTTGACAAGGGCAACTATAATCTTCCTCGTTTTCATTATTGTCAATATAAATTTTGTCCTTATATTGGATTACATTATTATTTTCAATAAATATTTCCTCAAAATTTCTATTTGGAGTTGGCAATATCAAATATTTTGTACCAAGTTCCTTAGTGAGATTTGGAATTAGAATAACGAATATTAATTTATTGTCATATTTTAAAAGAGAACTTTTAATTTCTTTATATTTAAATATATCGATACTATATTCATCGATTTCGTTATCGATTAAAATTGAATGACTCATAACGCCTTGCTTTGCAAACATAATATTTTGTTGAATTCCATCTATTTCAGAATTTAATAAGTTAATGTCGGTTAGTAATGATAAGAAATGAAGATTTTTTATACTTCTGTTAGTAATATCTGTTGTGTGATTTAACGTTTGTAAGGTTAATACTTGATTTTTCATTATGCGATTTGTCAAAATGTTAATATTATTTTGAAGATCTGTGTTAATTTTAATTTGGTTATTTAGATTAGTTATAGAAAGATGATTATTAATATCTATGGTGTTTAGGTGTTGTTCGATTGCAGCTTTGTCGTCGCTGTCCATTGTGCGAAAAACCCATTTAGCAATTTTCCCTCCTAAATTTATTAAGCCTCGTTTTCGGCGAAAGAGGGTTATAGTTTTTAGATTATGTTCTGTCTTTTGAATTTTAACTTGGAGTTGTTTGATTAGTAAATGATCTTCTTTTAATGAGAAAATTGTTTCTAAGTTATTTTTAATTTCGTCTAAAGTTAAATGAAATTCGTTTGTATCTATTATGTGAAGTATTTTTGAATAGTTTGATATTAATTGCGTTTTTGCTAATCTTATTATTTGAAACCCTCCTTCATTTTCTAATTTTTCTATCGAAATTGTTGAGGTGTTAGTAAGTTGCAGTGTTAATAGAAATATAATTAGTTGAAGAAGTTTGACCAGGGATGTTTTTGGTCTTGCTTTTATTGTTGTTTTGATTTTCTGTAAAGAATTTAAAGTTTCGTTTTATTCTTGTTGGGTGGATGTTTTTGTTTCTAAGATCTTTTAACCTATTATTGTCAAGTTTAGTTTTAATTTTAATGTATTTATATAGATGTTAATAGCGAACGGCTTCGGGGTTTTCTATAAGTATTTCAGCTTTATTTTCAGGTGAGAATGATTTCCCTTTTCATTTAATTTTGCGATTGTACTATAGAATATTTTACTTTATTCAATCTTCTTTGATAATGTCTAAATTAGTAACTTTATTTTTTAAGAAATCTATAGGTTTTTCTAAAGTAACTGAATGAATACTATTATTATAGTTTTCCACAGCAAATAGAGTTTTATCATATGGGGTTAATTTAGTCTAATATTCTTAAATAGACTTCCTTGTAACAGAAGAATAAATCTCCATGAATTATTTCATTGGGTTCTGAAGGGGTTTCGGTGATTTCGAATTTGTATTTGTCAGGTTTTCTGTCCTATTTTGCTTAGTTACAAATATCACAGTTTTTGACATATTTATGAATTAGTTCTTTGAGTTTTGGATAAAAGTATGTAGTTCTTAATTTGTTATAATTTTCTAAAATTCCGTTGTGGTTGGTTGTTTTGTGGGTTTCGTCAATAATTTTAATTGCGTCATTTTCACTGTCTAATCTAAAGCTTTATTATTACATTTTATAAATTTTATAGTTTTATCATTAGAAAATAATTCAATTAATTTTCGTTGTAAAACGTTATATTTTGGGTTTTCTAATTCAGAATAAATTCCTGTAGTACCTTTTCTAATATATCTTCTTAATAGGTCATTTAAAATGTTATTATTATTTAAATCACTTTCAGAAACATAGATTTGTCTGAAGTGGTTGTATTTCATTATTAATTCTTTATGTTTTTGTTTGACTAAATGAATTTGAGTATGGTATTTGTTAATAATATTTTCTGAGATAGGAATATGGTCACCCAAATCTTCGGCACCACTATGAATAGTTGCTAACTCAGAATCATTTTTATTTAAAACATTTATTCCTATTTCTTTAGGTTTTATATTTGCATATAACGTCATGCGGTCTAAAGTCTGTGGTTCGTTCCAGGCAGGGTAGATTGGTGCTATTTTAAATTTTTTGTTTGATTTAACTTGCTTTGGTTTTATATGAGCGTATAATTTCATACGTTTTAGAGTCTGTGATTCATTCCAGACTGGGCTTATAGGATGTATTCGACGTTTTTTAGTCAAAACATTTATTTCAAATTTATTTGAGTCAATACGACTCAAGAAGTCTGCGACTTTGTTTTCTTTTCCTTTTACGTATTCAATGGTGTAATCATATTCATTTAATTTTATTCGCCACCATTGTAGCTTCGCATTAGATTCTTTAAGAGAGCTTAACTTCATTAAAGGTCGATGGTCAGTTTTAATTGTGAATGTTGTATCGTACAAATAAGGTCTGAAGTATTTGGTTGCCCAAATAATGGCAAGCAATTCCTTCTCTATTGTTGAATATTTAGTTTCATGATCGTTTAACGTTCTGCTCGCAAAGCAGATAGAGTAGCATTCTTGTTGTAAAACTGCAGCAATTGCATAGTTTGATGCGTCTGTAACTAAAGTAAATCTTTTTTTGAAGTCGGGGTAACGTAGAATAGGTGGACTTGTAATTAAGTTTTTAAGTTTGTTAAAAGAGTCTTTATAAAGTACATCATTTAAGGCATTTTGTAAGGGGTTCTGCTACCTTAGCATAATCTTTTATGAATTTGCGGTAGTACCCTGTTATTCCAAGAAAACTTTTTATTTGTTTACGAGTTTTAGGGAGTTCTAAATTTCTAATAATTTAAATTTTTTTATCATTTGGTTTTATACCTTCTTTAATTAAAATGTGTCCCAAATATTTGGTAAATTTTGCAAAGAAATTGCATTTATCAACTTGTATCTTTAAGTTATGTTCCCTTAGTTTCCTTAATATTTCTGTTATTGCTTCAACATGCTCTTGAAGAGATGTTGAGAATACCAGAATATCGTCGAGATAGATGACACAAATTTTATTTATATAGTCCCTCAGGACATGATTTATCATTCTTTGGAAGGTCACGGGTGCGTTTTTGACTCCAAACGGCATTCGTTTAAATTCAACATGACCCTGTGGTGTTGAGAAAGCAGTTTTAGCCCTATCTTTTTCGTCAACCAAAATTTGGTGAAAGCTCTTAGCAATATATAAGGTCGAAAAGTATTGGGCGCGACCAAGTTTGTCAAACAAGGATTCGATGTTTGGAATAGGGAATTTTACATTGATGGTAATTTCATTTAATTCGCGGTAGTCAATTACTATCCGCCATTTCTGTTTTTCTGTGTTATCTAATTTTTTTGGAACAACCCATATAGGACTGTTATATGCGCTATTTGAAGGTTGTATAATATCTTGTCTCAACATTCCTTCTATTTGTTTATTAACTTCCTCTATTTTACTATAAATTGGTTGAGAACAAGTAGTTATTATTTGATGTTTCACATCATTTACGCAAGTATCCCCATCTTTAAAAAATAAATCTTTGTTTTTGTATAAAATATATTTTAAATGTTTTTCTTCTTCTTTATTTAAATTTTCGTTTCGTAAAACTTCAAATAAGTCATGGTTATTTAAATCTAATGGTTCTAGTTGGTATATATTTTTTGTGGGATAGGCGTAGTTAAATTTAGTAGACTTTTTATTTACCGCAATTTCTCCATTAAGTAGGTCAATTTTAGCACCTATTGGAGAAAGTAAATTTAATCCTATAATGGCACTAAATTTTTTATTAGAAAGGTTAATTACCTTACATGACATTGAAGTAAACTCATTGAATTCGTCTGGTATTTTTGTTATAATTTCATTATGAATAATTTGACTACCAGTAATGGTTTGTAATTCTATAGGGTTAATTAATTTCTTACATCTTTTTGAGGGAAAAATGTTATGGTCTATAATAGAAGTAGCTGTTCCTGTGTCTATTAGGCAATCTACTTTTTGCCCCTCTATCGTCAAAGTTGTTATGGGTAGTTGTATTATGTTCTAATTCCATTGAATTAGGGTTATAATAATCCACGTCAATTGGGTTTGGATCAGGATTGTTTCTAAAGTTTCCAGAATTAAACCTTTGGGTACTTCTATAATTACCCGATTGGTTGTGGTAACGGTTAGAATTGTTAAAATTATTTTTGTTGTTAGTGTGATGAAAATGATTAAAAGCATGATTGTTATTAGTCCTGTTAGTATTTTGATTAGAATAATTATTATTAAATTTGTGATTTTTATTATAATAATTATTTGAAAAAGCATTGTTATTATAATTATTATGCTGCTTTTTAGGTATATATGAGTCATTATAAGTTTTCAAACCCGTCTCGACTAAGGCTTGATATGCTTCCTCTAATGTATTTAAATTCCTGGACCTAATAAACATGGAATCCACCCTGTAAATTTTATTAAGAAATTTACCTAAAATTTACCTTTCGTTGTTTTTGGGTTGGAATTCCGCAGGATGACTAGGGTCCAGTGAATATTTCATATTTAATTTGTCTAGTATTAAAACTAATTTAGAATAAATTTGACTTACATTTTTTTCTGGAATTTGATCCGCTTAATCTTTGAGCTTTAAGTAGCTTTCTGCTATACCAAAAGATTTGATTAGCTGCAACTTTACTTGATCCCACGTTGGATTTGTTAAACGCCTAATAGCAATAGCGGCATTTTCTTGGATTTTTGAATGTAGAATTCTATTTATGTAACTTCTTCCTTGTTAGTCTTGGACTAAGTTTAATAATGTTTCTACTTCTAATATATACGATGAAAGTGAATAAGTGTCGCTCCCAGAAAACACTCGTATTGAGCGAGCTTCCTTCAATATATCATTAAATGTTAAAGCCAAATTTGGTTTTTTTGTTGTTATTTTAATTTTAGTTAGTTAATATTTTTAAAATGTTTTTGCACCAAAGGTTTTTATATGTTTGTTTTTTTTGTTTGGTTTATTTTATTTTATTTTTTTTTTTTTTTAATTTTTGAATTTTAACAAAATAGGAATCGATTAACTCCTTGATAGGAGACACTACACTAATCACTTTTATATAACTGATGTAAAGTTTTTTAAAGTTAATGTAATGTCGGCAATCCTACCGACTGCGCCACTTTTATTTTTATTTATTGTCAAAATCAAAAATAATAAAATATTCAAACAATTATAAAATTTGGTGTTAGACTGATCTTTAATTGAAAGAACGTTAGTATTTATAATAAATAATTGTAAGAATCAGCATTTAATTTGTGAGAAAATTTATTGAACGCGATTTGATTTATCGCGAAAACTTTTGATGGGAAATTAAGAATTATAATAATGACATGGTTAATGAATGAAGTGGGAGAGAGAAAGTGATATTTATTTGTTTATGAATTATGATGATCAATTCGAGGAATTAATAATTTACCGGTGAGGAAAATATTAAGCGCGGTATCTTTTGTCGGAAGAACTAAAGAATGGGAAAATTGACAAAATAATAGATTGACCAGAATTAAATTACAATATGAGAAAAGTTGTTAATAAATTTTCTCATTGGAAAGAAATTTTAATTTTAATTTCATAACAACAAAAAATATAATTATTTAACGGGATATATGATCGGTACATTGCCCCGCCTGTTAATGGAGTTTTAATTTAAGTTGCTGTTATTAAAAAGATAACACAAAAATTAACATGGTGTATATGTTCATTTTAAAATATAATAAAGAATTTTATTAAAACGATTTTTTTAGGATTATTCTAGCAATTTTCAACAAAATTATCAAATTTCACTTGAAGCTTTTCATAATTATTAAAAAATAATAAAAAAAAAATTTAATTCCGTTAACATTATTCACCGGATGCCCACCATTCTCAACTCTATCGTCAAGGAGCAACAAATTGTCAAGAAGCACCACGTATAGAAAAATTAGAGATAATCGTTCAAACTGTTTTCAAAGTTTTGGTTTCGCAATTGGTTATAAGAACTCGACACAACATTTTTTAGGCATTCCCCTAATTTAAAGAACTTGTACCTACTTTAAAAAATTGGACGTCATTTACTTACAAAAATTTTTTTTTGAATAATCGTAGGAATGATAAGTTTATACATGTACGCATACAAAATTTACCGTTTCTGCTTAAGAGTAAAGTAACGAAAAACTCTGTAAAAAGCAGCTGTACCGCAATGGGTTAACGGAACTCAACAAACCTGTTTTTGAGACTTTGACCAAGCAATATTTCGCAAAATTGGACGTAATATCCTTCCAAAATTTTTTTTTGGAAAATTGTCGGGCGGCAAGAGTTAACAAATTCCAAGTCTGTTGTTACCGATTGACTTGAAATTTTGCACAAATGTTTCTCATAGCAACCGAAATTAGTTGTATAAATTTGCTTGTAATGAATTAAGCCATTTCGGCCTGGCGGGCTTCTAAAAAATTTATGTTTCCGATTTGTATCCAATTTCAGAGGTTGATCTTAAAGTCCAAAAGAGAGGCTGCAAAAAGTTTTAGTTAAGTTTGATTAACCGGTTTTCGACGACGACGCCATGAATTTTTCTAAATAATTTATTTGCTTTAACGATTAAATGAATTTTATTGAAAATTTTGTACCAGCATTTTAATTATAAAACCCACAGGGTTAATTTAGTTTTGACCGGTTTACGCGTTTTGCACAAGGATTCAATTAAATTTTCAAATTTTTGGTATTAACGCAAGTTAACCTTTATTCCAAAAGCTTACTTAATTAACAAGACTAATTTTTATTCTCTCCTTAAATAGTCTCAAATAGTGCAAAAGGTAAATAAGATAATATTAATAATAATAAAAATAAAGCTTTTAAAGAATCCGAATAATAATATGTATCCTTAAATTTAAATAACGTAACATTTTCCTTCTCCACATTTTTTCGTAAGTCTTTGTTTTTTATCTACTTTGCAGTTGTTGTTTTTTAAAAATAGATTTCAGTGTAAAATTGCAGTTTAAATTTTACACTAAAATTATGCTTAAATACATAGTAATTTAAAACAGTTTTTTCAAAACAGAAGCCTACATCTCTCTCATAATATCATAAAAAAACGAGGAAGAGCGTAGTAGAACTTTCAGGTACTTTCAAGTACAAAACAAAATATAAGTTGAACAGCAGATGTTTTTTAAACGTTTTATAAACCATCGACTATATTTTATTCAAACGTTGGCAATACAAGAAAACTTCTATTGACATAGTATAATGACATAATGGCAAATTTAGTATACCCTTTTGACCTATAGTCAAACGGGTATAATAATACTTATATGTAAACTACCTATTCCCCGGCGCATATTGCCCTGCCCCTCAATGGAATTTTTATTTAAGTTGATGTTATTGAAAAACGTTAATACAAAAATTACACATGGTGGACATCTTAATTTTAAAATGTAAATAAAGAAATTATTTTAAAACGCTTTTTTTAGAATTGTTCTTGCAATTTTTCAACAAATTTATCAAATTTCACTTGAAACTTTTCATAATTCTTAAATAATTATTATTATTTATTATTATTTATATATTAGTTTTAAGAAAAACTTTAAATTTACAAAAATAAAGCTCAATAACAAAAAATGCAATAACTAATCTATTTAAATTTTTTTTTTTTTGCAAAAAACTTAATACTTTAAGCTTACAAATTCAACAAAACAATTATAGTTAAAGTTCTAGTGAAAAGAAAAAATTAAAAATTTTAAAAAAATAGAACATTTAAAAAGTTAAAAAATTAAAAAATTAAAAAAATTTAACACAACAAAACACAAAAAAAAAATAGTTATTCGTAATTTTCTTTTACATAATTTCCCAGCTTTCTATTTAGTGAGGCAGCACTTGTTGTAGATTTGATATATGTTGAACAATTGTAACCCTTTATACATTAGCGAATTTTGTGTTGCAGTTCTATTCCATCTTTCGAGCCTAAAGTTATTTCCATGACGTAAGTGATATGGTTGCGACTCGCTAACATAACGTAAGTTTCTTGACAGGTAATCTTGTAGTTTGTGATTTTTTAGCTTAAATACAAAAATCAAAACTTGGAAAATAATTCTTTGGTTCACACTCATCCATTCTAATGAATCAAGCATATCTTTTATGGGAGTGAATCCGTTACATTTTAGTATCATTCTCATTGCCCTATTCTGTAAGATTTGCATTCTCGATTTTGCTTCAGCTGCAGCGGAAAAAAATATTGTTGAACAGTAATCAAAATGAGGTAGTACCATAGCATTATACAACATGATCGCTGTCGACTTCGAAATACTGTTGCGCAGTCTACTTAAGAAACCAATTTTTCTTGAAATTTTTTATAAACCTTATCAATGTGCCCAACAAATTTCAGCTTGTCGTCAATGGTCACATCCAGATATGTCATATCACCTACAACATCTATGGGTTCATTGTTCAATTTTATGATACCATTATCTGTACGACATCTGTAATTCATGACCATCGCTTTGGTCTTTACCACATTTATTTTAAGCTTGTTCATATTTAGCCAACTGTATATACGATCAAGATCTGCATTAACCTTACCAATCAGTTCATCAAAATTTTTCCCTGATATATATATCAAAGAATCATCAGCAAACAAGGCAATTTTACAAGATTCTAGCACTGTACCAATATCATTGATGTATATCAAAACAAGTGATGGAAAAAACCAAGGGTTTTTAAAAAAGCACATTTTCAAAATAATATAGTGTTTCATACTCAGTATTTTATCGGAATATAATGTTGAAGCTTCAGTATTAACGTTTAATTAAGGAAATATATACGTTGGTGACTAAGTTACTGCTTACTTATTAAAACAAAAAATTTTTTATTTTAAAGTTCTAATAGCCCTTCTATGGGGAAGGTTAACCAATTTCTAAAGGATCTAATCCTCACTACTCGCCTTCCCCCAACTTTTTTAAGTTCAAGGAATTAAATTGTGAATTCTACCAAAATTTAGAATTTCACTTAGAATTTTACTAAATAAACAAAAATGCTTAAAACTGAGAGACACTTTCTTCAATTTAAGGAACCGTTTTTAAATTTAAAAAAATTTTTTAACATATGTTAAAGTATAATGTTGGACCTTCAAATTTTGCATATCAACAAAAACAAAATTTGAACAGGTATTTAAGTTGCAGGTGTTTAAAAATAGCAAAATTTCAATTTTCGAGCCCTTACAACTGCTAAACAGGGGACGTGGCAAAAAAATTTTGAGAATTGTTTTCCACTTATTTCTGAGGATCTAACTACTCCCAAAATTTCAAGACTCTAGCTTGAACCGTTTAGAAGATATGGGTAGCCAAAAATTTTGCAAAAATTTAGTTTTGCATAATGGTAAATTTTAGTACCGTATGGCAACCCTAAACAGTTACCTTTTAAAAATTTATAAAGTTTATAAAACCAGCTATCTTGTGCCGTTTTCAGATTGGAAATACACCTAATAGGACTCTTGTTATAACATTTTGAATATAGGGTTTTTTCCAACTTTGGGGGGCTGCAGCTCCGTAACGGGTGGGGCTACAGAAAAAAATTCTTCTACGAAATTATTTTTTTTGTAATACCTACTCGTGGTTAGAATTTCTTTTCTCTATTTCAAACGATGTAAAAGTTTTTGTAAACATACGGACGGACAGACGGACAGACGGACGGACAGAGTGAAACTATATAGGCACATTTTTACAAAATTTTTTGAAAATGTGCTAAAAAGTAAAACTCCTAGGACGGATCCCTGTGGAACACCCAGATTAACAGATCTTGATTTGGAGCTAACTTCATTTATTCTCATTCGTTATGTTCTGCCTGACAGGTAAGTTTTAAACCAGTAATGTTCTTTATTCCTAACACCATACTGAAACAGTTTACTCAATAAGATTTCCCAGTCTATGGTCTCAAAAGCACGCTTGAAATCTAGAAAAATCGCTATAGTAATGTCTCCAACATCAATCAATTTTATCCATTCGAAGATAATCCAATTCAGAGTAGTTTCACACGAGAAACCTTTTCTAAATCCAGATTGCTCTGGCACTAGGATGGCATTTCTTTCTAAGTAATTTTCAAAAATTCTAAGTAATGTTGACAAACTACCTTCTCCAAAATTTTTTCATAGGATGGTAACATTTTTATTGGCCTTAGGTCTTCAGCTTTAGTTGAAAAACCCCACCGACGAGCGAGCTGTTTATTATGTGCCGTAGAGCTGGGCCTATTATATCAAAGGAGTCTACGAACATACCGATATTAAGCCCACAGCTATCTTTTTTTTATTCATACTTTCCAGAATGTTCTTTAACGAATAGTCATTAATTACATCAAAAACGAATTCTGTTTCAACGGTATTTATTGCTGTGGAATAGTGTACATGCGGTATACTATTGTTAATTTCTAATATACTGTCAATGAAAAAATCATTTAAATTATTCACAATTTCGGAATCCGTTTTAAAAACTTTGCCGCCTATAATAACCTCATTTATACCATTATCTTCACGCTTGTTTAGCACTAGATTCTTGATCGTTTTCCACATACTTTTCTGATCTCGAGAACATAAAGAGATTTTATTTTTAATGTAATTATCTTTAACTTTAATAATTTCTTGTTTATAAACGTTACGGATAGCTATGTATTCGTCCCAACAGACTCTACTATTATGACTATGTACTGCCCTCATATATTTTTTCCGTTTTAATTTTTCTTAGTGTGTCATTAAACCATCCTTGTAACATACCAGTATTTGAAATAATTTTGTAGTTGGTTATTTTTTTTATACTTAAGGCTAATTTATTTTTGAAGACGAGCGATATTTTGCTTAGATCATTATCATTTATTATACTGTTTATTTCAGTTCTTTGAAAAATTGACTTATAATTATTTTTATCATACTTAAGAATTCTTATTTTCTTACTTTTATCTAATGATTTTACTACATGCGACATAATATTGACTTTAATAGATTCATGGTCCGAAATTTTATTACAGTGGCTTATTTTATAAGAGACACGTTCACAATAATTTTTCACTATCACATAATCAATAAGAGTTTGAGAATTGCATGTTATTCTTGTTGGTTCCTCAATTATCTGTTTCAATCCATCATTACTAATTCTGTTTATTATTTCTTCAGAACCAGCTGATAATAAATTTATATTGAAATCTCCCATAATAACACAATTTTGTTGTTGCTCGATGTTATTTTTACTCCAATTAGTAAATACATCTAGAAATTGATGTACCGGGTAGGAACTAGATGGTGATCAATAGAGAACGACCAGGCACCATTCAACTCCGCAAAGCCATATTTTTATAGTCAAAATCCAAACAAATTGATTTATAAACATATCCAAGGTTTTAAATGAGAGATTTTTCTTTATATAAACAGCTACTCCTCCAGTGTGACGGCTATGTGATGGACAGTTAGCTACATTATATCCCTGTGTATAATATTCACTTTCTTCTATTTTATAAGTTATATGTGTTTCACTTACTAGAATAATAACATGCATTTCTTTGTTAATTAATAATCTTAGCTCATCCATATTATTTAACAAACCTGCTATATTTAAATAAAGACATCGCAAAGTGCTATTTGAAAAATTATTTAATTGCTAGAATATTTTCTTTTTTTCTACCTTTAGTTTTCTTTTATATACTTCACAATGCTCTTGATCAAAGGCACTATGACATACATTAAGGTTAAGTCTGAAATCTTTATTCACTTTTATGCAATTCACACATTTCAAGTCATTCGATTTACATTCATGCTTTCCTTCATAATCTTCCGCACAATAGGAGCAAATTCTAGATTTGAAAGAACAGTCTGCAGATCTATGTTGGAAACCCAAGCATTTAAAGCAACGTCTAACGTAGGTTCCATCAACAACTTTACAGTATTCCCATCCTAAGCGTAATTTATTTTCTTTTGTATAAACTAATGTATAACACTATAAAAATAAATTAAAATAAAAAAAATTATAATAAAAAAAAAATTTTAATTCAATGTTTCGCAATTGGTTAAAAGAACTCAACAAAACATTGTTTTAAACATTTCCCGCATTCAAAGAAGTTTTACCTACTTTCAAAAATTGGACGTAATTTAATTACAAAAAGGTTTTTTTTTAATAATCACAGGAATGATAATTTTATACATGAACGCATACAAAATTTACATTCAAGTGGTCAAACCGTTTCTGCTTAAGAGTAAAGTAACGAAAAAATCTGTAAAAAGCTGCTGTGCCACGATGGGTTAACGGAACTCAACAAACCTGTTTTTGAAACTTCGACCAAGCAATATTTCGCAAAATTGGACGTAATTCCTTTTTTTTTGAAAAAATTGTCGGGTGGCAAGGGGTAACAAAGTCCAAGTCTGTTAATAGAGTGAACTACATTGTCAAAGAGGAACACATATACAAAATTTGAAGTCAGTCGGTTAAACAATTTCTAATTTATAGCAAAGTAACGAAAAAACCTATAAAAAGCTGTTGGGTCGCAGCGGGTTATGTCACAATTTTATAAGTCAATAGGTTGCGGCTCCAGAGCCGTTTTGAGATTTTTTCATATTTTCGATGTTGAGTCAAAACGGTTTGACTGATTGACTTGAAATTTTACGTAAAAGTACCTCTTAGCAACCGAAACTTGTTGTATAAAGTTGGTTGGAATTTCCAATTTGTGTCCAATTTTTCAAGGTGGTTTTGCAATCTGAAAGAGGGGCTGACACAAATTTTTGTTGAGTTCGGTTAGCCCATTTGGGCAAGAGGGCACAATGAAGCTTTATTAATGTTTTTGATGTCGAGCCTGGAAAATTTGAACGATTGACTTGAAATTTCGCACCGATGTACCAATTTCTTTCCAATTTCAGAGGTTGATTTTGCGGTCCAAAAGAGAGACTACAAAATATTTTAATTGAGTTGGAATAACTCGTTTGCCACGACAATACTATTAAGTTTTCTATAAATTTTATTTGTCTAATTAAACGGTTAAATGAATTTTATTGAAAATTTTGCACCAGCATTGATTTGTTATTGAAGCCCACAGGGGTAATTTGGTTTTGACCTGTTTACGCGTTTTGCACAAAAATTAATAAAAATTTTCGAATTTTTGGTATTATCGAGAGTAACCTTTATTCTATAATCTGTTAATTAATAAGACAATTTTCTAAGTAATATTAAAAATAAAGCTAATTAACAATCCGAATAATAATATCCTTAAATTTAAATCTATCTCTACATTTTTTCGTACTTTTTTGTTTTTTAGCTTCTTTACATTTGTTGTTCTTTAAAAATAGATTTCAATGTCAAATTATTGCAGTTCTAACAAAATTTAAAAATTAAAAAGTTAATTTTCGTATGTATTGTGCTTAAAAAAATAGTGATTTAAAATCCTTTTTCCAAAAAAAATCCCCACTATATCGACTATATTTTATTCAAGTTAACTACTATTGACATAAAGTAATGCTCATACAAAACAAGAAATTGTAAGGTAACCTGCGCCTCTCAAAGGGTTTTTAATAGAAGTAAAACTACATTTTTTAAACTGCTCCGCAATAAATTAATGGAAATCGACAAAAGAGTTATAAAAAATTTTGTGGATTTTCTAATTTTTTTTAGATTCATTATCATCCCAATTAAAAATTTCAAGTCTATTAATAGAGTTAACTGCATTGTTTAACAGCAACATTCATATAAAATTTGCAGGCAATCGGTCATACCTATTTTATTTTACAAAGAAGTTTGAAAACTGTTCCAACTATAAGTGTAGAACACTTCCCGTACCCAATTTCATATACAAATTTTTATGATAATTGAGTGCGCAAGTTTGGAGACTATACGCAATAATAAACAAAAAAAATTTTAAAAAAAGAATACACTTATGTTAACCATATACAAGCACATGTAAAATAATCATTAGCAACGCACATGATTATTATGCATTTTGCCAATAGTAACATTATCTACAAATTATTTTATCATTCGATGTTTTCTTTTCATAAACTTTGAAAACTAAAAGCATAACTGTACCATAAAGTAACTATATACATAGAATATTCACGTAGAACCAAAAAGTTAGGAAAGTTTTTTTATTTTGTAAAATCAACTTAATCTTATTTTAGTTTATTTTATTATAATTTTTAGTTTTTTTTATTTTTTTTGTTTGTATGTCAATCGATGTGTGTACATTTGTATATAATTCTTCTGTTTTTTGTTTTTTTTTGTTTTGTGTTTATATCATATCAATCGCTGTATCATGTATGTGATTATAAAATAAAACGAGGAATATTATAGTTGCCCTTATCAACTTTTAGATACCCGTGCTTGTATTAAATAAATAAGAATTTCATATATTGCAATTGAACTGTTTGACAGGAAGAACAAAACTAATTTGTTTTTTTATATTTAATTACAAAAAAAATTATAAAAGAAAAAAATGAATTAAGAAAAAAGATGAATTTAAAAACAAAATATGCTCTGAACGAGATTCGAACCCACACTTTTCAATTAAAAGGTCGACGTCCTAACCACTAAGCCATCGATTTTTTGTTCATCTCAATTTTTTAAAATTATTATAGTTGCTATGGTATCAATTGTTTGTTTTGAATAACTGTTTTGAATTTTTTTTAAAATGTATTAAAAAAAATAAATAATTTATAAATGAGAGTTTTAAGATGAATTTAAAAAAAAAAAAAAATTGCCCCAGCTTGGATTTGAACCGAGACTTTTTGACTACTAGTCCCATGTCCTAACCACTACACCAATTGAAAATACCTAACCACACCAATTGAACAATTGAAAATTGGTCTACACAACGAGTTTTTATTTATCTTAGTTTTAAATAATTGTAGTTGCTATGGTTTCAATTTTTTGTTTTAAATAACAGTTTTGAATTTTTTTATAAAAATATTAAAAAAAATTAATAATTTTTAATATAAATGAGAGTTTTCTGTCAAATTTTCTATAAAATAAAAATTTTCATATATAAAATAAATACATATAATTTATTAAAAAGAAAATAGAAATAAATAGATAACAAAAAATGAATTTAAAAAAAAAAAAAATTTTTCCCTAGCCTGGATTCGAACCGAGACATTTCGGCTACATGTAGCATTCCTAACCACTACACCATGAATCGATTCACAATTTAACTACATTTTGTTTGTTTTTATATTTGGTTTCTATTTAGTTATTAATTTTGAAAATATTCATATAATTTCGAAAAATTTGTATGGCAGGTACCTGAAGCCTTTGCCCGATTTTAACCCAAAACAATAGGGAACCTTCAAATTGTCTAAAAATTACTTTGTGAAAGTTTCAGAACTCTAGCTCTTATAGTTTTTGAGTTATCGTGCTGACGGACGGACGGACGGACACACATATAGCTAGATCGATTCACTTTTCGATGCTGATTCGATACGTTCCCTTGACACTATATCTAGCTCATCTATTTCGATGCGTTACAAACGGAGGAGTAATTTTAATATACCCAATGTTCATATATGTATGCACGGGTATAAAAATATTGATAGAAAGCAAAGAATGAAATTTCTATTTTGGCTTTATATTTTTTTATTTGCATTATTCCAAATCTTTCAAATCGTTAGAAAATAATTCCATAAATTGTTTTCTAATGTACCTATGTTTTTTAAATTTAAAATAGGTATGTAAAATTTTTTTAAAATTTTTAGGTTTTTAACTACCTACTAAAAAAATATAATTGAAAATTTTTGTTTATCTTATTAAAAATTTGTTTTATTATTTAATTTAGAATTCTAAAAGGGAAAAGGCCGGGTAAAATATATTATGGAAAAGTACATAAATAAACTTTCAAAATTCATATTCCATTCGGCATAAAAAAATTCTTTAAGTATGTAAATACACATTATAAAATATACATATGTATGTATGTAATTTGCGGTGTCTTTTGTTCTGCCGGAACCATAATCAGAACAACCACTAATTTCATCCAGTGCACTGTTATAGTATAGCCTTCTAATGGCTATTTCATAGAATACCAATACAGCCAACCTTTCAATTAAATCTTTTTCTGAGAATATAATGCCTATCTCATTTATATTTTTGTCGTTAAGACCTATATTTAAATGTTTGATGGGGATCCATCTATTAAGGGAACTAAAATGGGGAAAATTAAGCTTTATTTCATTTCTCAAAAATTTATAACCCTTTTGGTGAATTAAAATGAATATTTATTGCTACTTTTTTTCATCTTCGGACCATTTACTAACACTTTTAAAATTCATTTTTAAAAATTGTTTGGCTTCGATACGCAAGTGAAACTGCCTATTAATAATGCTACATAAAGATAAATCCTGTTTTTCTTTTTTTAATTTTTGCCTTAACTTTTTATTTTGATTTTTTAAGTAAATAATGTTTTTTTTTAATTAAATTTGTTTCTTAAAGAAAGCTAACCTTTTAAGAACTGTCGAATACTTTTTTATATAAAAATCTGCACTCCTCTAAAATTTCAAACAATGCCTGCAAAACAAACTTTTTTCATCTGACGAGACAGTTTCTTACATTTTTGTTAAAATAGCATTTAGTGCTTGAATAATTATTATTTATTTTCAAAGGTTCTCTGTATTATAAAAAAAAGAAATCGCTACGAACTAACTCCCAAGTCACTAACGCCTAAATACAAAAATGAAATAATCCCCAATATTTTTTCAAATTTTATCTTGGGAATTAGTTCATTTTTTTTGGGGTTTATTTCATTTGTAGAATGTATTAATTCATATGAACTAAAGCCCAAAAATACGAAAAAGATTTTTGCGGATTAGTTCATATCTTTTGGGGGTAAGTTCATTTTACTTGGCGATTAGTTCATTTATTTTAGGAATTCTTTTGAGGTTAGTGCATTTTCCTCAATTGAAATAATTAATATAGCGAATACAAAAATATCTATAAGTATTCTGTAAAAGGCAATAAACCTGATTTTGAATCCAAATATAAAATCCTTTGATATCGTCGAGTTCCCGCGGTCTGCTTGGTAGTCCTAACTTGCGTGGCTGTATCCCGGCACTTCATAGTAGCACGACAGCGCGATTCGACCGCAAAATCGATCTCCCCTAATTTCACATGCATATTTAAAAAATAAAATACATGTAAAAGAATAATGAAAAAGCATTTAAAAGTTGCATCCAAAATCAGGGTATTCTCTTTTTCCATAATATTTATATATATGTTTGTAAGAAATGCTGTATTAGGAAGGATTTTAGAATTGGATTCAAAATGAGGATTGCTGCTTTTCCCAGAATATTTACATATATCTGTAAACGCTGGATTCTGAATTAGGAGGGCTTATAGAGTTAGATTTAAGATTAAAATTGCCACTTTTTCCAGAATATGCATTTATTACATATATATAAATATTCTTGATAAAGGTAATACCCTGATTTTGAATGTCACGTATACATAGATATGCATATATAAATATTCTGGAAAAAGCAGCAATCCTAATTTTGAATCCAACTTTAAAATTCCCTAATTCAGAACCTCACTTATATATAAATATAAATATTCTGGAAAAAGTTGCAATCCTGATTTTTTAAAATACAGCTATTTTAAAAACTTCGAAGTAAAAATATTTATATAAGGAAAATAATTAGAAGAGATTTTAGAGTTGATTGTTAAAAAATATTTTTCATTTTTATTTCATTTTAATTTTCGAAATCGGTTTTTTTAAAGTCAAAATAAAAATTTCATTATTTTTGGCTTTATTTCAAATGTGATGAATGAAGTATGTAATGAATGTACTTTAAAACTTAAAGCGTAAAGTGTGGCTGAGTCAGAAAATACCTATTTATGCCCGACCTGTCGAACCCCTGTTACAAGGACCATTCAGGTTTACAATTAAAAAATAAACATTGTTTTGTACTAAAATATTTGTTTTTTTATTATTGATTTTCAGAAAAAACTTGCATTTTGGGATGACTACAAGCTTTTGAGGAATTATTTCTTGTTTTGAATTAGTTCATTTTAGTACTTGGGGGTTAGTTCATAATAAACTTTGACCCAAAAATAATTGGGGACTAGTTCATTTTTGACTTGGGGGTGAGTGGCTTGGGTGTTAGTTCGTAGCGCCATACAAAATACACAAATATACATATATACATCGATTAACATACAAAAAAAACAACAATAAAATATTAAATAAAATTTTTTAAAAAGAAATCGTCCAACTTGATAAGGAAATATAAACAATTGTACATACATCGATTGACAAACAAACAAAATAAAAATAAAGCAAAGAAATAATCTCAATTTTATTTTAATATGTACACCAAAAACACGGTCATCTTTTTACGATCATGTAGTGATTTCAAATACCGGTGATTTCAAATCAACAAAATTGACTAATATTTTTTGTTCTAGATGAATACTCTATGTATATGATTTTTTTATGACTGTACTTTGTATTTTTACTTGTATTAAATAGAAAAAGCATAATCAGCTTTTTCTAAATACTTTAAGCGTGTAACTTGATTCTCAAATATTTATTAAAACTTTGTAATGCTATGTATTGTACAGCATTGCAACGTTCAATTAAGAATAAAATATTTCACTTGTAACCAACCCATCAAGAAGTTAAGTCGTATAGTACAAAAAGACCAAAAGTAATTATTATAATTTGGATAGGTGAATTTAAATAACTTAAAAATTAAGTAATTAAAAGAAAGTGAACAAATATAATTACCTTAAAATTAATTAACTAAAAAGTTTTATTTATACTTAAATCAATCATTTATTATTATTTATACTTAATTCAATCGAAACTGTATTATGAAGCCAGGAAAATTAAGGCAACTCAAAACATGCAGTTCCTATGGGTTAAAGCAGGAAAAATATACTTACGTCAAACTAATAATTCAAGGTATACTCTATTAATAATCATAATTATATTATCTTTATTAAAAACATTTTTAAAATTAATGTATAACTATATAAAAATTAAAAACACTTTTCATTTTAATTTTGTAATTTGTATTAAATATATTTTTTTTCTTGCATTATACAAGCAATTTTTCTATATACATCTTTATAAAATTTACATTCATTTTGAATTTTTAAAAAACAAATATTTCTTATACTGCTACATTCATACTTCTATTTTTTTCCAAATTTCCAATTTTATTAACATTTCATTAAAACTTAATTACATATTTAACAAGCTACATTTCATTAACCAAATTTATTTCATGTATTTTCTTAATTTATTAACAAAAAATATTTTTTCTTCTAACAATCAATATTCCAATAACAAAATACATTGCTTTTATTATTATAATAACAATATTAAAAACATCTTTTTATTCTATAAATTTATATCTTTACAAAATTTTTTATTTTATTTTTTAATCTTACAATTAAATTATAAACAATATTTATTTATTTTAATACATCTCTTTAATATTTTTTCTAAAATTAAACACTTATTTAATAAACTTTTTGCACTCTTTTTTTTTAAATATTTAAAATTTATTTACAAAACAAACACTTTTGACGACATGAAATTGTCAACACTAATGTCATCCGTTCTTATAACATATGAATATTATAATATAATACACATTTTATTAATTGCATTTAGTAAACAACAATTTATTTATAATAACTTACACTATTTTACTCTTTCTCTCTTATGGTAGAAACAGATAATAATTCGATTGATATGCATTACCATATCAAGCGTACTAAACTTTTTTTTTTGTGGATAATAAAACAGCTGATAAATTATTTATTTATTATAAGATATCATCTCCATTTATTAATATTTTATTTAATAATTTATTTTTATTGGTACTTTTTACTATGAGTTCCAACAACATCGAGAACGTTAAAGATGATATCAGAGTAGAGCATTATTTAAATTTTGATAAATCAACTATACAAATTTATAAAAATAATTTAAATATTATATACCTTAATATTCAAAGTTTACGTCAAAAATTGTCCGATGTTGAAGTTTTAATTGAAGATTTTATCTGTGATGTGCATGTGATTGTGTTAACAGAAATTTGGTTACACGTCTCCGAGAATGAATTTTTTAAAATTCCTGGTTTCACTCCTTACTTCGCTAATAGGCTTAACGCGTATGGTGGGGTCGCTATTTACGTTAAAAATGATATTAACAGCAATATAGTTTTGAGTGAGGAGTTTGAAAAAAGCAATATATTAGGTGTAAAACTTTTAAAGGAAAATCTTAATATAATAGGAATTTATAGGTCACACGAGACACGTATCTCGGATTTCGTAACCAAGGTCGATGAAATTACCTACAAATATAAAAGGTCGGTAATAGTAGGTGATTTTAATATTAATCTCTTAAATAGAGATAGTTTAGAAACAAGTTCATATGTTAATACGTTACTTGGTAACGGTTTTATAGTTTATAATAACATATCAGAAGAATACGCTACTAGATTAGGATCACAGAGTAAAACAGTTATAGACCATCTAATAACTGACATAATTGAAAAAAAATATCATTTCCATGTCTTAGATACTTGTCTGTCCGATCATCAAATGTTTTTTGTTAGTATTAGTTATAATCCCACGAAAACTAAAATATTGCAATACAAAACTGTTCTAAACTATAATAAAATAGCAAATGAAAGCATTTGGTCATCTGGTCTTGACTCCTATTCGAACTTTGATAACTTTGTACACGATCTTAGCTCGGCAATCAAAAACAACACTGAAAATGAATTAATTAAAAACACAAAACATAAAAGTGAATGGATCACAGTTAAAATTCTTAACAATATTAAAATTAAAAATTCTGTTTTCAAATACAAAAAAAATACCCAAATAACGATAATATAAATAATTTATACCTACAATATAGAGATAGAGTGAAAAAGCTAATACACGAGGCAAAAAAAAAATTCTGTTCGGATAAAATTTCACAAAATTTAGATAACAAACAACTTTGGAAATTATATAAAGAAATAATTTTCAACACAGATAAAAATGGTGAAAATAAATATCAATTAAAAGCTCTTGATTACAACAATAATACGCTTGAAAATCCATTTGATATTTCGGAGAGAATGAATAATTATTTTGTTAATGTCACTCAAGAAATACAAATTTCGAATAATGTTATTGATCAGAATTATATGAATCAATTCGGGCGATCAATATATTCTAATTTCCAATTAACAATAACTAATACAGATGAAGTCAGTGCAGCGATAAAGTCTTTAAATTCTAACGCTGCAACAGGATTTGATGGTATTTCAACCAAATTTATTAAAAGGTTTGCAGAATACCTGATTCCAATCTTGGTAAAATTCATTAACAATACTTTCCAATCGGGTAATTTTCCACTTTCACTCAAAACAGCTATTGTAACTCCAATTTTTAAAAAAGGGGATAAAACTGATTGCTCCAATTATCGTCCGATCTCCATATTACCAGCTTTCTCGAAAATATTCGAAATTATAATTAAAAATAGGCTAAATTATTTTATAAAATCTAATGGCATTTTAAGCGAAGACCAATTTGACATCGAGAGCAAATGGTTCGGGTAAATAACATTTATAGTTCAAAAAAATCAATAACTAAAGGAGTACCACAGGGATCCATCTTGGGTCCTGATCTCTTCAAACTTTATATAGATGATATCACCCGTTTAAACATAAAAGGAACTATGCAATTATATGCAGATGATGCGGTGATTAAGTATGCTGCTGATAATGAGGCAGATTTAACCAATGAAATAAAAAATGATCTTAATATCATTCAAGCTTGGTTAGAAAAACATCGTTTTAGTTTGAATGTGCAAAAAACCAAAATTTTATTTTTTGAAAACAAATCTCTAAACTCAGCGACCATTTTTACCTACAACAATGATGTTATCGAAGTAGTTAAAAAGGTCAACTACCTAGGCTTAGTTCTAGATATTAAAGGAGTTTGGAACCACCACATTGAGTACGTAATAAAAAATATTACTCCATATATCTTCATTTTACGTAGGCTAAGAAATTTTCTTTCAATCAAAGCATTATTCACCATATACTCTTCATTTATTAAGTCACACATCACTTATCTAAATCCAATTTGGAGCAGAGCTTCTCAAATTTACCTTAATAAACTTGACGTCCTTAACAAAAAATGTATCAAAATAATCCATAGATATCCAATTCAATATCCTTCTAGCTTACTATACTCTACTCAATATATTAGCTTTACTAATATATGAAAATTCGAATTATATATCCTAGCTTTCAAAATAGTTAATAACGAAATTAAGCATAACTTTTTATTAAATAGAAGTATTGATATTCATGCTCATAATACTCGCAACAAAGAAAATTTCTACTTAACTTTATTTCGCAATAGCAACCAGAAAAATAATTGTCTATAATTGCTTAAAAGTGTACAATGAACTCCCTGAAATCTTAAAAGTAATAGATAACATAGTAATCTTTAAAAATAGAATTAAAGCATATGTGTTGGAGCGACATTAAGAAAACGTACACATAATAATATACACATTTTTTTTTTTTTTTTTTTTTGTTTGTAAAGAAATTTAACTGAAATATAAAATAAAATATAAAATAAACTCTGAATGGAAAGGAATTAAGTATGTATAAAGTAAAATATTTGAATAAGTAAAAATTAAAAAGAAATATTATGAAAAACTTGTAACCTTTAATATCTATGTAAAATGAAAAATAAGATGTAAATAAATTGTAAATAAGTTAATTAATATCTATTTTTTATATCTATATTAATTTTACCTAATTAAATGATATCTAATATTAAATATTAACACATGAACGTATATATTTTTAAAAAAAAATTGTAAATTTCAAAAATGAAAAAATATACGTTTGTAATTTATGAGACCAAAGGCTAAGGCTAAGGTCTAAAAAACAAATTATTATAATCCCAACTAAACTATGTTTTGTAAATAATATAAATTCTAAAATTATAAAAATAACGAAAAAAAAAAAAAATTAATTTAAAAATTAAATAACTATAAGACAATTTAACAAGTTTAAATAACATAAAAATTATTTCATTTAAAAGTTTAACAAGGGTTAAACAACCTTAAATTATTTTACATGAACTTTTAACTAATAAGTTAAGAAGTTACTTAAATTTAAATAAAAATAATAATAAATTAAAAGATTAAAAGAAAAAGACTTTTTTTTTTATTAGTATAAATCATTTTATTGAATAAATAAAAGACATATAACTGGCGCAGTCGAAATTACCGTCACAAGGGAGCAAACGAACAAGAACCAAAGGGAACAATAGCAGCAAACATTTCACATTCCAAAATATTTCAAAGTCGAAATTACCGTTACAAGGTAGCAAACGAAAAAACAACAAGAACTCTACATACATCAAGTCCACAAACACAAAGCTGAAGCAACAAATCCAGCCACCAATTAAGTCAACACAAAAAAAATTAAGTATGTACAGTTTTTTTTTAATTAGAAATAAATAACTAAAATAAAAATTTTCAAATCCAAAAAAAAAATTTATAAATTTAAGTTACTAATTAAACAAATTCAAATTTTCATTATAAAATTAAATTCAATCAAATACTTTATAGTTAAATTAAAATTTTTATTATAAATAATAATTTTTATTATAAAAATTTTATTAATTAAACTCAAAAATATTTTATTAAAAAATTGGGTTATTATTATTATTAATATATTTGTCTAGAATGAAGTGTAACAAACGCATTCAATTAAATGTGTTTTGTTGGATGTGTTAAATTATAAAAAACTAAAATATTAATGTTTTGTTGAATGTGTTTTATTTTAGAAAATAAAATATCATAAATGATCATAAGCAGGCCAAAAAATATTTTATTTATTTTTAATAAAAAAAAAAACAAGAACAAAAAAAATTTTTTATTTTATTAAAATGTTTATGATTTAGTTCATTTAGGTTTTTAAAACTCACAGAACATTTTCTGGAAAATTTATATAAATAGTAAAACTTTTTGAAAATAAAAATTAAGAAGACTATGCTTCACAGGAACATTGTGTAGTAAGTCTTAATTATTTTCAGTGAAAATCTGCTTAATTTGCTTTGTTTTGAAAAGCAAATAAACCAAGCAATGCAATAAGTAATTTCAAAGTTCTCTCAAAGTTCCCTCATTTCTCTCTTATCCCAGCATCTGTCCCTCATAATTTTTTATAATTATTTTTTATATTAAAAAATAATTTGGCTTCGGTTGTACAATACTTGAGTTCGATGCACCCAGCACGATAGAAGCTAAACAAATATATTTTTTTTGACTTAATTCGGTAGATTAAAAAAATTCCAAATAAAGTTTATAATTCCAAATTTATAAAAAAAGCAAAACTCAATTCAAAAATCAACATTTAATACAATTTTACGTACATACGTATAAATAGATACATTTTAGCATGTTGAGTAGGTACATAATAGAATGTTAGCAACAAACAAATATTTCGATTTGAATCTAAGCAAAGGTTGTGAAAACTATGTATAGGAGTATTTTTTAAAAATATGTATACAAAACATGAATAAATGGAGAAATAGATCATTATTGAAAAAAAATAAACCTATAAAAAAAATTTCAAATCTTTTATTAATTTATTTAATTTAAGCAAGTTCATATTTAAATAAAAAAGAAATATTAATTGAAATTTAAAAAAAAAATGACCAAGAAGGGACTTGACTTAAAAGCCCTAACATTTTATTAAATTCAAAACATACAAAAGGTAAACCACGTAACTTATTCATCTTCAAGTTTTTAAGATACAACAAGAAATTATGTGAGTCAATTGTTTTTTTTTTGTGTATCTATTACTAGAATTGAAGCATAATCTGCGTTATACAAAAAGTAATGGTTGAGATATTATTTAAGAATATGGTCCTGATATACAATATATGTATATGTATATAATGAAATTAGAAATAGTTCTTAATTAGAAAAAATTCTTCTTTCAATTGACCTTCCGTCATTCTGTGACGGACCAACAGCTAGTTATAATATAACTAATAGTCTCTAATTAAATTGAAATTGTTACTATAAAATTCGTTATTATAATTAATTCTAAAATATTATATTATACGAGATAAAAGTTAATGAACGATAAATTAAATTGGAAGAAAAGTAAAAGAATAAAATTTAAAGACAACCTACCACCCGTAAGAGGCATAATTATTAATAGGCACCCCGACGATCTTTACGAAGCCTTCCAAATTGTTGCCGCAAATGGCTACTCACAATTCGTGAGTTTATCAAAAACAAACAATTGTCAAAATATTTTCACTCAAACAATTTTCAAAATAAAAATTTTAAATCAAACAATTTTCAAAATTTTAATTTTAGCTCAAACAATTTCCAAAATAGAAATTTCAACTCAGACAATTCCCAAATTAGAAGTCAAAACTAGTACCAAAATAGAAATTCTTATCCAAACCAAAAGGACAGATAGGAAATCGCCTTCTCAACAGAATGCCATTTGGTTTGAAAAACTTCCCATGGACCTTCCAGAGGTTAATGAATTAATTATTACGGGATTTCTCGAACAAAATCTGAGTTGTCTATTTAGACGAGATTTTTTTTTTCAGCTTCTTTAAAAGAATTTTTATCGTCTTAAAAAAAAATTCTCCAATGTTTAAGAGAAGCAAATTTAAAGATACAAATGGATAACTGCAACTTCGCTCAAAGTTCCACAAATTAATTGGGACACATTATAATACCAGATTGTGGTATTAAACCTGACCGAGAAGAGTATCGGGCATCCAAAACTTAACTTCTTCACAAAAAGAAATTAAATGCTTTCTGAGCATAAGTGGAAACTACAGGAAGTTTATAAAGAACTACGCTAAGCGATACCCTCTTATAAAATGTCTAAAAAAGAATGCAAAATCAACAAAAATAACTCGGAATACAAAGAAGCATTCGAAAAGTTAAAAAAAAAATATTAACATCCGTCCCTGTTTTAGTAAATCAAAATTTCGAAAAAAACATTTACAGTAACCGCGAATGCTTCAAATTTTGCAATCGGTGCCGTTTTAAGCAAAAACGGTCACCCAATCTACTACGCATTTCTCACGCTAAATAACATGAAACAAGGTACGCAACAATAGAGAAAGAACTTCTCGCTATCGTGTGGTCAATAAAGTACTTCCATACTTACCTGTACGGTACGAAATTTATAGTCCAAACAGACCACAAGCCAATAATCTGACTAAGCAATCTAAAAGAGGCAAACATGAAACTGCAACGTTGGAAAATCCGGCTTAATGACTACGATTTTACAATAATCAACGTAAAAGGCAAAGACGACCATGTCGCCGAGGGATTAAGCAGAATTATACCCGATAATATAGAAAGTAGAAAATACATTTTTACTAACTCTTTATGCGAAGTACAAGACGACGCGACGAAAACTAACAAAGAAGTTAAAAACTTAGATAATAAAGGCGACTTCCGCGACAATACACAGCCCGCAAGAAGACGATTCAGACTATATTTGGATTACAGAAAAACCTATAAAGCTTTTTAAAAATAAAATTTATCTGTATCAAACAGGTACAGAAAAACTTCTAATGACAATTTCTAATAAAAAATGTCAGAAGATTTTACACGTTACCCAAAACAGTAGCATCCTAGAAATGATGAGAAAATGTCTAATAGAAAAAGGCACTATGTGCATCTATTGCGAAGACATCGTTTTGTACTTAAAATTTCAAAACTTATACAGACAGTAATTTTCTGCAAACAAAAATTTAAAAATATATAAATCACAAACAAAAATTATCGATTTGACAGATAAAAATGAAATGTTAAACGTTATTAAAGGACAGCGCCTAAGTGAAAACCACCGCGAAATATCAGAAACTTTTCTCGAGTTAAAATCCGTTTTTTATTATCCTAACACAGGGAAATTTATGTTTGGATAATAATAACTATTTATCAGGTATCAAAGAAAGAATTAAATATCTAGGGAAAATGAGAAAACTAGTATCCGATAACGACAAATGCATTATACATAATGCAGTCGAACAATTTTTAACCGACACAACAGTTGCACAACATAATATTCCACAAAACAACGCCAAATAACAAAACAGGGAACTCGGATGTTCAACGCCTACACGGCACGCTAAATGAACATCTAAGGGTAATGGAAGTCGATAAAAGTAATAGCGAGTCAAATGACATAGACGACAAAGTGTCTAAAGCCATCATATACCACAATAATACTATTCATTCTATTACCAAGTTAAGTTTTTAGACTTCTTTGATAAAAGCTTCGACAGAAATGAAATCGACGAACTAGCAAAAAAGTTTGACGAAGAAAAAGCAAAACACATCAACAAAATCAAAGTATATAAAAATAAAGTTGAAAACCCAAATTTCACACAAAATATTGCAACCAATCGACAGGTAGCGAAATGCAAACTAAAATATAAGAAATTAAAAGAATACCAAAAAATTGGACACTACCTAACAGATACCATTAATAAAAGATTATTGAAATATTGCGCGAAACAAAGAAAAAGAAGTATAAACACCAAAACTAATACCACTTTCTATTAATTTTTTTTAGGAAATGGAATGGAAACTTCTATGCTTCGATACAAATAACGCCTTTAAATGACGGTAATGGATTCTCAATAGTAAGACTAAAAGTAAAAGATATTTCCGAACAAGTTAACAAACGAACTTAATAAGCAACATAACAAGAAGCGGGCTTCATATCCTACATAGATATAAATTTTAATTGTAAGTTTACGCTGACATTAACCTGTTAAATAATCATGTCGAAGAAATCGAAAAGACGAAGACGTTATATTACTCAGTTGACTCGGAGCACTAGCTCACAACATCTTGACAGAAGAAGAAACTTCAAATTTCGAAATTCCGGTAGAAAATTTACCATTTGTAGCGTAATTTTTATGTAATAGCAATGTAATAGGTATTATTATTCTCATTCCAAATTTTACAAAAGAAGCTTATTTGGACGCCTATGTTTTCCCATTTCCAAATTCAAAATTTGAACAATTAGACTACGATACCCAAAGAATTAAAGTCAATGACAATAACATCTATGATTTTCATGAAAATCTTTTACTCAAACAAGATCTAAAACTCCACAAAGACAAATTCATACGAAATGCATACTCAATTAAATGAAGAAACTGTCTTTACTTCCAATCTTTACTTTACTTGAACAGCTGGGTGGCATAGTGGTTGAGTGCCGACCTTTCATGCGGAAGGGCCCGGGTTCGAATTCTAGTGAAAGTGAAAAAACTTTTCTGGTTTTCGACTCGACTCAGCTACCATTCGCCATTGGGTTCAAATTAATGGCATAATCAATTAATAATTTTATAATTGATTATGCCATTTTTATTAAAAATTTATAATTAATAATTATAAATCTTTAATAAAAAATACTTTAATATAAAAATATAAACAAATGCAAAATATAAACAAATAATTTAATTAAATAATATAACTCGCAGATATAGAATACCATATAAGTAAAATATAAAATATTACAATATAAACAAAAAATAGAATTCTAAATATTGAAAATCTAAGACGTTTCTACATGTTATAAGGCCTAGTACTATCTCATGTTTAAATTGTATGTGGACAACATGTACCTATGGTATATACAGGCTTATTAGCCTAACAGTTGAATAGTAAGCGCTTAAAAAAAAGAAAAAAAAAAAAAAAAACTCTTCCAAAAATTAAGATAAAAAAAAATTGTCCTGAACATGAAATGTCAATAAAAGAAAATAATATAATTAAATTTAACAGTTGTGTAATAAGAATCTATAATATAAGCTTTATAAATTAAATAAAAAATTATAAAGATAACAAAGCACATGATTATTATGCATTTTGACAATAATAACATTATCTACAAATTATTTTATCATTCGATGTTTTCTTTTCATAAATTCTTTCTAAACAAAAAGCATAACTGTACTTTAGATTTTTACTTGTAATAAATAGAAAAAGCATAATCAGCCTTTTCTAAATACCTTAAGTGTGTAACGTGTAACTTGATTCTCAAATATTTATTAAAACTTTGCAATGCTTTGTATTGTACAGCATTGCAACGTTCAATTAAGAATAAAAAAATTCACTTGTAACAAACCCATCAAGAAGTTAAGTCGTATAGTACAAAAAGACCAAAAGTAATTATTATAATTTGGATAGGTGAATTTAAATAACTTAAAAATTAAGTAACTAAAAGAAAGTGAACAAATATAATTAACTTAAAATTAATTAACTAAAAAGTAACAAGTATAAATAATTTAAAAATTAAATAACTATAAGAAAATTTAACAAGTTTAAATAACATAAAAATTAATTCATTTAAAAGTTTAATAAGGGTTAAACAACCTAAAATTATTTTACATGAACTTTTAACTAATAAGTTAAGAAGTTACTTAAATCTAAATAAAAATAATAATAAATTAAAAGATTAATAGAAAAAGAAAAAGAGTTTTTTTTTTATTAGTATAAATCATTTTATTAAATAAATAAAAGACATATAACTATACATAGATTATAAAATATAAATAAAAAATAACAAAATCTGGGCAACGCCGGGTAAATCTGCTAGTACATATATATTATTAATAATTGGAAATATTTTTTTATAGATTTCGATTTAAAATTTATATATGAACTAAGAAAAAATATGGATATTTATATCAATTTAATAAATTTTTACACACAAATTTAACAAATCAGTATAAACTAAAATTTTAAATATAGTACAATGTTAAAATAATCTGTATCTTAATACACATATTAATATGCAAATCTATGCTTAAAAATATTTAAAACCATGTTGTTTAATACGACAACCCTTGCGTCCATAAAAAAACTTATTTTAATAGTTTGTATAGGTACCCATTTAAATATTACTAAAATATTTCAGAAAAAATTAACAATTTTTTGTACAGTTATTATATGCTCAAGAGTGAACTAGCATAAAATAGTTAATTGTATCAGTTTCTTAAACAAGCATGGAATATGTAGTTAATTAAGGAATAATGTAATGGAAATTTCTTTACCAAAATTGGAAATGCTTTGTAGATCAGAGGTATTTTTAACTACTGAAAAAGACATGATGTAGGTTTGTAAACTGAAATTTTTCTTAGACCGAGTTATACGAGTATACACGGTTTTCTAGGCATTTTCCTTTAAATTTTAGAAGATATAACAAAACTTTATATAAAAATTATTTTTGTTTTCAAAATTTTTAAGATTTTTTTATTTTTATCAGTTCTAAAAAAAATATTTATAAGATAATAGACATTTGTTCAGCGTTCAATTTTTAGACGTAATATTGGCATATACAAGTCGGGATTATCCATATAAAAAATAATAATAACTCGATTATTTGAAAATAGAATCACATATGCGAGAAACTCGGTATGCAAGTTGGGTTTTTTCTCAAAATTTTTATATTCACGCAAGTTATGTATAAGAAACCTCCTAATATTGAAAAAGGATATTTTAATACAAATCTAATAGATAATATTGATACAGATATAAATAGAATTAGAAATTTATCAGATAATAATTTTAATAATATTTTAAAAACCATTTCAGTCAACAAAAGTAATAAAATCTAAATAAGGAATATTCTAAGGAAAAGATGTTTGTGGTTGTAATTAATATGTGAAAGTACTGTATAATCTGTTCCTACAAAAGTAATAAAAGTAATTAGAGATAAGATTTTATAATATATTAATTTTCTATTGGTCATTCAGTAATAAATATTAGATATGATGCTAATCTTCTATTTGTTCTTTACTTACAACAAAAATTATAAATAGTTTGTATTAAGGAAAATACGTTTGTCAATTAGAAATAAAGTGTTTAAATTTTAAAATAAAAAAATAAATATTTATTTTAATTAAATTATTAACGAATAACAAAATTGGCGCAGTCGGTAGGATAATTTTAAAACGAATTATCCAGTAAAAATGAATCGATAATCGATAAATAACATTAAAAAATTTAATTAAATAATAAATTTAACAATAGTGTTAACACCGGTAATTAAACGAACATTTAGTGAAGTGTCTCAAAATAATACTGAGAAACAATAAATTAAAGAAAAGTGGAAAACGAAAAATAAACTATATTCGCAGAAACAAAACTTAATTTAATTTAAAATAAACATTAAATACTCAAAAACTGAAATTTCTAAATAACCCATATTTATCAGAACAAATTTGCACTTTAGAATCAGTGGGCAATGATATATGGGGTAAATTTAAAATTAAAACATTTAAACAAAGAAGAATATCAGGAAATAAGAAAAATTATTAATAGATTTGAAAGTATATTTTTCAAAGATGGAGATAAATTAACTAGCACTCCAGAAATAGAACACGAGATTATTATAACCCCCAATCATCAAATTAATTTCAAATTATATAGATATCCTCCACAGTACAAATTAGAAGTTAGAAAACAAATTAAGGAGAGGAAAGATCAAGGATCAATTAGAAAAAGTTATTCTAGGTATTCAAGTCCTTTGTTAATCGTACTAAAAAAGAAATAAAATTCAGGGAAAAGGAAATATAGGTTAGTAGTGGACTATAGAAGACTAAATGAGGTAACGGTTGATAATAAATTTCCGTTACCCAATTAGATTAATTATTGGACAAGTTAGGGAAAGCAAAATATTTTACTACTTTAGATTTGACGAAAGGTTACCGTCAAATTATGATAAAGAAAGAAGGCAGAAAGAAAACAACATTTGTAACATCTTTTGGTCTTTATCATAAATTAACTATATACATAGAGTATTCACGTAGAACCAAAAAGTTAGACAAGTTTTTTTATTTCGTAAAATCTACTTTATCGTATTTTAGTTTATTTTTATTTTAATTTTTAGTTTTTTTTTGTATGTCACTCGATGTGTGTACATTTGTATATATTCCTTCTTTTTTTTTTTTTTTGTTTTGTATGTATATTATATCGCAGTTTGTGTAAGTTTTGATTATAAAATAAAAAAATATTGATAGAAAAAGAAGAATGAAATTTCTTTTTTTTGCTTTATATTTTTTTACTTGCATTATTCCAAATCTTTCAAATCGTTGGAAAATATTTCCATAAATTGTCTTCTAATGTACCTATGTACTTTAAATTTTCGTTAGTTTAAAATAGGTATTTAAAATTTTTTTAAAATTTTTAGGTTTTTACTATAAAAATATAATTAAAAATTTTTGTTTACCTTATTGAAAAGTTGTTTTATGATTTTATTATTTAATTTAAAATTCTAAAAGGGAAAAAGCCGGGTAAAATATATTATGGAAAAGTAAATAAATAAGCTTTCAAAATTCATATTCCATTCGGCATAAAAAACCCTTCAAGTATGTAAATACACATTATAAAAATAATATACATTTGTATATATGTACTTTGGGTTGTCTTTTGTTCTGCCGGAACCATAATCGGAAAAACCACTAATTTCATCCTGTGCACAATTATAGTATAGCCTTCTAATGGCTATTTCTTCGAATACCAATACAGCCAACCTTTCGATTAAATCTTTTTCTGAGAATATAATGCCTAACTCATTTATATTTTTGTCGTTAAGACCTATATATAAATGTTTGTTGGGATCCATCTATTAAGGGAACTAAAATGGGGCAAACTAAGCTTTACTCTATTTCTCAAAAATTTTGCCCCCGCCAGGAATCGAACCGAAAAGTTTTTACTACTAATCTCATGTACTAAACCACTACAACACCATAGAACAATTCTTAATTTTCCTACAAAACGAGTTTTTATTTATCTTAATTTTTTTTTTTAAATAATTGTAGTTGCTATGGTATCAATTGTTTGTTTTAAAAAACAGTTTTTAAATAATTGTAGTTGCTATGGTAAAATTGTTTGTTTTAAATAACAGTTTTGAATTTTTTTATAGAAATATTTAAAAAAATTAATAATTTTTAATATAAATGAGAGTTTTCTGTCAAATTTTCTATAAAATAAAATTTTTCATACATAAAATAAATACATATATTTTATTAAAAAGAAAGTAGATAACAAAAAATGAATTTAAAAAAAAAAAAATTTTTTCTTAGCCGGAATTCGAACAAAGACATTTTGGCTGCAAGTAACATTTCCTAACCACTACACCATGAAGCGATTAATAATTTAACTACATTTTGTTTGTTTTAATATTTGGTTTCTATTTAGTTATTAATTTTGAAAATATTCATATAATTTCGAAAAATTTGTATGGCAGCTACCCGAAGCCTTTATCCGATTATAACCAAAAACAATAGGGAACCTACAAATTGTCTAAAAATTACTTTGTGAAAGTTTCAGAACTCTAGCTCTTATAGTTTTTGAGTTATCGTGCTGACGGACGGACACACATAGCTAGATCGATTCACTTTTCGATGCTGATTCGATACGTACCCTTGACACTATATCTAGCTCGTATATTTCGATGCGTTACAAACGGAGGAGTAATTTTAATATACCCGATGTTCATATATGTATGCACGGGTATAAATACGTATATACAAAATACACAAATGTAAATACATACATCGAATAACATACAAAAAAAAACAACAATAAAAATATTAAATAAAATTTGTTAAAAAGAAATCGTCCAACTTGAAAAGGAAATATAAACAATTGTACATACCTAGATTGACAAACAAACAAAATAAAAATAAAGCAAAGAAATAATCTTAATTTGATTTTACTATGTATACCAAAAATATGGTCATCTTTTTATGATAATGGGGTGATTTCAAATACCGTATTGGGGTGATTTCAAATCAACAAAATTGACTAATATTTTTTGTTCTAGATGAATACTCTATGTATATGATTTCTTTATGTCTTTATGAAATTAATAGAATGCCATTTGGTTTGAAAAATTCACCAGCCATTTCAGATGATATTTTAATATTTAGTGCATCCCTTCAGGAACACGTAAAAGGAATTATAGAAAAATTCAATATACAAGAAACAAAAAATTGAAAGTACAAGTAGATAAGTGTAAATGTATGAATAGGGAAACAGAGTTTTTAGGCTACATTTTAACACAAATCGAACGAGGAAATGAAACCTAATCCAGACAAGAAAAATTTTAATACAAAAATCAGAAATACCAAAGACACAAGAACAAATAAAACGTTTCTTAGGGTTAACAGGCTATTATAGGAAATTTGTAAAAGATTGGACTACTTTAGTGTTTTACCCATTACTAAATATTTAAAAAAAGATATGAGAATAAACCTAAAAGATCCCAATTATATTGCAGCATTCGAAAAGTTAAAAACAATAATTACTAGCCACTCTATATTAAAATACCCAAATTTCGTAAAACTTTCATTTTAACTACAGATGCTTCTAATTATGGACACCCAATATGTTTTGCATCAAGAACGTTAAATAACCATAAAAAAATTATTCTACAACCGATAAGGAATTCCTAGCTAATATGTGGTCAGTGAATTATTTCATATATTTGTATGGAAATAAATTCAAAACCCTTACGGATCACGAACGAAATAAATATGTACATGCTAAATATAAAGGTAAAGACATGTCACCAAGACATCAAAGATGGTTATTTAAATTAGGTGAATATACCTTTGATATAGAGTATTTAAAAGTTAAAGAAAATAAAGTTGCCGATTTCCTTAGAAGAATAGAACAAAACGAAGATAAAGCTTTAACTAAAGAAAAACAAAAAGCTAATTCAGAAAATTCTCTTAACAATCAAGAAGAAAAATCAGAATTAATTTTCTATTTAACATAGATAATGTAGAGAACTGGTAGACCAAATTCCAATTAAGGAAGAAATTGTTAATATATATAAAACTCAAATTATTTTAACTAATAATAAAACTAAAGAAAGAGAAATAAGTTTAGGTAGAAAAATTATTTACATAGCAGACTATGATTTTCATAATTTAAAAGAAATATTTCGGAGACATTTAAACAAAGGGTTAATAGGCATATATTCAGAACTACCAGATACGCAATATAACATAAGTACAACAAAAAATTCGTTTTTCTAAAATTGAAAAACTAAAAGAATTGCAGATAACGAATTCAACGTAATACAAATCAAAGAATTCTTACAAGCACCCGGCATAGTACTACATCTGACAAAACCAAATAGTCACACAGGTAACAGTGATGTTGAAAGATTCCATAATTCATTAGCCAAAAAATTTACAGTAATTAAATTAGTTAAAAACAATTTATTCGCACAAAGAATAATACAACAAGCCGTGAGGAGTTATAATAAAAGATTTCATTCTTCAATAAACAATTGATGAAAATACCAAGGGTTTTTAAAAAAGCACATTTTCAAAATTATATTGTGTTAAAAACTGAGTTTAATTTGGAAATATATAAACTGGTGACACAGTCACTGCTTACTTGTAAAAACAGTAAATTTTTAATTTTTAAGTCCTAATAACACTTAAATGGGGAAGGTTGCCAAATTTCTCAAAGATTTAATCTCACTCCCCCCCCCTTTCAATTTTTTTAGCTTCTAGGAATTAAATCAAGCAGCTGTCTTTCGACGTTTTCAGATTGAAAAAATACCTCATAGAACTCTTGCTATAACATTTTCAATAAAGCATTTCTCCCAAATCTGAGCGGCTGTAGCTCCGTAACTGGTGGGGCTACAGAAAAAAGTTCTTCCATGAAATTATTTTTTTTTGCAATACCTACCCGTGGTTAAAGATTCTTCTCTCTACTTCAAACAGTGTAAGAGGTTGTGTAAACATACGGACAGACGGACGGACGGACAAAGTCAAAATTAAGAAAAACCTTCCAAACTTGTTGAAATTTTCGTTTTAGAGCTTTCAATTTTGTATATAAATAAAAAAAAATTTTTGACAGGTATTCAAGTTATAGATGTTTTTATTTATAGCAAAATTTAACTTTTTGGACTCCTTACCGCTCCTAAACAGGGGGCGTGACAAAAAAAAATTCTTAACTGCCTCTTTCTTATTTCTGAAAATCTAACTTCTCCCAAAATTTGAAGTTTCTAGATTTAGCCGTTCAGATATTATGAAGGGCCAAAAATTTTGCAAAACTTAGTTTTAGATAACGGTCAATTTGAATACCGTATGGTATACCTATACATTTGGCTTTTAAAAGTTTGTAAAGTTTATAAAAACAGCTGTCTTTTACGTTTTCAGGTTGAAAATATGCCTTACAGAGCTCTTGTTATAACTATTTCAATATAGGTCTTTTTCCGACTTTGAGCGACTGTAACTCCATAACGGGAGGGGTTACAGAAAAAAGTTTTAACATTAAATTATTTTTATTGTAATACCTACCCGTTGATGATATTTTTTTAATCAGCCGTAGGTAAAAAAGGATGGACGGACGGACAGAAAAATTTTTTAAAAATGTGCTAAAAACATGCTAAAAGAGGTGCAAGATCGTAAGGTAGATTTCGAAAAAATTAAAATGTATATGGGGACAAATAAATTAAAGAAAAATGAAAGTTTAAATAAAAATAGGGAAGATTACGAGGAAACTAGAACAGAAGGGTTTATAAAAAATTATAAAGCGAATACATATAAACAATTACCTAAATACATAAAATATAAATTAAATAATATACATGAAGCAAATATTAAGAGAAAACTAAAATTTTCAGATGTTTCAATACAAATGATGTTGACATGGTTTCTGTTAATAACACTGACTACTGGACGCCTGAACAAACAGGGAATTGATGAACACACCGGTTTTACTGTAATAAATTTAGACAAAACAAAAACAGTAACAGAATCAAATATAATGCTACATAATTAATACGACAGAAATAATAGAAATGAATAAGACGTGACCAAAATGTACATGAGTTAGACGTTAAGAATAAACAAATATTACAGAATTGACAGAATTGACAGAATTAAAAAATAAAGTTCTTACATTAGTACCAATTCATAAAAGACAAAAAAGAGGACACATAAATATGGTAGGAAGTGCATCCAAATGGTTATTTGGAACAAAAGACGAAGAAGACAGACAAAAAATAGAAAAATATTTAACAGCAATAAATTTAAACAACCATAAAGCAATTGATAATCTTAATTAACAAATCAAAATTAATGATAATTTAAATAAAACATTAATAATCTTAAAAGATACAATTTTAGGTGCTTGGTATCTGTTCAACAAAGAAATAAATATAATGAAATTTAATTAAACCTAATTAGGTACTATGGAAACTTTTTTTCATGATCATTTATTAAAAATACAATTATTAAAAAATAAAATTGAAGACATTCAAGACAACTTAGCTTTAACAAGATGGTATTTTACACCCCCAAATATACTGACTAACACAGAAATTGAAGAATATAATATTGATTTTTTGAAATTACAATATATTAGATTAGGTGTAGCTAGTTTTGAAAACAATTTATTGATATTAGCAATTAAAATTCCGAAAACCTTTAGTAAGGTCCAATTATTTATTTTTTTTATTTATTTATTGTTTAAATTTACTTAGTGATATACATATTTTTTTTACATTTTTTTTTTTTTTTTCCTTAAAAGTAGAGCATTTATTTAATAATTTTATTTTTTGTTTTATTTTGTAACTTTGATATAAACAAAACTTATAGTTTTGGTATAAAACATCGCAGTTACTTCCTAATATTATTAACAAAGTAAATTTAAAATTTTAATATATTTACATATATACATATATAATTACATAAATACAATATCATAGCTCATAACATTATATGCTATAAGCATTGTTTCACTCCTGCGTTAAGCCATTTACAAATGTAGCATTATTCTTTAGTAATTGTTTCAGTTTTTTGACAAAAATATTCAAGTTTGAGCTTCTTTTTAAATCCATTGGCAATTTATTATAAATTCTTATTGATGACGAGAGACAGCTATTGCGTGATAACTCTATTCTTGATTTGGCATGATTTAAATTGTTCAACCTTCTTGTATTGTAATTATGAATATTATTTCTTTTGGTAATTATGACGTTTTTTTTATAAACCCCTTTTTCTATTTTGAAAATTAGTTTAGATTTTTCCAAAATGATGAGTTCGTGTAACTTCAGATATCCGGTGCGCTTAAAAATTTCGTTTGTTGGGGTAAGCCAATCGTACTTATGTAAGCATTTTATGGCTTTGTTTATTAAAACACAAATTTTATCTTTCAACCGTAATGAACAGCTGGACCAATTACATAAATTGTATCTGATGTGCGAGATAATATGAGAATAATAAAGCTT
Organism: Dolichopus griseipennis; assembly: GCA_963082915.1. Lineage (NCBI taxonomy): Eukaryota > Metazoa > Arthropoda > Insecta > Diptera > Dolichopodidae > Dolichopus > Dolichopus griseipennis. The sequence continues at coordinate 229,321,959 of OY720441.1, forward strand.
ATCTGCAGTTTGTTTATTCAACATAATTCCACTTCTTTTGAAGGCACCAAGCAGAGGCACAATTTTTTTTACTAATCTATTAATATGATCTTCCCACTTTAGTTTTTCATCTATTACAACCCCAAGGTATTTATAAGTAGTAACTCTTTCAATTTTAGTCTTATTTACCAATAGATTCGGATTTATATCAATTTTATTTTTTATTTTATATACTATATATTTTGTTTTTTCCGCATTAATAGTTAATTTATTACCTTTAAGCCAACTTTCATATATCCCCAAATCAGTATTTACAAGACTTTCAAGTTCTTCACAGGTTCTAGCATTATAAATAAGTAGAGTATCATCAGCAAAGATCTTATAGTCAGCCCTCAAATTCGTATACTGGATATTATGAATATAAAGTAAGTACAGTGTGGGACCAAGTACTGATCCTTGAGGAACACCAATATTTATAATATTTTCATTACTGAAAACCCCATTAATTTTTGTCATAGTTTTTCTATTATTAAGATATGAGTAAAGTAAATTATTAGCAGTACCCCTTATTCCGATTTCGTGCAATCTGTCAAGTAAAATATTATGGTCCACTGTATCAAAGGCTTTCTTTAGATCAACGAATACCGAACATACATAATTTCCCTGATCCAGTTTATTTATAATTGAGTTGGTGGATTCAAGGACTGCAGAGTCAGTTCCAATTTTCTTTTGAAAACCAAATTGATTTATATCAAATCCTACAACTTTTTGCACGAACTCCTGTATTCTAGAGTTAATTACCTTTTCAAATACTTTTCCAATACAGCTTGAGAGAGTAATCGGTCTATAATTTGATACATCTGAGGTTGATCCCGATTTAAATATAGGTACAACAATACTTGATTTTAAACACTCGGGATATATACCAGTATTTAGACACCTATTTATCAAGCATACAATTGTAGGTGTTATTAAAGTTGCAACATGTTTTAAATCTGAAGCTGAAATATTATCACCTCCTGGAGAACTATTTTTTAACTGCATGATAATGTTATGTATTTCCGTTTCATCTGTTGGTTTAAGAAAAATAGACTGTTCAACAAATCTATTTTTTATTGTGTATTTTTCAGCATCAACAATTTTATCAGCTAGTTTGTTTCCGATAGAACTGAAGTAAGAATTGCATGAATTTGCAATTTCAAAACTATCGCATGTTCTGATTCCATTACTGTTTATTTCTTTGATAACCTTACTTAACTCAGTTGATTTTTTCAAGATGAGATTATTTAGTACTTTCCAAATTTTCCTTTGATCACCACCAGCTAATTGTAGTTTATCATTAAAATAATTTTGTTTGGCTTTAGTTATTTCATAATTAACCTTGTTCTTTGCATTTTTAAAACTTGCTTGAATATCTATATTGTTAGGCTGCTTTTTCAACTTTTTGAACAGGTTATTCCTCTTTTTGATCATATTCAATAATTCCTTTGTCATCCAATGACTGTTGTTCCTCACTCTTCTGTGCGTTTTAATTGTAGAATTAACCTTCGCTTTTTGCAATATTTTAATAAGGTCATCCACATTTTGACATTTATTTATTTCAAGTAGTTTTCTTACATTTTCTTTATATTTCTTAAAATTTGTGGTGTAGAATTCCCTTTTACAAATAGGCTCAACTTTTTTTAAAACTTTATTTAATTTGACACTAATAGCTTTATGATCTAGATTTACTATATCGTGAAGCTTAATATCAAAGTCAAACTTATCTATATTTGTCAGAATATGATCAATGATCGTAGATGTATTTTCAGTCACTCTAGTAGCAGATTCATAACTTAGTACGTTCCTTATAGTTACTCCGTTAGATTCTAACATCAATTTATATGATCTGGAGAGCTCTGTGTCTGTTAATAAATCAATATTTATATCACCCATCAGAACTATATTCTTATATTTATCAAAAATTAAATCTAGATGTGCTAATAAATCGCTGTTGTTATCACTTGGTTTTTTGTAACAAACTGCAATTTTTAAAGATGGAGAAGTATTATTTAATGAAACAATTATAGTATTAAATTGATTAAATACTTCTAAAACCGTATACTGAATATTCTGCTTAATAAAAATAGCGGTTCCACCTCCTCTCGATTCATTATTAGAATTAAAAAATGCTGAGAAACCAGGTACATTAAAAAATCTTTCTTCATCTGTATATAACCAAGTTTCACCAATCATAATAATATCAATATCTATCTTGTCTTTAACAAAAAGTTCGATTTCAGTCATATTTTTCCTTAAACTTCTAGCATTAAAATGCACCATATTTATATTATTGTATTTGTTACGTATCATGGTTTACTAATCATGTAATTTTGCCAAGATTCTCTAATTTTTTGTAGGTGTTCTCTGTATTTATTATCAATATGTCTTCTATAATAAGTTAAATCTTTAAGTACTTCCTTTTTGGGTATTCCTGTGTTATCATGATAAGTAAAATATAGCTGACTAAGTTCTTCATAGTTATTTGGCAACCCTTCTTGATGAATAAGTACTTTCAAACTAGTTTGAGTAATACCATCATAACAAATGTCATCTTTATCATGGAAATAAGATAAGAATAACCTTACATTGTTATAAATCCTGTGCTCTCTTAATCTAGATAAGGCATACGTATTTTCACCAGACTCAATCGCTTTTTTTGTTAATCTAACAATTGGTGGAACCATGGGGTTAACAAAACTTTTCCTGCTGTCTTCTGTATTTAAACGTTTAGCTTCATCATTAGTTTTACCCAGTTTAGAATTGCTTTGAATGTTAATGGTTTCTCCTTTGACCCAATTTGAGTAGTCATTACTTAAAAGCTCTTTTGATCTAATGTTTTTATTGACGGACACGATTTCTCGATCCTTCAAACTATGTGAGATTTTATTATCGTTTTTAGAATCTTTATCTATTAAATTATTAGATAGGGTATTTGGGTTAATTTTATCATTTTTAATTTTACTTTTTACATTATCATTGTTTTGATGAATTCTATCGTTTTTAATCTTACTTGTACTATCATTTTCTACTTTTTCTGTATTATTAATATTATTATTATCGTTTTTTTGGTTAATTTTATCATTTTTAATGCTACTTTTTGAATTATTATTAATAGTTTTATTTATTTTTATATTACTTTTAAGGATAGTGTTCTTATTTGACCATAATTTTGGAAAATATGAAAGAATATAGTTACGCTTCTTTTTATCTTTATTATAATCAATTTTGTTAGTCTTTTCACTATTTTGGTTAATATTATTATTATTACTATTATTATTATTATTATTTTCATTGTTATTATTTTCATTTTTTATAAGAGTTATATCACTGTTAGTGTCTCTAATATTATTTATACTTGGTTTAACATTGGTATTATTCTTATTAATATTATCATTAACATTATCAGTTCTGCATGCAGAATCACTTTTTTTATTTTCATTTACATTTATATTTAATTTGTTATCCTCTTCTTCTATTTTCCTTAATTGCTAGTATCCGATTTTTTGTTTTCTTATACTTAATTTATTTTTATACACTGGACATGATCTACTAAAAGTTTTATGATTAACATCCAACCCCAAACTGAATTTTTCGTTCGATTTTAAGCAATTAATGCATTTATTAATTTCCTCTTTTTGGCATTCACTTGTCTTGTGTTGTTGGTGGCATTTCAAGCATGTTTCTTTATTCGTGCACTCAGCAGCCCTATGGTTAAATCCTTTACATTTATAACATCTAGAGACTTTTATGGCATCAAAGACCTTGCACCTTTCCCATCCAATACATAATTTTTCGTTAGCTATTATTTTTGGGAATGATTCCTTATCCACTTCTATAATTGCATTAAACATTTCTTTGTTGTATTTTTTCACTGGATATATCTTTAATACTTTAAGTTCACTCATTTGTAGAAAAGAATTTTGTTTTTTAAGTTTTTCCACAATATCATTTTCACTAAATTTATTATTCATGTGCACAATTTCTATGTTAGGTTTAATGACCACAGGTATTTTGATATCATAATTATCTTTCATTTTTTCTTCTAATTCCTTTTTGATATTTTCACGATCTTCGATGGTTTCCGTTTCTATTAAATTCATCCCATTACTTTTGTTTTCAATATTCTTTATTTTCAAATTTTTTGGGTCCACCTTTGTATTTAAATCGCTTTTTGTTTTTTCAGTTTTCTGCTTATTCTTCGGTTTTATTATTAACGGTAACTCTTTCTTCATTTTTAAATTTACACTTGCTTTAGTATTTTTAATTACATCAGCAAATGACACTGTTTGACCCATATTCGAATTAATATTATTTGTAACATTAATTTTTTTGCAGACCTCATCATTTTTTTTAATTGCACTAACAAATGATTCATTCACTTTTTCTGTTTCAATCTTGAAGACTTCAGTAAATTTTTGCATTTTCTCTATTTCTTTTTGTTGACTGGCTTTAATTTCTTCCAATCTCTTCATGTAATTAGTTTCAATAGCCTTAAGTAATTCAACGACTTCATTTTCATTTTTTTTTATTGCACGTTCAAATTCCTCTTTATATTCCTTAAGGTACTCATTATTTTTTGAAACTGCACTGTCCATGTTTTGTAAGACCAAATCAACATTTTGTATATATTGAATACAGTCGTCACAAATAAACTTAATATTCCTATTGGTGTATAGTAAGTTCACCGTAACTGATCCATTCCCGAACATTTTAACGCCTCATGATAAAATTTTTTGCACACACCTGCACATTCTACACCCGTTTCTCCTTTAATTTTTAGTTTGCACTTTTGGCACGAAGCCATTTCGCGTAATTAATATATATAATAATTTTTTTTTTTTTTTTTTGCGTAATTGCTGATTATGTTTTTTTCTGTTTATCTTTTATTAATTAAAATAATTATAATCGATAAAGAAAAAGTAAACACATCCGCACCGTACTGTAGTAAATTAATTACTGAATTAAAATTAGTAATTCTAATGAAAAATGTAAACAATAAAGAAATAGATTATTCGCAAGAAATAATTTTTAATTTTAACAATAAAAACTATAAATATGAAAAACTTAAAACTATAAATGAAATATCAGTATCAAAACATTGTATCCATAAAAATTGTAAATTAATTAAAAGTAATGTAACAGAAATATTGTTATAAGATGAACAAACAATTATAATTAAGAATTAATGTAACATAACTTTAGATCCATCGTGTGATAAAAGAAAAACATTGTTATCGGGAAATATCATAATATTTAATCGGCTTATTTTTTCCAATACAAATATATGCATCCTTTTTCTGGGTAAACTATTTGACCAATTTTAATGAAACAACAACCAAAAGAAAGGTTTATTTTGTTTTCATAGGACAATGATATATTTTTTTAAGAATATTGCGTTTTTTCAGGTGAAAACCTGTTTTTAATTTAACGTAATTTTAAATTTAACGGTCACGCGGGTAAAAGTTGAGGCTTATGACTCTAATATTATGCGCCGACTTTCTGTGTAAATGTAATTCATTTTCGGTTGTAACTCGCAGCTAAATCTAAATCAAAAGATTATAGGCGCCGACTTATGTATATCTTTCTTTTTTTTGTTTAGTTCAAATATTCAATGAACAAGGAGATTTAAATTTTTTTAAAATTTTTTTTTTGTTATTGTTTTTTCTTTATCTTAAAAAGTGAATGAAAAAAATGAGTTCTGTTCGAAATGAAAGCAATACATTTGGTTTATACAGTAATTTTCATTTAACGAACTCGGTGCAATTTTGGTTATAATAAACTTTACACTTTTTGCCAAAAAATTAAATTTTACCTAAAAATGAGAGTTTTTTATTACATTGATATTTCTTTTATTTAAAATTATTATATCTAATTATGTTGTTTGGTGATTAATTTAGTATTTTTTTATTTTTTTTTGGAATATAAAAAAAAATCATAATAACGCATCAAAAATACAAAAAAAATTTCATTAGAAGAAAAAGCTCTATACATAGGCTTGAGGCTGACACATCAAATAAAATTCTAGCAAATGAGTTCGAAGTGTCCATTATAGAATCAGCACATTCTACAATGTTCAAGTCTTATACTAATTTTTCAAAATTCACAGCATTCTTTTAAAACGACATTCGTTTATTACGACGAATATTTTCCGTCCCATCATGGTCGTTATAACCGAAAAGTACTGTACTTTGTTTTCGTTTGCTTAAAAATTTTTTTTTTTTAAATCGTATGTTGTTGTTGCTTTTTGTTAAGTTTTTTGTAAAATAAAAAACCGACTTCTGATAAATAATATTTCTTAAGAAAAATGATTTGTTACTTATGGATCAACCAAATTCAGCATGTACGGCGTTCAGTTTCTGTCAAAAAATTTTGAAATAAGTTGTTATGTAAATAAATTTACATGAAAGCATACTCGACGTACTGTACCTCGGAGTTTTAAAATTTAAAAATTGACAAAGCGTATAAAAATATTGTAATTATTTTTTCTTATGTTGCTACGATTAAATTTTAAAAATAAAATATTTTAAAATAATATTTTTTAAAACATATATTCAAAATAATTGAAAATACTAACAATATGTTTGCAAAACTAAAAAAAAAATTATCTTTCTTAAAAAAAATTATTTGTTCCTTACGTCCCAACTTAAATAAAAGCGTACGGCACGTGATGAAATTAGTATTTTCTTATTTATTTTTTAATATAAAAAAAACGAGGAAGAGTGTAGTAGAGTAGAGACTGTGTCAACTCTGGAATACCCGTATGACCGTAACATATACATTATATCATCCGGTTAATTACTTTTGGCAAAATTTCAAACATTCAGCTTTATTAGGTGTAGAGTAATGCTCATATAAAAGAAGGAGTTGTATGGCAGCTACGCGAACCCTTTGCAGTAGACCAACCAAATTTTGCAGTAACTTTGGCCATTACACTAAACTATTTTTGGCAAAATTTCAGACACCCAGCTTCATTTGGTGTAGTGTAATCCTCATATAAAAGAAGGAGTTGTATGGCAGCTACTCGAACCCTCTGCAGTAGACCAACCAAATTTTGCAGTAACTTTGGCCATTATACTAAACTACTGTTGGCAAAATTCAGACACGCAGCTTCCATAGGTATAGAGTAATGCTCATACAAAATTAGAAGTTGTATGGCAGGTACTCGAACCCGTGGACCAAAATGGCTGAATTTAAAACTCGATTCCGTTTTTTGCATAAAAACGAATTTGTGAAAATTTCATAATCCTAGCTCCTTTACTTTTTGAGTTATCGTGATGACGGACGGACGGACAGACGGACAGACGGACAGACGGACAGACGGACGGACGGACGGACATATATAGCTAAATCGATTTATTTTTCGATTCTGATCCGATCCATACACTTGAGTTTATATCTACCCCCCCCTCCTTCTCTGCGTCACAAACGTAATGGCAAATTTATTATACCCTTGGACTATATAGTCATACGGGTATAAACATAACGTATCAAAAATACAAAAAAAAATTTCATTAGAAGAAAAAGCACTACACATAAGCTTGAAGCTGGAACATCATGTAAAATTCTAGCAAATGAGTTCGAAGAGTCCGCTCAAAAATTAGCATATTCTACAATGTTTAATTCTAATACTAATTTTTCAAAATTCACAGCATTCTTTTAAAACGACATTCGTTTATTACGACGCATATATTGTGTCCATTCATGGACTTTTGAAATATATTCTGTAGTTGCCATTACGTTTGAGAGATGTATAACAAATGTTGTTATAAAATATGTTTGCAAATAATTAAAAATGACAAATCTTTCTTAAAAAAATAATTTGTAATTAAAATAATTTCTTCCTTAGAGCCTAATCAAAATCAACGCGTATGGTGTATAATTTCTGACAAAAAATTTTGAAATGAAAAGGTTGGTACATGAATTTACATAAGAGCACACGAAATATGCAACGTACAGTACCTCGGATTTTTAAAAATTGACAAAGCGTATAAAAATATTTTTATTGTTTTTTCCTATGTTGCTACGATAATGTTTTAAAACAAAAATAGAAAATTTTAATAACATAATATTTTTTTAAAATATTTGTTTCTTAAAAAATATATATTCACAATTATTGAAAATACCTATAATATGTTTCATAACCTTCACTAATTCAGAAAGAAACATACGGAAGCAAAAACAAAAAAATAAACTCTCTTAAAAAAATATTTTGTAATTTAAATGTTTTGTAACTTAGGGCCCAACCTAATTCAACGCGTACGGCGAAAAATTAAAATTTTATTTTACAATATGTTTCATAACCTTCACTAATTCAGAAAGAAACATACGAAACAAAAACAAAAAAATAAACTCTCTTAAAAAAATATTTTGTAATTTAAATGTTTTGTAACTTAGGGCCCAACCTAAATCAACGCGTACGGCGAAAAATTTCTGTCAAAAAATTTTGAAATAAGTAGTTATATAAATAAATTTACATGAAAGCAACCCAAATACGCGTTACGCGTTGCACTGTACCTCGGGTTTTTAAATTTTACAAATTGATAAATAGAATAAAAATATTGTTTTCGGTTTTTCAAGTAATGTTTAATTTTAATTAATAATTAAAAATTTTTATTTTACATTTTAAACATCGAATAAGTTAGTGTGTTTCAATCTGGATTTCGGCAAAATCGTAACACTATAGACAATCTGACATATTTGGAAACAGAAATCATGGAAGCTTTTGAAAACAAAAAGTTCTTGATTTCAATATTCTTTGATTTAGAAAAAGCATATGACAGAGTATGAAAACAAAGAGTAATTCGGAAAATAATTAAAATTGGACTTAAAGGAAATATTAACAAATTTGTGGCAAACTTTTTAACAAATAGAACATTTCAAGTAATCACTGCAAACACAGTTTCGTCAGAGAAAGTTCAGAAAAATGGTATACCACAAGGATCGATACTAAGCGTAATACTATTTATTACAGCCATCAACGATATTTTATTTAATATTGAAAGTCCTGTAAAGTTTATGATTTTTGCGGATGACCTATCAATATTTATGACACACTCCAATCTTGAGACATTGCAAATGAATTTACAAAACACAATTAACAAAATAAATGAATGGTGTAAAAAAACTGTATTTAAAGTATCAGAAGAAAAAACTGTAGCAATGCTTTTCACTAGGAAAAGAAAGCATATTTATCAACCAACTCTTAGTTTAAATAATATACAAATAAAATATGTTGATACACATACATTTTTAGGACTCATATTTGATTCAAAACTAAATTGGAATGCCCATATAAACTTAATTAAGAACAAAGCTAAACGAAGTCTAAATATATTAAAAATGCTATCTAATTCAAGATATGGTTCGGACCGTGAAACTCTTCTTAAACTTTTAAATGTTATAGTATTACCGATAATAGATTCCAGTTCAATTTATAGCTCAACTTGTAAAACGAATCTAAAAAAACTTGATGTAATCCACAACCTATTAATTATACTTTTAAAGTATTAATTATACTTTTAACGAGTACGGTCGTGTTTTTAATTAACGGTGAAAAATAATTTCAATAAAAAAATAAAACAAACAAAATTATTTAATGTCAATGCTCTTAACAGTTGTTCCTACAATTAATAGGTATGGCTGATTGCAATAAATGTCGGACGAAAATACGAGGCGAAACGGGTATTAGATGCGTCGGAGTGTGTGGAAAAATATTTCATTGCGCTGTAAAGTGCTCGGGTCTTGAACAGTCGGCAAGTAACTTGCTGAGTTCAAATTTGAACATTAAATTTATTTGTGATGATTGTATTCAATACATTCATAATGTTGATTCGATATTGGAAAATATTGGTCTTGAGGTTGCAAAAAATACCGATTATTTTGGGCAATATAAATTAGAATTTGAGAGTGCACTAAAAAAAAATCAATTGGAAACAATGCAGCTATTGAAAGCTATTGAAGACAGGTATACTGAACGGTTAGAAAATATAAAAAGTGTTCAACAAAAAGAATTGGAAAAAGTTTTTAAACTGAGTGAATTATTTAAAACAGACAATGAAAACCTGTGTACAAAAATGAATGACACTTTATTATTATTTCAAACGGAAAGTGAAAAACTGAATGTAACCTTAAATAACCAAACAGAAAAGCTGACTGATACAATTCTAAATTCAGTAAAAAAAAATGATGAAGTGTGCAATAATTTAAAAAATATTGTAAGTAAAAATAATGGAAATATAGGTCAATCGGTGTTATATGCTGATATTTTAAAAACAAAAAATGATAGTGTAAATGCATTTCCAGCAATCAAAAAAAATTTGTCCTTGTTAATAAAACCAAAAAATAAGCAAAAAACTGATAAAACAAAAAAAGACTTAAATACGAATGTAGATCCAAAAAACTTAAAAATTAAAAACTTTGAATCTAGGAATAATGGAATTATTGTAATTGAAACGGACACAAAAGAAAATCGCGACATAATTAAGAGTGAACTTGAAAATAAAATGAAAGAAAACTATGATATAAAAATCCCGGTTGAAATTAAAACTAAATTTGAAATAGTGCATATGAATAATAAATTTACTGGTGATGAATTAATAGAAAAGATTAAGAAACAAAATAGTTTTTTGGAAATGAGTGAATTAAAGGTATTAAAATTAAGTACAGTAAAAAAATATAACAAAGAAATGCAAAACGTGATTATTGAAGTGGATAAGGAATCTTTTCCTAAAATCTTAGCTGCTGAAAAACTCTGTATAGGTTGGGAAAGATGCAAAGTCTTTGATGCTATTAATTTATTGCGATGCTACAAATGTAAAGGTTTCAATCACAAATCGGCTGATTGTAAAAATCAAGAAACGTGTCTCAAATGTCATAAGAATCACAAAACTAGTGATTGTGATCAGCAGGAGGAAATTATGGAATGCATAAATTGTAAAAAAAATAATGAAAAGTTCCAGCTGGGTCTTAATGTAAAGCATAAAACATTTAGCAAATTGTGCCCAGTGTTTCTAAAAAAATTGAGTGAAAGAAAACAAAAAATTGGCTACTAGCAATTACAGATATCGGAAGGTATTGAAAAAATATCGAATGATTGTAAGGAGATTGTTGCAGAAAGCATGTGTAATAGTTTAGAAAAAGCAAATAAAATTGATATGGATACTACTGAAAATAAAATTAATAATAATAATTGTAATAACAATAACAATAATAATAATAATATTACTTCTAATGACAATAATAATAATAATAATAATAAGGTAAATGATAATATTAATAAGATAAATAATAATAATAATGAAAGTAATAATAATAATGATAGTGATACTAATAAATTAAATCTAAAAGATGTAAAGGAACATAACACTGATCCCAAAAATGACAAAATTAACCAATATTCAAAGGAAGGACAAAATAAGAAACATAGAATTAATGAAAAAAATAATCTATTTTTGAAAATTATGTCTTTTAGTAAAAATAAAAGTAGTAAAACTACTAAGCCTAATAATAATGATATTAAAAATGAAAAAACAAGCACAAATAGTATAAAGGGTTCAAATACGGTAATTACGGAAGAAATCAAAAAATTAAAGAAGGATTCTCCTAGTAACAATTATTCAAACTGGGTTAGAGCTGAAACCATTGAACCGCTTATTAAGGCTAAACCTGTTAAAATAAGTGATGAAACGATAACCAATTCACAAGATAAGCAGGCAAGTTTTATAGACCCTTTCGTTCCTCCAATTGTAAAATTAACAAATAAATCTGTTGAGACTGGTGAAAATGTATATGCTATATCCAGACTAAGAGATCACAGAATTTACAACAATGTGAGAATGTATTTGTCATACTTCCATAATCAAAATGATATTTGTTATGAAGGTATTACTCAGACTAGTTTGAAAGTACTAATCCATCAAGAAGGCTTACCGAATAACTATAATGAACTTAGCAAATTGTACTTTACTTATCATGAAATTACAGGAGTATCTAAAAAGGAAGTACTTCATGATTTAGCTTATTTTAGGAGGCATATCGATAATAAACACAGAGAACAGCTGCAAAAATTTAGAGAAAATTGGCAAAATTATATGATTAGTATTCCAACTCCATGATGCATAACAAACTTCATAAACTAAACATAGTTCATTTTAATGCAAGAAGTTTAAGAAAAAATATGCTCGAAATTGAATTATTTGTAAAAAATAGGAAATGTATTGATGTCATTATGATTGGTGAAACTTGGTTATACTCGGAGGAGGAAAAGTTTTTTAATATTCCAGGATACTCAGCTTATTTTAATTCCAATAATTTATCTAGAGGAGGTGGTACGGCGATTTATGTCAAACAGAATTTGGAACACAAAGTCGTGGAAGTGTTTGAGCAATTCAATACCATCATTATTTCACTAAGCGACACTACTCCAGATTTAAAAGTTGGTGTATGTTATAAAAGACCAAGTGATAATAATAATGAATTTATAGCACACTTGGACTTAATCTTTGATAGATATAAAAACATTATTATAATTGGTGATTGCAATATTGATTTATTAGTTGATGCAGAGCTCACTAGATCCTATAAATCAATGTTAGAATCTAATGGAATTAGTATTAAGAATAAATTAAGTAAGGAATATGCTACTCGAATAACTGAAAATTCTTCTACGATCATTGATCACACTCTTTCAGATCTCGAAAAATATCAATTTGATTTCAAGTTGCATGATATTGTAAATTTAGATCATAAAGCCGTATTTGTCAAAATAAATAAAATTGTAAAAAAAATGGAACCTATTTTCAAAAAGGAAATTGATACCACAAATTATAAAATTTTTAAAGATAATGTTAGAAATCTACTTGTGACAAATAATAGTGATTGTGTCGATGATCTCATTGATATATTACAAAGAGCTAAGGTAAACTCTACAATAAAAAAGCAAATGAGAGTCAGAAAGGATAACTTATGGATGACAAATGATTTGTTAAGCATAATAAAACAGAGGAATAGACTGTTTAAAAAGTTAAAAAAAAATCCCCATAACCTTGAAATACTAGCAAGATTTAAAAGTGCTAAAAATAAGGTAACTTATGAAATAACAAGAGCAAAACAGAATTATTTCAATAATAAAATACAATTGGCTGGCTCTGACCAAAGAAAAATCTGGAAAGTACTTAACAATTGTATCTTAAAAAAGTCAAATGATTGTAACAAAGTAATAAAAGAAATAAATATTAGTGGAATTAGAATATGTGATAGTTTTGAAATTGCAAACTGCTTCAATACTCACTTCAGTGAAATTGGAAACAAATTAGCAGACAAAATTATTGATTCTGAAAATTATACAATAAAAAACATTTTGAACGGTCAAACAATTTTTCTACAACCAACGGATGAAAAAGAAATATATAAAATCATTATGCAGTTAAAAAATAGTACACCAGGAGCTGATAATATAACAGCCGCAGATCTAAAGCATGTTGTAACATTAATAGCGCCTAAAATTGTTTGTTTGATAAATAAATGCCTATCTACTGGTATGTATCCTGAGTGTTTAAAATCAAGTATTGTTATACCTATACTTAAATCAGGGTCACCACTGGATGTGTCGAATTATAGACCAATTACTCTTACAAGCTGCGTAGGAAAAGTGTTTGAAAAAATTATAAATGTCAGAATTCAAGATTTCATTCAAGAGGTCGTGAGCTTTGAGAGGAATCAATTTGGTTTTCAAAAACGAATTGGAACAGACTCTGCAGTTTTCGAATCTACTAACTCAATTATAAACAAATTGGATGAAGGAAATTATGTATGCTCTGTATTTGTTGATTTAAAGAAGGCCTTTGATACGGTGAATCATAGTATCTTACTTGATAGATTGTATGAAATTGGAATACGGGGAGCAGCTCAGGATCTTCTTAACTCATACCTTAAAAATAGAAAAACTATTACGAAAATTAATGGAGTACTGAGTAATCAGATTACAATAAATATTGGTGTTCCTCAAGGGTCAGTGTTAGGTCCTACATTATATCTGCTCTATATTCATAATATCCAGTATGCGAATTTACTAGCTGAATATAAGATCTTCGCCGATGATACTTTACTTATTTACAGTGCCAAAAATTGTGATGAATTAGAAAGAGTAATAAATGCAGATTTGTGGAGATACAATAATTGGCTTAAAGGTAATAAATTAACTATAAATGCTGAAAAAACAAAATATATAGTATATAAAATCAGAAATAAAGTTGATATAAATCCAAAACTGCTAGTAAATAAGATTGAAATTGAAAGAGTTACTTATTATAAATACCTAGGTGTTGTAATTGATGAGAAGTTGAAATGGGAAGATCATATTATTAAACTAGAAAAAAAAATTGTGCCTTTGTTGGGTGCTATCAAAAGAAGTGGAATTATACTGAATAGGCAATCTGCTAACAGTCTATATCATTCTCATATTATTTCACACATTAGATATATGAATGGCTGAAAGATAAAATTGGAATCATAATAAACAAGGCGATAAAATGTTTGCATAAATTTAATTGGCTTACCCCAACAGATGTAATTTTTAAGCGTACGGGTTACCTGAAGTTATCTCAAATCATTGTTTTGGAAAAAGCTAAACTAATTTTCAAACTGGAAAAAGGAATTTATAAAAAAGCAATTCAAATTACTAAAAGAAGTTGTGTCCACAATTATAATACCCGGAAGTTAAACAACCTAAACCATACCAAATCAAGAACTGAGTTATCACGCAACAGCTGCCTTTCGTCAGCTATAAGGATTTATAACAATCTACCATTGGATTTAAAGGAGTGTTCAAATTTAGATCTCTTTGTAAAAAAACTAAAGTATTTATTGAGAAACAATCCCTCACAAGTGGACAGAATAACGCAGGAGTGATTACACATAACATAATTTTTATTATGTTATGTTATAGAATAATTGTATATATTTATTAATATACATATATATATGTATCCTTTAGATTGTAAGTAACTTTTACTTGTTTTATTAAATATGGAATTTTCTGTTATGTTTTATACCAAAACTTTATGTTTTGTTTATATCACAGTTAATAAATAAAAAAAGAAAATGTCGTAGTAAGATATAAGAAAATCCAAAAAAAAAATAATTAAAGAATTGTATTGAAAAAAATAAAATAAAGTAAAAAAAAAATAAAAAAAAAAAAAAAAAAAAAAAAACCTTGGTACAGGTATCTCAACTGGAGCATATCGAACAAGCCCTATTAAAAGTATAATGATAGATTCTGGTCAACTCAACCTATCAAAAAGACGAGAAAAACATATGATGAAGTACGCAGTCAAAATCTCTTCATTTAAAAATTACCCTTTAACAGATTTTTTAAGAAATGATAACATGCATAATAAAATGAAAAGATTACAAACTCGCTCTCAACCCTCTTTGACACGAGCCAGATTAATCCTAGAAAAATACAACATTAATTTTACAGATAATATAGAAACTCAAAAATTTTCTGATAGTCCCCCTTGGCTTGTTCCTGATCTGAAAATTGATTATAAATTAACAAACAATACAAAAAATACCACAAACCAAACTCAATTTCGGAAACTATTCATGGTAAAAATCACAACAACTTATTGTGAATATGAACATATATTTACAGATGGTTCTTTTAAAGATCAAGAAGCAGGATGTACATTTAAAAATAATCAAGAAGAGCATGAATTCCATCTGCAGGGTTATTCAAACATATTTATTTTGCTGAATTATATGCTATATATAAAGCACTTGAATACACTATGAAAAGAAATGAAAACAATTTTCTAATTTGTACAGATTCATTAAGCTCCTTAAAGGCTATTTCTCAATTATATCCAAGACATCCTACAATACAACGAATACAAACAATTATTCAAAAAATTATACATGAAAACGTTAAATTCATGTGGGTTCCAAGTTACATTGGAATTGAGGAAAATGAAGCAGTTGATAAACTAGCAAAAAGTTCTCTACAGGAACCATGTGATAAAAATTATTTTTTATACTACAATGACTATAAAAATATAATAAACACAAAAATAACTCAAAGTGTAGAACAAGAATGGATAGAAACGGAAAATAACAAATTAAGAGAAATTAAACCAAATAGTAAACCTTGGAAAAATTTGAATATACTTAACAGAAGAGATTCGATAGTTATAACTAGAATTAGAATAGGACATACGGATCTAACTCATAAATTTATTTTTGACAAAACAACACCATCAAAATGTGAATGTGGAATCAATCTTAGCATTAGACATATATTTGAAAATTGCCCCAAATATTCAATATATAGGCATAAATTATTAAAATCAAATAACTTGACAATTTTAAACAGTAATGATGAAACTGATCAAAACTATATTGTAAACTTTTTAAAACATATTGAAGTATACAATAAAATTTGAAACCAAATAATAAAAAAAATATAATAACAGAATCAAAATTAATAAAGTAAAATAGTAAAGCTTGTGGTTAAAAATATATCATTCAAAAATAAAAATAAAATTATTAGATTTAAGTTAATTATGTAAAATATTATGTAAAGGCCTGAAAAAACCTCAAATGTGTTCAAAGGCCTAAATAAAATTAAGTTAAAAAAAAAAAAAAAAAAAAAAAAAACATCGAATAATGTTTTTTCATGATAAAAAACTTTTTTTAGTTTTACTTCTTCGACATAACAAACGAATATTATATAAGGCGTTTTTTTTAATCAGAACAGAGATCTGAGCACGCTCTAAACAACATGAGCACGTTCTGAGCAGGGCATTAACAGAGTACGCTCAAAGCGTTCAGATTTTATAAAAAAACACTAAAAATTTATTTAAATTAAAACATTTTGACTTTTATTTTACAAGTAAAATCTCAAACAAACGTCAAAATGTCTTTAAAAACAAGTAAAGAAACAGTCAGTCGGTGCAACCGACTTAGAAATACCCTACACCTATTTGGTTCAAATTTAAGGACATATCCAAAAGTCATTTTAACACCATAAAAGCTGTTATTAATTTGATCGTAAGACATAGTTAACTAAATTAATTTTATAATACTAAAAATATTTTTTAATTACACTATCTATTAAAAAATATAACAAATTATTACTAATTTATCTATTTAAAAATATTAAAAAACAAAAAAACTTGAAATAAATGAAAATATATTTATTCCAATTCAATTACAAAATGAAAAAAATTCTAATTATTAAATTTTGTGATAAAAAGATAATCAAAGCATAATATATTCAATAATCCAAATTTTTTAAAATAGCAATTATTTTAAATGGTTAGTTTATATACCTCATAGAAAAGCTTATAAACGCAAAATATGCAATAAATGTATTTCTAAAATACAATTACAAATTTAGACCTTTTCATATAACTCATTTAAATATAAAAATTAATTTTATATAAATGCAGCAAGTACCTTTGAACATAGCTGAACCACTACAATTAAGTCTAGATTTCGGAGACACGTAGGACATAGGAAATATATTCTTTGGCTTCGAAATTAAACTCGACCACAACCAATTCGCATGGTACTTTCATTACTAGTAACCTAGAGTTTAAATTGCATAAAAATACCGGCATTATCTTTTGAGTTATGGTGTTTTTAAGATATATGTTTGTTAGTCCTTGAACTTGTCAAGGGTTCCAGAACCCGAAACCATGGTACGATCGCCCATATGCAGTCCCGTCATACTTTCAATACTAGTTAACCCTTGTACACAATTGGAACGTTCTATCTTAATTTTAAGTTACTAGTTTTATTAATTTCGATAATAAGCTTTTACATATTGGGAGGTCTAAGAGAGGTACTGAACCACCACTCCGCTTGATCCCAAATTAGGGGGGCACGCTAGAAATAGTAAAGAACACCCTGGGCCAAATTTGAAGCTTCTACATTTGTTTCAAGTTACTATCTTTATTCATTTCGAAAATATGCTTTAAGGTCCTCGGAACTGAGTGGCTGGTCCCCGACCCACTACTCCAATGGGGCCCAAATTTCCAAGACACTTACGAAATAGGAAGGGACACCCTGATACCATGCAATTTGGAGGTTCTATCTTCATTGGTTTCGGAATTATGCTAGTTTGGCCTAAATTCGATCAAAAATTTCTAAGTTCCGAACCCATTGTCCAATCCTCACCGTACGTAATCATCGCCGTAGTTTCATTACCAATAACCTACAACACAAATTTCATGAAGATAGCCTCATTAGTTGTTGAGTTATCGTGATTTTTTATATTTGTTCGTTAGCTCTTCGATCGATTAAAAGGTCCAGAATCCGAACCCTTGGGATGATTTCGCCCTTATACAGTCCGCGCTGTACTTATAGTACTAGTTAACCTTTGTACACAATTTGAACGGTCAATCTTAATTTTAAGTAACTATTTCTAGTAATTTCGATTATAAGCCTTTAAAACTTGGGAGGTCTGAGAGGGGTACTGAACCACCACTCCAATTGATCCCAAATTAGGAGAACACGCAAGAGATAGTAAAGAACACTCTTGTGGCAAATTGGAAGCTTCTACATTTTTTCAAGTTGTTATCTTTTTTAATTTTAAAGATATGCTTTAAGGTCTTCGGAAATGTGTGGCTGGTCCTCAACCCACTACTCCAATTTGTCCCAAATTTCAAGGACACTAAGGCAATAGATAGAGATACTCTGATACCAAATTTGGAGGTTCTATCTTCATTAGTTTCGGAATTATGCCAGTTTGGCCTAAATTCGATCAAAAAGTTCTAGGTTCCGAACCCATGGTCCAACCCCGAACTTACGCAATACCCAAAGTAGTTTCATTACTAGTAACCTACAGCACAAATTTGATGAAGATAGCGTCATTAGTTGTTGAGTTATCATGATTTTTTATATATGTTCGTTAGCCCTTCGATCGATTAAAAGGTCCAGAATCCGAACGCATGGGCCGATTTCGCCCATATGCAATCCCCGCCGTACTTTCAGTCCTAGTAACCTACAGTTAAAATTTCATCAAGATAGCTCCATTATTTTTTGAGTTATCGTGCCTACGGACGGACGGACGGACGGACATGGCTATATCGACTAAGGCGGTCACGCTGATCACAAATATATATACTTTTCCATATCTAGCTCGCTTCCTTTAGGTGGTTACAAACACCATACCAAAGTTAATACACCCCTTTACCTATTCTATAGGTGTAGGGTATAAAAAAACATGAATCACATGCTCTGAGCGCTCAGAGCTAAAAAAAACCCGTTTTTTTTTTTGACAATTCATGTTCAGATATAAAAAAAAACAAAACGCCTATAATTAATGCGTTCCTTTCAGCAAAAAGTGTAGATGAAGAGTAGATAGGAGTACCGTAAAGTTCTGAATACAATACCCGGGTACTCTAATTGGAAAATGGCAATATTCTGAAAAAATAATAAATCCAATTAGTATACCCGGGTACACTAATTAGTTTTCTATACCCGGGTACACTATTCGGAACAACAAAAAATTATATATGATAGGGAATGTATTATGGAAAACAAAGTTAAAGCAATTAGTATAATTCACAAAACAAAATAACTATATTACTTATTTAAAATAAAAAAATATATATACATAGCTTATTAAAATAAAAAAAATCTGCAAATATACATTAATTAATTAATAATAGAAAAACTAGATACATTTATATAGTCTGATTAAATTTTTTAAATAATTTTTTAAACTATTACTTATTAGCCATTTAAACCAATTCGAAAAGCTCCTGTGTATCAACTTCACTGGAAGTTTCGCTGATATATTCATCATCATCAGAAGAAGTCTGATTATCAATTACACGTTCATCAATAGTTTCTATGTCATCATCAAAATTCGCTAAGTTTGCATTAGCTTCATCAACCCCAACCAGCTTATAAGTTGTATTATTTGGTTCGGTTTGGATTTCAGAAATATTTGATTCATGTACGTCCCCGGAAGATTTAAGAATGTTTTGAAGGCGACTATTTAATTTTTCCAAACATATTTCTTTTCCAAACTCTCCAACTCGGCAACACTCAAATGACCTTTCAATGATTTCTGGCGAAATTTGTTTTAAAGCTGAAGATGTAAAATCAACAATATCTTGATAAGTCGGTTTTTTCCTGTATCCTTTTTTTGTAAATTCCTCTTTACCATTAATAAGCCAATCATTCCAAGCAGCTCTCATAAAATTTTTAAATGGATAGTTAATTGAAACATCCAATGGTTGTAAAAATGATGTAGTTTTTGGAGGTATTATGATTGGCTCTGCATTGCATAGCTTCTTTAGTTCTTTTGTCACTTCATCCATCTTATGGCAACCATAAGAATCCATTATTAAAAGTAACTTTTCAATACCAAAAAAACTGTTCTCTTTATGGAAACACGTTTTCATCCAACGTAACATTAAATCTGTGGTCATCGAACCACATAAACTAACACAAAGATCGATGTACCTTTTAGTATAATAAGAGTGCGTACCAATTTTCCCGCAGCGGAGATACATAGAACAACAGTTAAACGAATAACTACCTACCTAATTTGTTTTGGTAAAATTAATGACTTTATTTATAAAATAATGAGATTTATTTAATACAAAATTGTAATAAGGTAAGGTAGTATAGATAAAATAGATAAGGTAGGTAAATGAGTTATTTATCTAGGATTTATAATTTTTATTATTACTTTAATAAAAAATTTTAATAAAAATTTATAATTTTTATTAAAACAGTCAAAACATAATTCCAATATAAAGTTCGAAACTTATTTGCGAAAAAACAAATCCAATTAGTGTACCCGGGGTACTGTAATTGGAAAAATGTTCCAATTAGTGTACCCGGGGTACTTTATTCGGGAGGGTACTGTATTCAGAACTTTACGGTAGTTTGTAATTGGAATGCTAATTTTTGTTTCAGGAGTAGATAATTGTTAGATTAATTGTCATTTTAAAACTATCTGTCATATGAGAAGTTTATCAATTTTAATATATTTAAATATTGAAAATAAAGTTTTAATGCTGATATAGGTATATAAATAATATTTTTTAAAATGGAAGAAGAAAGTGCTGATTGGTTATCTAATAAAATATATGATTTAACATAACTTTATCAAATGAAAATCCATCCATTATGAGAAAATTTAAATTAAGGTTATCTGCTGAAAATTACCTACTTCTATTATCTACTCTTTCTCAAAGCCTGGTTCAGTTGGGAGTAGCTGTAAGTAGTAAAGAATAGTTTACTCCTCATTAAAGAATGCTAGCATTGAAATATGTGCAGTAGAATAGTGTCATATGCCTGTATTTCGTTAGCTTATAATATCATTTAACTGTATTTTACTTGGGAATATTTTTTTTAACCTGAATATTTAATTTTTGTATATATATGTTAATTTAGCGATTCTAAATCATGCTCAGAGAAACACGAATTTTTTTTGACAGTTCATGCTCTATTCAGATTTAAAAAATGCCTATAAAGGAACTGAAGCATGAATTCATACAGTTTTTAAGTAGGGAAAAGAATACGTACAGAACGGAATTCAAATCGTACTAAAATGTTTAGTTTTCTATATGATGGACAGCATTAACTCTAATTTTGGCTACTTGACTTCAGTAAATATATGTATATGTTTAGAAATATAATCAAATTATCAGAACATTGTATATTCGAACAATATTTATATTAAGAATTTAAATCGCTTTTTTTTGTGTAATAACTGTACCACATTATACTCTCTTTAAAGCGACTTTAGCTATAGGAATAAAATTGAAAAATACAACAACGTTTTTATAACTGAAAAAATTATAAATTTTTTTTTAAGCAAATTTCAAGCGCAAGAATTGTTGACAACATTGTTGCAATATATTTTATTACGTATAGGAAAAAAAATATAATTTTTCGTGTTAAATTAGTCTAATATAGATTACACAAAACTAATTTTTTAAATAAATTTAAAAGCAAAAATAGCTCGAATTTCGAGCACATGGCGATACTAGTATTAATTTATTTTAATAATTGTATTTTAAAAATTCTTAACCAAGAATTTTCTAACTAAAACGAAATAATAAAATAAAGATTTTTTTACCCAAATATAGAAATAAAAAATTTTTCAGATAAAACAATTTAAAAATAATAAATAAAGAAAAAATTAAAAATAAAAATTAAGATATCACAATCAGTATCTTTATGCTATTTGGAAGTATAATAATGACCATTATCGCAATAGTAATAGTAATAAAAATGTATTATAAATGAAGGAATTCAGGAGAATTCAAATGTAAAGGAGGAAGAAGTTATGTATAAGAAACCTCCTAATATTGAAAAAGGATATTTTAATAAAAAACCCCATTGATAATATTGGTACAGATATAAATAGAATTAGAAATTTATCAGATAATAATTTAAATAATATTTTAAAGGCCATTTCGGGCAAAAGTAATAAAATCTAAATAAGGAATATTCGAAGGAACAGATGTTTGTGGTTATAATTATTATGTGAAAGTACAGTATAATCTGTTCCTAGAAAAGTAATAAAAGTAATTAGAGATAAGATTATATAATATACTAGCTAATACCCGGTGCGCGTTGCTGCGCCTTTCAATGGAGGTTTAATTGAATTTGATGTTACTGCAAAAAGTTAACACAAAAATTACCTACGGTTTACACACGTAAATTTAAAAATGTATGAAAGCAATCTTTTTAAAATGATTTTTCTAGGATTATTCTAGTAATTTTTGAAACTTTCTGTAATTCAAAGCAGTACAAACTATTTTCCAAAATTTGACGTAATTTACTTCCAAAAAATTTTTTTTGACCAAACGTAGAACCGACTGTTAACAGACTCAACTCCATTTTCAAGTTGCTTCACACATATAAAATTTGAGGTCAACCGGTCAAATTGTTTCTAATTTAGAGTAAAATAACCAAAAAATTAATAAAAAACTGTTGGGCCGCAATGGGTTAATGGAACTCAACAACATTTTTTTTAGGGCTTTCTTTTAAGCCAAAGCAGAATTTCGAAAAATCGGACAAAATTTGGACCCAAAATTTTTTTGATCACCCGTCGGCCCGACATCTGTTTACAAATTCCAAAACTGTTAATAATGTCAACTCAATTCTCACAGGGGAGCACGTATACAAAATTTGAAGAAAATCGGTCAAACCGTTTCTAATTTAGAGTTAAGTATTGAAAAACCTATAAAAAACTGTTGGGCCGCAATGGGTTATTGCAACTCAATAAAATTTGTTTTGGGATTTTCTTTTTAGCCAAAGCAGAATTTCATAAAATCGGACAAAATTTGGACCCAAAATTTTTTTTGACCACCCGTCGGCCCGACATGGGTTAACAAATTCCAAAACTGTTAATACTGTCAACTCAATTCTCAAGGAGCATCACTTATACCAAATTTGAAGTCAATTGGCCAAAACATTTCGAATTTAGAGTAAAGTATTGAAAAAACCTATAAAAAGCTGTTGGGCCGCAATGGGTTAATGGAACTCAACAAAATTTTTTTGGGGTTTTCTTTTTAGCCAAAGCAGAATTTCGTAAAATCGGACAAAATTTGGACCCAAAATTTTTTTTGACCACTCGTCGGCCTGACATGGGTTTACAAATTCCAAAACTGTTAATAGTGTCAACTCAATTCTCACAGGGATACAAAATTTGAAGAAAATCGGTCAAACCGTTTCTAATTTAGAGTTAAGTATTGAAAAAACCTATAAAAAGCTGTTGGGCCGCAATGGGTTAATGCAACTCAATAAAATTTTTTTTTGGGGTTTTCTTTTTAGTCAAAGCAGAATTTCATTAAATCGGACAAAATTTGGACCCAAAATTTTTTTTGACCACCCGTCGGCCCGACATGGGTTAACAAATTCCAAAACTGTTAATACTGTCAACTCAATTCTCAAGGAGCATCACGTATACCAAATTTGAAGTCAATTGGTCAAACCGTTTTGAATTTAGAGTAAAGTATTGAAAAAACCTATAAAAGGCTGTTGGGCCGCAATGGGTTAATGGAACGCAACCAAATTTTTTTAGGGGCTTTCTTTTTAGCCGAAGCAGAATTTTGTAAAATCGGACAAAATTTGGACCCAAAATTTTTTTTGACCACCCTACGGCCCGACATGGTTTAACAAATTCCAAAACTGTTAATAGGGTCAACTCAATTCTCAAAGAGCATCACGTATACAAAATTTGAAGTCAATCCGTCAAACCGTTTTCATTTTAGAACAAAGAAATTTAAATACTTGCACCACAGCCCCAACTTTGCGGTCCGTTTGAGCAAAATTTTTGGGCCACGATTTCTTTCCGTACCCAAAAACCTCTATATACAAATTTTCATAAAAATCGGCTGGGCAGTTTAGGAGTCTATTCGCTACATACAAACAAACAAACAAACATACAAACAAACTTTCCCTTTTATATATATAGATAGATTAATTTTCCATTGGTCATTTAGTATTAGACATTAAATATGATGCTCATCTTCTATTGGTTCTTTAGAAATAAGGCAAAATTATACATGGTTTTTCATATTAAGGAAAATACAGCATTGTTGTTCAAGCTGTAAAGTAATAAGTCGATATACCTACGTTTGTAAATTAGAAATAAAGTGTTGAAATTTTAACATAAGAAAAATAAATATTTTTTTTAATCAAGTCATTAACGAATAACAAAATTCTCACACTTAAAAAAATTATTGAAAAATTATAATATAGAAATATACATAACAAAAAAAAACAAATTGCAAGTTTCTGCTTAGAACTTTAAGCTGAAGTACATAATATTTTTATTGAGTATTGCTGTCTCTTTATGTTTTTCTATCCAAATTTTTTATTACATACCTACTTTGTTTTTGTCTGATAAAGGTGGATTTTAGCTGACCTGGTTTTTTTTTCCCATGAATTTAGAGGGAGATAGTTTATTGAGTTTTTACTTAAAGAGAGAAATAGATCGTTGCAAATAATTTCCCAAAAAAAATCCCTTTTTAAATGCTACGGCAACATTTATTTTTATGTAAAAACTAGTTATTTTGAAGTTTAAAAAAAAATATAGTTTGTTAGTTTGTTTTCATTTTTTAAAAGTTTGTTTTCATATTTCAAAATGTTTTCAATAAAATAAAAATTGGATTTAAAAAAAAAAATTTTAAATATTTACATAACAAAAATATTTAAATATGGATGAGGACAGGATATTGTTAGATATAATATTTAGTTCGAGTGACTCAGACAGCGATTCAGAGACCAAAACAAAAAGAGCTCCAGTTCGTAAGTTATTTCAACAAAGAAATAGATTTGGTGCTCTTGTAACAATTATTAAACTTTTGGAGTCAGAAGATTCTCTTCTGTTTTATAATTATATGAGGATGACACCAGAGCGATTTGAAGAATTGTTGGCAATTGTAGGACCTGGAATTACAAAATTAAACTACATAACGAAGCCGATATCAGCCAAGGAAAGATTAGCTGTAACAATACGGTGAATTTTTTATATAAATATTATGTGAAATCATAAATTATTATACTATTATACCTACTTATTAAATTATAATTTTTAGTTTTCTTGCATCGGGAGATTCGCAAAAAAGTTTATCTTATAATTATATGATTTCACCAACAGCTGTAAATTATATTATTTATGAGACTACCAATGAAATTTGGAAATGTTTAAAAGGCAAAGTTTTCCCAAAAATTAGTAAGGAATATTTGGCTAGTGTCGCAAAAGGTTTTGAAGAAAAATGGAATTTGCCGAACTGTGTAGGATCTATTGACGGTAAACATATAACAATGCAGGTGTGTTAAAAAATATAAGAAATGAAAGAAAAATTTTAAATGTTCTTAGTACAAGTACTAAGTCATTTGCTTATAAAATATAAAGTTATAAGTACATATTTATTTTATAAATGTATATAAATAAAAAAATATAAATTAATATTTCTTTTAGGCACCGAAAAATGCAGGTTCACGTTTTTTCAATTATAAAAAAAATCACTCAATTGTACTTCTGGCCCTTTGTGATCATAATTACAACTTCATCATGTGTGACATTGGAGCTTCTGGTCGCCAAAGCGATGGTGGTGTTTTTGTCAATAGTACTTTTGTGCGAGCCATGAATGATAATAAAATAGAGTAGCAACTTATAATATATTTACAAAATATAATTTATTAACATATTTTTTGTTTTGCTTTTCAATAGTTTTCCTTCACCAAGAGATTTATCAGAGACATGCAAAAACATTCCTTATTATGTGGTTGGCGATGATGCATTTGCACTCAACATTCATATGATGAAACCATACGCTAAAAATAACTTGACGGAAGAAGAAAGAATTTTTAATTATAGATTGAGCCGATCTAGAAGAACAATCGAAAATGCTTTTGGAATATTGTCAAGTAAATGGCGTATTTTCAGAAAGCCCATAATTTCAGAAGTATTATATTATCTATATCAAATGTAATTATGTTAAAAATTATTTAGGTACACTTTTTAGAAAAAATTGTGTGTGCTACTGTATGTCTACACAATTGGCTTCGAAATCAAAATAATTCGCAATATGTACAGAATGATTTAATTGATTTTGAGCATCCAGATAAAACCGTCACTCTTGGAACATGGAGACAGCTTGAAAATAACTTTGAACCAATGAAAACACATTTTCACAACGCTCCACGAATGGCCAAAGAATTACGAGATAAAATTGCAAGGTATCTTTGTAATGAGGGTGCTGTTGAATGGCAATGGAAAATGATTTAATGTAAGGAAAACAAACATGTAATTGGAAAATTAATTTAATTTAATTCATTATTTAAATCAAAATTCTAAACTAAAATTATTTGAAATAAATTGTAATAAAAAATTAAAAATTACTTAAAATTATAAATTTGGAAAATAAATGAGAATGAAATAAATGAAAATAATTATTTATTTAATTTTATTTTATATAAACTAAGCATTATTTCTTTTTGGAGTTCAGATTTATTATTTTCTGACAACTTCTCCATTTCTTTGCATATGTAATTGCAGAAATGTTGTTCTGCTGATAATGGTGGTGGTGGTGGTGGTGGTGCTGAAATTAATGCTGCATTTCTTTTCTCGATTATAGAAACTGCCTGCTTTTGTAACTCCAATTTTTGCAATTTATATGCTGTTTTTTCTTTTTTTGGAGTTTCTTTTAAAACATTTGGAGTTTCTTTTAAAACATTATTTTCATCCTCCTCTGTTGTAGATATAGATCTGTAATTTTAAAATATACATATTAATTTCACGTACATATCTATTTTTTTATTAAAATATTTACGTTCGTTGAGCAATATCATCATCAAGAAAAGACAAGCACCGCGAATATTTGTAATCCTTGCCTTTTCCACATGATCCACTCGGCGTATTTATTTTTGACCTTATATAGGAAGTCCTTATATTTTCCCATCTTTTGCGGAGATTTATATATTCGGATTCCGGTAAATCTTTAATGAAACAAAATTATTAAATTTGTTTAAAAAAAAAAAAAATTCTTACTTAATTTTTTGGCAATATCACGCCATATATTGGGCCGTATAGCACGATTTTTATAATTGGGATTGCTAAAGTCCCATATTTCTCCCCTATTTCTGACTTCTTCTATGAAATCTTCTGTTGAAAACAACAAACTTTCATCAGAGGTTCCGGGTGTTGGTGTATATGAACTTGATGAGTTCAATAAAACAGGAGACGCTACTAGCTCATTGCTTATGATATGTATTTTTTTTTATTAAATTGTTCATCATTTTCACTCTCCATATTTTTAAAAAATAAAAATTCATTAATGCTATCGTTTGCTTCATCCATTTTATTTTTTAAAATGAAATAAATTTTTATTACTCTTGAATATTGCCGTTTAAGAAAATGAAACGCAGAATTGTAACACTTAAGAGTTTTAACCGAAAAAGTGCTGCCGTTAAATAAGGAAAATAAGCCTGATTTTTAAAAATCATACTTCATCGAAGTATGACAAAATAAAATATCCCCAATTTTTTTAAAAATATCCTAAATTTTTTTAAAAATATCCCAAATTTTTTTTTGCTGGCGATAAATATCCCCGATTTTTTATGTTTACTGTTCTTGTCATACACATTGAATTCTCATAAAAATTAAAGTCATTTCATGTTATCTCCCTCTAAATTCATGGCAAAAAAAAAACCAGGTCAGCTAAAATCCACCTTAAAAATAACTTTGAATCGAATTATGACTTTAATTTTTTTTAGCACTATCTTTAAAAGAAGTGAATCAAAATTAATTTTTTATTCTTAGTTCTAAAAATGTCCATTCTACTTACGATCAAGCGATAACTTTCACGCAACGTTGCTGGCAAACATAACGTCAAGTTTGTAATTCTTTGCAATAGATAATTTGGGAGGAACATGTTGAAATATAAGTATTATTTAAAGGAAATAAAATTTATAATTAAAATTATTTAAAAAAATTGTTAAAAGAATATTACTGATATGAAATAATGAGATGAAAAAAATATGTTTTAAAACTTTTTTATATTAAAAAAAAACATGGTTATTTTAAATTTAGCGCGAAATGAGCACAATGTTCAAGGTTAGTTTGAAATAATTTTTTGATGGGCTACATTCTGCCCCTTAAGTTTTGTGAACCAACATAAGTAAATACTTTTTGTTTTATAAATTTTTATTTCACATATATCCTTATCCTTAAGGCCCCCTCTATTTTGAACACTCAATTTTTTTCTTTAATTAATCAATTATTCACTTCCTAATGGAATCTCAAGCCAAAATTTCTACACTGTTAAATAAAAGTAGAAACATGGTCGTCAAAACAACTTCGTAGGTTATCTGCATAAATATATTTGTTGTCAATTAGTTTTAAAATCTCTAATTTATTTTAAGGCAAATCTTTTTTAAAGGGCACATATTAACTTTTGAAGCAATATTCTGAAAATCATCAATCGTTTCCCCAAAATCATGATTTATTACTGAACCGGTACAAATAAATTTATCGGGTATTTTAATAATCTCTTAACTCAATTTAATGAGAACCTAATAGCAAAATCCATTTTGAAAAGTTTATCTTATTTGGATTTGATCTCATATTCTTTTTCTGGTAAATTAAAGTTACTTTAGGTGAAATAAAGTAACTTTTTGTATACATGCTTCAACCATTGTAACAACTGGAAGGATTTGTCGATAATCGTCACCAAATACAATTACTTTTCCACACATTGGTTCATTACATTTAGTTATGTGGGTTTCATCTTGCAATGATCAAAAAATAAAATTGAAGAGGTGATAAAATACGAATTTTGCAAAAATAATGCACTCGATATACTAGTAAAAAATAATTGGACTATTTGGAATAAATGTACATTTTCTCGATTTTTTATGAATTAATATCAAGGTAAAAATTTTTAAATAAAATTAGTGTATTTTAAGATGAAATTAAAAATTGAAAATGAAGATTTATTATGTTATTTAAAATTGAAGATTTTTTTTAATTAATTATCCCGATAAAAAACTTAACCTCTTTATATGTTGGAAAAAAAATAATTAGTTTAATCAG
The DNA here is from genome assembly GCA_963082915.1 of Dolichopus griseipennis. NCBI lineage: Eukaryota > Metazoa > Arthropoda > Insecta > Diptera > Dolichopodidae > Dolichopus > Dolichopus griseipennis. The sequence goes on from OY720441.1 coordinate 229,351,555, forward strand.
TTTAATTTACGGAATTAAATATAAAGTCAACATAAAGAACATATGATTTTATATACATAGTTTTGCCTTTAAAAATTAAAATATTATATAAAAAAAAAATCATAATTTAGATTAATAAAAATGTACGGAATTGAATACGAAGCAAACATATTTCATAGAGAACTATGATTTCATATGCATAGTTTTGCCTTTAAAAATTAAAATATTATACACACGAAAAAAATAATTTAGTTTAATCAATATTCGGATTTAAATATAAAGCGTACATATTAGATAAAGAACATTTGATTTCATTTACATAATTTTGCCTTTAAAAAACTAAATAATATATACGAGAAAGAAAAATAAGTATTTATAGTTAAATCAAATTTTATTTATTGTTTTGCTTGATTGTTTTGCTAATTATTATTATTATTAATATATTTGTCTAGAATGAGGTGTAACAAACGCATTCAATTAAATGTGTTTTGTGGGATTAGTTCAATTATAAAAAAATAAAATATTAATGTTTTGTTGGATGTGTTTTATTTAAGAAAATAAAACATCCAAAATTATCATAAGCAGGCCAAAAGATATTTTATTTTTTTTTAATAAATAAAAAAACAAAAAAAAACTTTTTTATGAAATAAAATTTATTTATTAGTTTATGAATTAATTCATTTCAGCTTTCACAGATGATTTTCTGGAAATTTTAAATAAATAGTAAAACATTTTGTAAATAAAAATTAAGAAGCCTATGCTTCACAGAAACATTTGTGTAGTAAGTCTTAATTATTTTCAGTGAAAGTCTGAAATAAGGGCGAAGGCCCAATGTACCCTTTGATGAATTGCTTACTTTGCTTAAGCAAATTAACCAAGCAATGTTTCAAAGTAATTTCAAAGTTTCCGTCATCTCGCCCTCAACTCTCCCACATCTATCCCATTATATATGAATTATTCAGCATGTTAAGTATTTCGATTATGTTAGCAACATTTAAGTCATTTATTTATTTTTTGTGTATCTATTACTAGAATCGAAGCATAATATGCGTTATACAAAATGTAACGGTTGCAATTTTATTTAACATACTTTTAACATAATGTACATAATGAAATTAGAAATAGTTCTTAATTAGAAAAAGTTCTTCTTTCAACTGACCTTCCGTCATTCTGTGACGGGCCAACAGCTTGTATTATTAGAATTACAGAAAAATACAATGACCATTGCGTAATTATTATTTTTTTTCTTTTTTTTTCAATTTGAATAACTGAAATTGTAAAGTTATTTGAACATGAAATTTTAATAACTAGCCAGTAAAATTTAAAAAAAAAACAAAAAAAGAAAAATTTAGTGTATGGATAAACTAAAATCTTTAAGTATAAAATATTTGATAGAACTCTTAAAAAATGAAAATTTAACCACTGATTATTGTGGAAAAATTGAATAAGTAATACGGTCACACAAACACTACAAAACAAAATCGTAAACAGAGAAAGAAATACGAACGGAAGTCAAAAAAGTAAGAAATTTTAATCAAGTTCATAACCAGGTCGTAAATGAAAATTGAATCGAACTCAAACGATACGGTTAGCAACAATATAGTTACGGATACGGTTCGAAACGATAAGGATACGAATACGATTAACGGTGAGAAAGTTAATAAGTAAAACAACGCTATGGGAAATACTGATGAAACGAATGACAGTAACACTGTATTTGTGGGTCGAGACGTAGAGGAGTCTTTAGGAAAATTCAATGGAGAAACAGGTAAGAACTTTGTTTATGTGTTAAAGAATTTGAGGCAATTGCAGGAGTCTGCATTTGGAACGGGGTACAAAAATATTTATATGCGAGACGCTTTTTATTTGATGCAGCGAAATTGTCCGTGCAACCTAATTCAGGAACATCAACATGGTCCAAACTAAAAGAATCATTGAAAAGTGAGTTCCACAAAACACCATGTATAAAAGAAATACACAAATTGCTCCAGAATAGAAAAAAGAAACCAAATGAAAGTTAGCAAGAATACCTGTATTCAATGCAATTTATAGCAAACAGAAGTACAATGGACGAAGAATCTTTGATTGCCTACATTGTCGAAGGGATTTTGGATAATGCGGTAAGCAAGATGTCACATTTTGAAAGAAACAAAAGCATTTCACAAGGTACAGTAAACGTTAAATGTCTCAGCACAAGCAAAAATATAATACCAGTTGTAATCGATAAAGATGAAATAACAGCTTTGGTGAACACTGGGAGTGACATTTCACTAATGCAAGAAACTGTCACAAAAAATATTGTATTGTAAAGTACGATGAAGAAGCTTTATTTGTGAAAGGATTCGGTAAAAATCAAAGAAAAACATTAGGGTCCTTTAGAACTACATTAATGGTAAAAAGCCTGCTATACACTGTTACATTTTATGTAGTACCGGATAATTGGATGCCTGATAAAATAACTTTGGAGAAAAATTTTCTAAACGATGTCACGTTATTATTAGACCATGGAAAAATCGAGATAGAAGCTGAAAGTGATAATTTCGAGCAAGCAAGTCATGACACTCTCAAGATCGACGTAGACTGTTTCAAAGAGGCGAATCACAACAGCTCCAAATTAAATATTGCAAACAACAAATTTAAGTCCGAAATTACACAGTTAGTCGAGTCATATAATACTAGTTAATTTTAAAAATCCTACATTCATATGAAAACAGTTTTAAAGGGGGAGAAACCAATGTGGGCCATAGCGCTAGAAGAATATAATTGTGAAGTCCTGCAAAGATCCAGTACAACCATGCGTCATGTAGGCACCTTAAGTCGCCACCCAACTGCAATGAGAATCGAAGATTGTCTATTACATCAAACAACAATAGCGCAAAAAAACGATAAGTATTGTTGTTTGATCGAGCAGATACTTCAAACAAAGCAATATGAAAATTTTATTGTAAAGAAAAATGTTTTTTATAAATTCTTAAATGGGGACAACCTAAAAGTAATACCGAAAGCCGTGCAAAGCAATATTATTAAGAATGTCCACGATAAAAGTCATATTAACAAAAACAAACCAGAAAACATCATCAAACAAGACTATTACATTCCTTAATTGGCAGAAAAGGTCAAATCATTTATGGCCAATTGTCTGCTAAGCATTCTGTATTCGACGAAGGTTTTTTGAACCCCTTTTAAAAGGAGGATGCTCCATTGAGAGCAAGATTATTGTCAGCCACAGCGAAGTCTTATCAACAACTTTTGGTCATCATAGATGGTTTTAGTAAATTTATGTGGATTTATCCAGTCAAATCAACGACCACCTAAGCGGATAATAACTGACAGAGGTATGGTTTTATATCAAACGCTTTCACCGAGTATTGTAACAACAGCGAAATTACCGATAGCATAATAAAAACAAGCATACTACGAGTTAACGGGCACGTATAGCTTATAAACAGTGTCATCATAAGCATATTAAAAAAAACTGTCATCAAAAGAACCATCAAAATGGTATAAGTTCGTGCCGAGAGTTCAAAAAATAATTAATTCTACCTCAAACATAAATACATAAAAACACCATTCCAAAAAATGTCCGGAATAAAGATGAATAACGTGAAAGACTTGAAATTAACTGAGGAATTAGCAAACGTTATAATTGAAAATTTTGAATAGGAACGGCAAGATATGCGCAAAAAAGTTGAAGAGAATATATTACCTATCCAGCTAGAAAAAATAAAAAATTTTAACCGGGTAAATGATCATACAAGGTAAATGATTTCGTAGCTATTAAGCGTACACAATTTGGTTCAAACTTAAAACTGGAAAAGGAATACTTAGGACCTTATAGGGTCACAAAATTGAAAAGACATAATAGATATGATGTAGAAAGGGTAGGCATCCATGAAGGTCCGATCGTAACATCTTCGACAACCGAATACATGAAGCTGTGGGCTACAAATGAAGATTCCGAAGATAGTGAAATGTCATTTAGTTCATCTGGGACAGACGAAGAGCAGGATGGCCGACTTGTGGGTTTCATCTAGCTATGATCTGCATACCATGCATACACATTATTTTCTGAAAAAAATAAAGGTTAAAAAATTTAAAAAAAAATGTGGCAAATGTTTATGACATACAAAACGGATGAAAAAGAACTAATCAGAAAAACTGCTTGAATTCTGAATAGAAAAAGAAATCTGAAGAAACGTAAAGCGGATAAGTCCCCAGATGTTAACACATCTTTTGAACCGCTATTTAAACCCCAAGAGGAAGAATTAAAAGGAAACGATAAAGTCACTAAAAAATATAAACCTCCTCCGATAATTGTGAGCAATGTAAAAAACTTTTCTCATTTTATAAAAATAATAAAAGAAACAAATATAAATGTTAAAGTCAACATTATGAATAATGAACAGTTAAAAATTAATGTAGACAACGAAAATGGATATAAAGTTTTAACAAAATCTATAAATAAAGCCAAGTTGGAAACGCATACATATGAAAATAAAATGACTAGACCAATTAAAGTTATGACAAGAAAGCTTCACCCAACATGTGAGCCAGAAGATAATAAAAAAGAACTTATAAATAAAGGTTTTAAATGTCTAGATGTGACAAATAAAATTAAAAAAACTAAAGACAAAAATATAAATATTGTAACAAAGCTTCCACTATTCATGCTATCTTTTTATCATTCAGAGAAAAAGAAAAATTTCCAAGCCATATGTGCAAACTACAACAACGCACACTCTGTTAGCTATCATGGTTGTTTGGTAGCAAAAGAATTACAGAAAAGAAGATTGACCATTACGTAAACCCAAACAAGGAAAGTTGCGAATGGAGTTTTATACTCCCAAGCAATAAAATCGAAAAGTAAAGAAAACATTAAAACAGAAAAACAAATTAAGGTTATCAAACCTAAACATAATGACAATAAAGTGATGCACAAGATGCAAAACTTAGAAAAAACTACAGAAACTAAGGAAAAAGAAACTAAAGTTTTGAAACCAAAACGCAATGACAATATTAAATAAAATAGAAAAGAGATACTAAGGAAAAAGAAACTAAGGTTTTGAAACCAAAACGCAATTTTTTTTTTTTTTTTTTTGTCTTGGGGAGTTTGTCAAAATTTTGTTGAGTGATTTGGAAGCAAATTACGTCCAATTTTTCGCAATACTGCTTTGCCCAAAGAGAAAGTGTAGTTCCGTTAACCCAGTGGGGCACAGTGGCTTTTAATAGATTTTTGCGTTACTTAACTCTAAATTAGAAACGATTTGACCGGTTGACCTCAAATTTTATATGTGTGAAGCAACTTGAAAATGGAGTTAAGACTGTTAACAGTCGGTCCTACGATTGGTCAAAAAAATTTTTTTGCAAGTAAATTACGTCAAATTTTTGGAAAGTAGTTTGTATTGCTTTGAATTACAGAGAGTTTCAAAAAATCCTAGGATAATCCTAGAAAAATCGTTTTAAAAAGATTGCTTTCATACATTTTAAAATTTACATGTGTAAACCGTGTGTAATTTGTGTGTTAACTTTTTGCAGTAACATCAACTTCAATTAAACCTCCATTGAGAGGCGCAGCAACGCGAGTTATGTGATCATACAATCACACCACCTGGCACATTTGACAACACCTGACTTTCAGAATTATTTCATAACTTTAAATTATACTTAAATATCATATTTCACTTTTATAAATTAAATGTTTAACTTATATTAAATTTATATTGCATAACTAAAACTGTACTTAATTATTAACTAAAATATTGCTTACTAAACATTTTGTATCTAAATTAATTTGTGAACTTTTAAAATAGAACTTTCGCACATTAATGTAATTTTGATTAGCTTTGCATAAATTTGATTATAAAAGACCTGTAAAATTTAATAATGAATCAATTAAGTTTGGAGAACCAAATAAACAGCTTTTATTTAAAATTAACTTTGTTTTTTTTATTTATGTCTAAAAGGACATATTTAACTGGCGCAGTCGGTAGGATACGGTGATGATCCTTTGTTAATCTAAGTAGCAGACGTATAAATATTATAACGACGGTTTATCGTTAAAATAATTATATAAAACTAAAAATAATAATAATAAATACAGTAATACCCCGCACTTACGTACACTTTGGGACCGGAGCGTGTACGTAAAACAAAAATGTACGTAAAATGAATCTACTGCTTTTATTGATGAATAATATGTTTGAAACAAACTAAAACAATTGGGATATTATGTATGTAGTTTTATACTTTTATTTCAAACTTTTTTATACTATATTTAATACTTAACGTGTATTAAAAAAACTTTATTATTTATAAATTAATTATGAATATTATGTATTTATAATTTACAAAGCTTTTTATATTGATTTATTTCTACGAAAGTTTCGTTTTTGTTCTTATTCCACTTTACATAGATTTTGTTTTGAGTTGTTTCTACATGCATTCACTCATAACAAAATTTAGGTTTCATAGAAATAATGTACACATACAAAAACACGTTGTTACAAGTGTACATTCACAATTTGTTATTCTTGTACATACATAATTTTTTTTTCCATAAATTGCAAAACCAGAAAAAATGTAAGTAAAAAAATGTACTTGTACGTAAGTGTGAATCATTGTACGTATAATAGGCAAATGGGGACAAAAGTGAGATGTACGTAAATGCGATTGTACGTAAAACGAGTTTACGTAACACGGGGTATTACTGTAGTGTTTAAAAACTTTTTTAAAAATAATAAAATAAAACGACGGTTAATCGTTTTATCTAAAATTAAAATACAAATTATAAGTGTTTGAAACTGAAATATAAGACTAAAAACGAAGGATAATCGTTTTTATCTAAAATTAAAATATAAATTATAAGTGTTTGAAATTAAAATATAAGACTTAAAACGAAGGATAATCGTTTTTACAAAGTTAAGAAGAAGAAAAAATATTTAATTTAAGAAGGAAAAAATATTTAATTTAAGTTTATATATAAACATAGACAAAAAAAATTATATATAAAGTGAAAAAGAAAAAGGAAAAAACAGTTCAAGAACATAGACAAAAAAATATATATATATAAAGTGAAAAGAAAAAGGAAAAAATATATAAACAGTCCAAGAACATAGACAAAAAAAAATATATATATATTTATAAAGTGGAAAGTGTACAAAGTGATTAGTGTACATCAGTACTTAGCACCGGAATCCTGAGAAAATAAGAAATGTTAGCTGCAACTTGGCTCCAGATCACGGTCACGTAAGTCGAAATTTAAATTAATCCTTTCCTATCTTTCTTCCTAATTCATATTAACATATTTTAATAATTGAATCATAAAAAAAAAAAAAAAAATAAATCATTTTTCTTTTTTAAATAAAATTTTAGATTATTATATTGTCATTTTAAATTAAATTTTATAATTTGTCTGAAAAAAATTTTTGTGTTTGAAATTAAATTCTTTGGTATAAAGTTATTAAATTTTTTGTGTGGTTTATATATAATTTGTAATTCTATGAAATCTGCTAGACCAAAGCGAAAAATTGTTCCATACCAAATTAGAAGTGGACTATCTAACTTCTTTTCTCCAAGTAAAATAGCTAATATTAGTTTTTCAAGTTCAAACGAATCTCTACATTCATTTTCCGAAATGGCTAATCCATCTCATAGTAATAACGTTAGTTCTATTTTTAATTCTCTCAGAATCCCTGATGCCGTTAAAGACCTTCCGAGATTTGACGGAAATCCTCGCCTTCTTTTCGATTTTATCGAAAATGTTGAGGAAATACTATCCTTAACGGAAGAAATTGATGGTACTTCGTATGGCAAAATTCTTTTAAGAGCTATAAGAAATAAAATCGAAGGCCAAGCAAACGAGATCTTAAATATGTACGGTACTCCTTTAGAGTGGGAACAAATTAAGCAAAATTTGATCCTACACTACTCTGATAAAAGGAATGGAACATCTTTGATTAGAGATCTTCATAATTTAAAACAGGGAAGTAGAACGATCGAAAACTTCTATAGTCAAGTCATTGAAATTCAAGCCACTATGGCCAATCATATTCAAATTCACGAAAAGAACACTCAAGTTATTCATTCTAAAAGACCAGACACATTACCAGTAGCTTTCTCCTACTGTGTACAAGAACAAAATATATTTTATAATAAACAGAGTAACTTGATTCCACAACAAACACCTATTCAAATCTCAAAACCAAACGTTAGACCGACCATACCAAACAATAGAATAGTTCCGCAATCAAACATGTTTATGAACCGACCAAATATGTTTACAAACGCACCAAATCCCCAATCAAACTATACTTACAACAAACCAGCAAATCAGCAAAATATCCCTCGTAACAATTTCAATAATTCAAATTTCAATAATTCAAATTTTAATAAACCAAAATATAACCCAAATTCAAACCAATCCCGACCTTTTAATCAAATGAGTGGACCTTCAAACCCACAATACCGACCAACTGAGAGTTACAATAGATTTAGAAACCAAAATATGGTGTCGCAAGGGCCACCAACCAATCCTTTCCAAAGTAATAAACCATTTCCTAAATACGTAAGTGAAGAGTTATTCAACTTAAATGACGAATTTACAGATAGTAGTGTACCGATGATAGATGACAATAAAGAATATACGAACTTGGACCAATACTACCAATATGACAATATTACTGATACTATTGACCAAAACATGGACGATAGCCAAAATATAATAGTTGACGATTCAAATTTTTATATAAGTGCCTGCACAACCCCATCGGATACGTAGACATAAATCGTCACGGTTTCATGCTTCCTTATATAAATATTACTCTAAACCCTATAAAAAGACCCCTTAAGTTTTTAATCGATACGGGTGCCTCCTCATCTTTTTTAAATCCCGAGCTTATCAACCCCAAATTTTTAAAACAAACAAAACCAATAGAGATAATAACCGCTTTCAACAAACACGTTATTCATAACGAAACTTTTCTCAATACCTTTAAAGAATTCAACCAATCTGGAAAGTTAAGATTTTTAGGGTTTAAATTTCACGGATATTTTGACGGACTCTTGGGCTTAGACATACTTACAGAATTAGAAGCAAAAATTAACTTAAATAATAAGAAAATAATTACCAAAAATGCCGAATTACCATTACAATTTAAACCAAATTTCACGTCAGAAAAATATACAGTTCCTTCAAAATCTAAAATTATAGCCAAAATACCAGTAGATAATCAAGAGGGTGAAATTTATGTTAATAATATAGAGATATCCCCCAACCTGTTCATATCCGAAGGAATTTACCAAGCTACAGATTGGTACAGCCTGGTACAAGTTATAAATCAATCTGATGTAGAAAAAATAATGTATTTAGAACAACCAATTAAAACTGAACCTATAACAAATTATACTGAAATAAAAAAATATTTCACGAAAAGAAATATATGACTTAATTCGAACAGACCATTTAAATGACGAAGAACGCAATTCACTTCTACAAATGTGTAAAGAATATGACAACATATTTTTTAGGGAAGGAGATGAACTTACTTTTTCCGACCAAATAAAGCACAGAATAAAGACTACTGATGACGAACCAGTCTTTACTAAATCTTATCGCTATCCACATGTTCACAAACAAGAAATCTAAAAACAGATTGGAGATATGTTGAAACAAAATATTATTCAACATAGTTACTCCCCTTGGAGCTCTCGTGTTTGGATAGTCCCAAAAAAATTAGATGCTACAGGAAAGCAAAAATGGCGTCTAGTTATAGATTATCGGAAGTTGAACGAAAAAACGGTAAACGATAAATATCCTATTCGAAATATAAATGAAATTCTGGACAAACTTGGCAAGTGTATGTATTTTACGACACTCGATCTTGCCAGTGGGTTTCATCAAATTGAGATGGATCCTAAAGATGTTGCTAAAACAGCGTTTTCTGTTGATGGTGGGCATTACGAATATATCCGCATGCCATTCGGATTGAAAAATGCTCCATCGACTTTTCAAAGGGTTATGGATAATATCCTAAGGGATTTAGTTGGGAAAATATGTCTTGTTTATTTAGATGATATCATCATCTTCTCCACATCATTACAAGAACATATAGAAAATGTACGAAAAGTATTTGACCGACTTTATAGAGCAAATTTCAAAATACAACTTGATAAATGCGAATTTATGAGAAAAGAAATAGCATTTTTAGGACATGTAGTAACTACTGATGGAGTAAAGCCTAACCCAGACAAAATTCAGGCCATTAAACGTTTTCCAATACCGAAAAATCCTAAAGAAATAAAATCGTTTCTTGGATTAATAGGGTATTACAGGAAGTTCATAAAGGACTTTGCCCGACTAACAAAACCTTTTACCGAATGCCTGAAAAAAGGAAAAAAGGTAGAATTAACTGAAAGTTATATAAAAACCTTTGAAATGTGTAAAGATCTATTCATAAATGACCCGATACTACAATATCCTGACTTCTCAAGACCATTTGTGTTAACAACGGATGCCAGCAATTATGCTATCGGCGCCGTACTTTCACAAGGACCGATTGGAAACGACAAGCCTATATGTTATGCAAGTAGGACATTAACAACATCAGAAACCAACTATTCCGTTATTGTAAAGGAATTATTGGCTATTGTATGGGCCGTCAAATATTTCCGCCCATATCTTTTTGGAAATCAATTTACGATTGTAACTGACCATAAGCCACTTATTTGGCTTATGAACCTAAAAGAGCCTAATTCTAGACTAGTCCGATGGCGACTAGAGTTGGAAGAATTTGATTATAAAATCGTTTATAAAAAGGGCTCAGCAAATTCAAATGCAGATGCATTGAGTCGCCTTAAATTAATAAACGAAATCAATATTCATGAATCTGAACCAAAAACATTACAAAACACCATACCTATAGCTACAAGACCATTGAATGAATTCAACATTCAGTTAATTTTAGAAAAATCCAATAGAACACCTCCATTTTCCGTACAAACCTTATTCAAAAATAAAATTAGACGAACAATAAGATTACCAGACTATTCAGAAGAAAATATAACCAGTATTTTAAAAACTAGAATCCCTCCTAACAAATTAATAGCTATCTTTACAACGGATGAAATTTTTAATATTATTCAAGACTCTTACTCTAAACATTTCGCGGACCAACAAACTATCAAATTAATACGATGTACAGAACTACTAGAAGATATTCTAGAAGATGACGAACAAGACAGACAAATAAATTAATATCATGAAAAAAATAATCACAGGGGAATTAATGAAACCCTATTACACCTCAAGAGAAAAATATATTTCCCACTTATGAAAGATAAAATAACAAAAATCATTACTAATTGTGAAACTTGCCAACAGTTAAAATATGACCGAAATCCACCCAAACCTAAATACGAACTACCCGAAATACCCCAAAAAGCCATGGACATTCTTCATATAGATATATATAGTATAAATAATAAGAAAATTTTAACAATTATTGATAAATTTTCCAAGTTTGCCGGAGCTTATACTGTGCAAGCTAGAAATAGTTTAACAATGATAAAATCTCTCAGACATTTCTTTAACCTACACGGCATACCTCGCAAAATAGTCTCAGACCAAGGTTCAGAATTTACTTCTATAATCTTTCATGATTTCTGCAACCAATTTAACATAATTCCCCATATTACTTCCTTCCAACAAACAAGTAGCAATAGCCCAGTTTAACGTTTGCACTCAACCTTAACAGAAATTTATAGAATAATTTTAAATAAACAAAATAACAAAAACCATGATGAAATCTTAGATGAAACTTTAATTACTTACAATAACGCAATACATACCACTACGAAACATACCCCATATGAATTATTTTATGGCTGAACTAATTCCTTTTTAAAAAATACTAACTTCAGTTCAGAACATGATTACCTTCAAAAATTAAATGAATTATAACAAACCTTTATCCCGAAATTCAAAAACAAATAGAAAATAAATCAAAATTAAATATAGAAAAATTAAATGAAAATCGCGAAGACCCCGAAAGCATAGACGTTAACCAAACAATTTATAGGAAAAAGGTGAAAAGAAATAAATTAACCCGCAGGTTTACAAAACATAAAGCAAAAACTAACAATAAAGTTTCTATAATTACTCACGACAACAGGAAAATTCATAAAATTAGACTAAAAAGAAAACGTAAATTAGAAATACGGGACTTAACGAACCACCAGGTATTAACAATGAAATTAGGGACAGCACGGACAATAATGATATACCAGAATCTACTTCACATAATTAAACTGGACGAATATGAAAAAACAATAGGAGAAATAGAAGAATCTATTGAAAATTTCAAAAATTATGACGAACTACAAGATTCTCCAAAAATTACAAAACTTAAAATAACTGAACGGCTAAACGGACTAAAACCAAATATTAGAAAGAAAAAAGGACTGATAAACGGACTTGGTACTATAATAAAGACTATAACTGGTAACATGGACGCTACGGACGCCCAACAAATAAATGAGGAACTCAACTCACTCTTAACTAACCAAGAAAAGCAAAAGGCAAAACTTTCCATTATAAACCACCAAATGATGGAACGTTTTGAAAATATCACAAATCATATAAACCAGGAGCAAGAAGTAGTCCAAAATTATTTAAATAATCAACAAAATAGTATAATAACAGGTAAAAGTATTATAAAACAAGCACAATACTTAAGTCAGATAAATTATAACAATGATCTTTTAAATAACCACCTAATTAATTTAGGCGAAGCTATAATACTAGCAAAATTAAATATCATATCAAAACAAATTTTAAATCCGCAAGAATTAACTATAATTTATGAAAGTTTCAAAAATCAATCCATAGATATTATATCCGATGAACATATATACGAGTTATTAGGTTTACAAGCATATTTCAATGATTCAAATATTATATTTAACATTCGGATTCCTATATTTTCTAAACATGAGTATAACTTTTTTCATTTGATCCCATTACCCACAAAAAATAATAAACTAACAATTCCAAAACCCTATGTTATTCATAATCCCCATAAAATTCAATATTTCGACAAACCATGCACCAAGATCGAAGGCATATATATTTGTTAAGAATCATCCTTTCAAGAAAACAACCGTTCCTGCATACATAATTTACTGCAAAATAAACCAGCAAATTGTAACTTTACTGAAGTCGAACAAATACCAGATATCTTGCAACCTGAACCTAATTTTATCCTACTAATAAATGCACCTGAAATATTAATTAAATCCAACTGTGGCGTAAATGATTTCAAAACTAAAGACACCCAACTTATACATTTTCAAAATTGTACAGTCGAAATTAATAATATAATATACCGAGAAAACGTTAATCGATTTTGGGATACAATCCATATATTTCCAATGGAATTCACTAATATTAACTCTACTATAATTACAGAAAACATACAACTACAGAAATTAAAGTTATATCAAAACAAGAACACCGAAGCAATTCAACTACTACAAATAAAAACTATCAAATTGGATTTCGCAATAGGAACAATAGCAATTATAATCGTCTTAGTACTAACCACTATTATTTTCATTACAGTTAAAACTAAATCAAACAAGTCATGAAAAAAAACCGAGGGTTTTTAAAAAAGCACATTTTCAAAATTATATTGTATTACATACTGAGTTTAACTTTGGAAATATATACCGTGGTGACTAAGTTACTGCTTACTTTTAAAATTAGTATTTTTTATTTTAAAGTTCTAATAGCCCTTCAATGGGGAAGGTTGCCAAATTTCTCAAGAATCTAACTTCAACTCATCCTCTAATTTTTTAGGTTCTAGGAATTAAATTGTGAATAAAAGCAGCTCTCTAATACCGTTTTTCGATTTAAAATAAACCTAACAGAACCCTTGTTATATCAATTTAAATATAGGGCTTTTTTGGAAATTTCAGGGGCTGTAACTTCGTCACCCTTCAAAATTAAGAAAAACCTTTGACACATGTTGAAATATAGTTATAGGGCTTTGAATTTTGTCTATCACTAAAAAAAAATTTGGACAGGTATTCAAGTTACAGATGTTTAAAAATAGCAAAATTTTAATTTTCGAGCCCTTATAGCTCCTAAATAGGGGGCTTGACAAAAAAATTTTGTTAACCGACTCCTACTAATTTCTGTATATCTAACTTCTCCTAAAATTTCAAGACCCTAGCTTGAACCGTTCAGAAGATGTGTGTGGCCAAAAATTTTGCGAAAATTGAGTTTTGCGTAATGTTAAATTTTAGTACCGTATGGCAACCCTAAACATTTGCCTTTTAAAAATTTATAAAGTCTATGAAACCAGCTATCATTTGCCGTTTTCAGATTGAAAATAAGTGTAACAGAACTCTTGTTATAACAATTTAAATATAGGGCTTTTTCCAACTTTGGGGGGCTGTAGCCCCGTAACAGGTGGGGCTACAGAAAAAAATTCTTCTACGAAATTATTTTTTTTGCAAAAACTACCCATGGTTAAAATTTCCTTTCTCTATTTCAAATGGTGTAAAAGTTTTTGTACACATACGTACGGACGGACGGACGGACGGACGGACGGACAGAGTGAAGCTATATAGGCACATTTTTACAAAATTTTTTGAAAATGTGCTAAAAACCACATAGTATTGCCTATTTCATACACAGATTCTACTAGTACTAGCAGCAGTAACAACGAAGTCAACAAAAGTTTCCTTTGGCCGTCACTTCATTCTAAAGGGGGAGGAGTTATGTGATCATACAATCACATCACCTGGCACATTTGACAACACCTGACTTTCAGAATTATTTCATAACTTTCATTAACTTTCATTATTTCATAATATCATATTTCACTTTTATAAATTAAATGTTTAACTTATATTAAATTTATATTGCATAACTAAAACTGTATCTAAATTAATTTGTGAACTTTTAAAATTGAACTTTCCCACATTAATGTAATTTTGATTAGCTTTGCATAAATTTGATTATAAAAGACCTGTAAAATTTAATAATGAATCAATTAAGTTTGGAGAACCAAATAAACAGCTTTTATTTAAAATTAACTTTGTTTTTTTTATTTATGTCTAAAAGGACATATTTAACTCGCGCACCGGGTACTAGCTAGTGTTTTATAAAAACATAAAAGTTTTAATTTTTAAGACCTAGTAGCCCTTAAATTGGGAAGGTTCCCTAATTTTAGCTTAGCGGACTTATGATAGAACTGCCCACCCCCCTCTGATCCCCACCTTTAATTTTTTTTAGGTTAACCAATTTTCAATCAATTGTTAACTCCACCAAAAATGAAATTTCAATGGTAAAAACTAAGAAACACTTTCTTCAATTTAAAGAACCCTTTTATAAGCTTTAAAATATGTTAAAACATAATGCTGCACCTTTAAAGTTTTTATATTTGAACAGGTATTGAAGTTACAGGTGTTTAGAAATTGCAAAATTTCAATTTTCGATCCATTATAGCTCCTAAACAGGGGCTTGGCCAAAAAAATTTGTTAACCGACTACCACTAGTTTTTGAGGATCTAACGTCTCCCAAAATTTTAAGATTTAAAACTAGTTTAAAACGTTTAGAACTTTATTTAAAATAATTTAAAATAATTTCGTAAAAGAACATTTTCTGTAGCTCCACCCGTTACGGAGCTGTAGCCCCCTAAAGTTGGAAAAAGCCTTATTTTTAAATTGTTATAAAGAGTTCTGTTAGGTGTATTTTCAAAGCAGTCAGTTAATGCTATCCTTCATATAGCAAACTCTCACTTTTTTCCTAAACATTTTAGTACCATTTGAACTATGTTGTATGTATTCTGTATCCTAATTAAAAAGCTCTATGAATACATTATATGTACAGCAAAATTTATTATATATAAGTATTATATTATATTGAAGCTGCCAGAAGTACTAAATGCTAGTTAAGTTGACCGAAGTTTTTTTTTAAATCTCAATTTTAAAATTTATAGCATAAAAAAAAAGTTTTTCAATAAATCAAAGAATAAATTTTTCCTACCCTTATTGCATTTTTAAATTTAATAGCTACATAGATAAATTTTTACTACAAATGTATGCCTATCTAAAGTTATGAAAAGCATGCGAAAAATGATTCTAAATTCTTTAGTTTACTTTATACCTTCTTATCTAGTTTATTTATTTAATTTTTCCTAAGTTTTTTATTGACAAAAATATATTTCTGTTTATGGTCATGAGCCATGACTCATAAGTTTCTTAAAACAAATAAATATTATTGCTTTAATTTCTTTATGAGAAATAAACTCTTTTCTATTCTCAACTATTGTCAGCTATACCAGCTCTTGTAAAAGAGTATATGTCAGAGTAGATAAATAATTTCCGGCAGAGGGCTTAATTAAAATTCACTTGAATAGGTTTTGCTAAATCAAATTTTTTATTTGATAACCAAGAACTACTTACCCCCTTCCATTTTATTATTTAAATATATTAAATATAATCAACTTCTCAACTGACAGGTAGTTTTAAAATGTCAAATATATATATGACAATTAATCTGACAATTATGTATTTCTGAAACAAAAATTAGCATTCCATTTACAAACTACGCCTACCTAATCTTCATGTACACTTTTTGATATATAAAATTCGTTCGTTTTCTCAAAGTAGAACTAAAAATAGTTTTTTCATTAAAAAAAAACATTATTCGATGTTGAAAATGTAAAATAAACTTTTCAATTATTAGAATGAAATAAAAAAAAATATACGACGTACAATTTTCTACGGCAGTACGTCAACACGTCTGTCTACATATCCGTAAATCGATACGTGCGTACAGTCTTAATTTATCGAAAAATATTTATTTGAATGTTTTAATTTAGTAACAACAAAAAATATTTTTAATTTCATATGATAGGTATTTTGAATATTAGATATTTTTTAATAAATAAAACAAGTAAAGAAACAGTAAGTCGGCGCAACCGACTTAGAAATACCTTACACCTATTTGGTTCAAATTTAACGGGAAGTCCATAAGTCATTTTAAAACAATAAAAGCTGTTATTAGTTTGGTCGTAAAACATAGCTAACCAAATTAACTTTATAATACTAAAAACATTTTCTAATTAGATTATCTATAAAAAAATATAACAAATTCTTACTAATGTATCTATTTAAAAATATTAAAAAAAAAAAAATTTGAAAACTTTTATCAATTTTTGAGATAAAAATTTAATATATTTAATAATTAAAATTTTTCAAAATTGCATTTATTTTAAATTGCTATAGCTATCGAAAAGCTTATAAATGCAAAATATGCAATAAATGTATTTCTAAAATATAATTACAAATTTAGAACTTTTCATACAATTCATTCAAATATAACAATAAATTTTACATATATGCAGCTAGTACCTTTGAATATAGCTGAAGTATTGTACACAATGTCTTAATTATATATAACCTATGGTAATAATTCAATAAAATATATGATATTATCGTTCATTAAATAAATATTTTGTTTTTAATTTATAAAATATTATACAAAATATGTTTTATGGTAAAATTCTTAACCTTTTAAAAATATAAAAGTTTTAAATAAAAACGGAAATAGAAAAATAAGAAAATAAAGTTTTTATCTTCATGAATCTCGAAAATAAGCTTTTTAATTTTGGGATATCTTAGGAGCCACCTAAACCACCGCTACAATTAAGTCTAAATTTCGGGGACACATACACCCTCTTTCTGTAAGTCGCTTCATGCGATTAGAAGCGTTGAAGCGACTAACAGCATTTCTGTAAGACGTTGAAGCGATATTTTCAAATTGACGCGATAGAAATGTCTAATTTACCGTGTATGGCATTTCTGTAAGACTTTTCCTACGACGCGATACCCTTTATTCAGTCACTTTAAAATTTTCGTACGATCAACATCTCCGTTTTATTTTTATTATAAACAAATAAATTTTTTTAAACAAATATATTGTGTTAGTGATTGTTTAATCTTTTAAACATATTTTATTTTAGGAAATAATTTTGTATTTTTTCTTAATTTCTTACATTTATTTGAATTTTTGGAATTTACATATTTTATTAGTTTACAATGTATTTTTAGAGATTAAGATTTAAAATGTTAGAAAATACCCAAATTCACTTTTAAATAAATAAATCAATAATAAATAAAGGAAAAATAAAAGATTCCGACAACACGGATTTTAAAAAAAGATACACTTTTATGACGGTGTAATAAAAGATGACGAGACAATGTTTGCAATGTTTACAAACAATGTCTGGAGATAAGTGATCCTTGCGTTAATTCTCAATTGCAATGATAAAACTTTGTAATATTAAATATAATGATCTTTTATGATTCAGAATTTTCGTTATCAATATTTTGTAATGTAATTAGTAAATTTCTTTGAGAATTCTTTGTAAGTCATAAAATAAATATTAAATTCGGGTTTTCTTTGTAAATCATAAAAGAGAAATTTTGAAAATATTGAATTTGGGTTTTTTAGGAAATATTAGTTAATATTAGGTTTTATGATGAATGTTATATTTAAGTTGTTTTAATTGTATTAGTGTTAAAAATAGTATATAAGAATCGAAAATATGAAGAGAAAAGACATTAAAGAATCAGAATTGAAGGGAAGAACTTTGTTTTAATTCTTTATTTTTACACTTTGATTTGCGAATATAATATTGAATTAGTGTTTCATTAATTCACCCTGTTATATTCTATAACAAAGTGATTTTTCAGATTGGTATCAAGGCAATTTTCTAATATTGAAAATCCTGATCCAACAGTGATTTTTCTTAAACTTAAGATTAAAATAAAAGATGAGCTCCTTTTTTTTACATGATTCTGATTCTTCTGAGGATGAAGAATTGCAAAGGAATGTAAGTGTAATGAGGAAAAATATAAGAGACCGTGCAAATCCATTAGAGCTACCTGCAACATTGTAAGTACAAAATAAAATTTTATTTACATATGTAAGTATAATACACTTATGTAAATATATATAATTATGTTCATGTACATGTAAAAATAAAAATATTTTTAGATTTTTGAAGTACTTCAGATTAACAAAGGAAGGTTTTAAAATTTTACTTGATATATTAGAAACAAATTTACCAACAACTACTCGCTCAACATCTGTCCCTACTATTATAAAATTAAGTGCGTGTTTACGATTTTTTGCTGCAGGAACATACCAAGTAGGAGCTGGAAATGATTTTAATGTCGGCTTAGCAGAATCTACATTTTCAAAAATTCTTATGGATGTTTTAAATGTTTTTTCAAAAAATCTCTGCGATGAATTAATAGAATTTCCAGATGACGAACAAAAACTTAAAACGAAGCGCCATTTTTATACAAAATTTGGTTTTCCTGGAATAATTGGCGTTGTAGATGGTACACACATAAAAATAACTGCTCCTGCTAAAAATATCCAAGGGCAGTATTATAACCGTAAGGGATATTTTAGTTTGAATACGATGCTCGTAAGTTTCAATTACAATACTTGAAGTTTAATATATTTAAAAAAAAAACATTTTTTGTCAATTAATTTTTTATTGATGAAACAAAAATACTCTTGCAGGTGTGTAATCATAAATTGCAAATTATTTACGTTGACTCGAGGTTTCCTGGTTCATGTCATGATTCTCATGTATGGAAATGTAGTCAATTAGCATCCATACTAAAGCAAGATTATGAGAATGGTCAAACTAATACTTGGATCTTAGGTAAAATTACAATATTTTAAACAAATCATTTTTTTCTAAATAATATTTTTGTAGGTGATGGTGGCTATGAATTGTTACCATATTTAATAACGCCGTATAGAGTAACAGATAACATAACGGCTTTAGGTCTTCGTAAAGAGCAATTCAATAAACTTCACTCAAAGATCAGAAATATTATAGAAAGAGCAATTGGAGTTTTAAAAAACCGGTTTAGATGTATTCTTGGAGAGCGGCAATTGCATTATAATCCGGATAAATGCAAACAAATTATAAATGTTTGTTGTGCATTACACAATCTGTGCATAAAACTAAATGTTCCAGAATGTGAAGAAGAAAGTGTTGATTTTGAGGATGAAGTAGAAAACATTAACACAGAGGAAGAAAATAGAAGTTCAGAAAATTCCTCAAGAATTCGTGATGAAATTATGTATTCTGTAACAAATTAAATTGTTCATAACACTTTTTGTTAATTAAAAACATTTACTTTTTTTTTTAAAATTAATTCTTTTCAAAAAACATTAACATTCTAATAAAAAATAAAAATTTTACATTCAAATAAATTAAAAAAAAAACGATAATTTTTCATATTCAAATAAAACAAAAAAAAAAAACATTTCACATTTTAAGTTAAATAAACACTTATAAATATCAGTCTAATCTAATAAACATCTAAAAATTACTACCTTCAGAGCTACATTCTTTATTATGATTTTCTTGCAAACGTAAGGAAATTTGTTTTTTTGAAAGTTTTATTAGTTCAATTTTATGTTCATTTTTTTCTTTCAGCATTTTCATTTTTTCTTGAACATAATTTTCGTATATTTTTATTTTTTTATTTTTTATTTCATATATCTTTTTAATGTACTCAGTTCTCTTTTTAGAATGTCCTTCCATATACTTTATATATTTTGTCTGAGATCTTAACATATCTAGTTTTTCATTTTTTTTTGACATATATCTTCTTGGAGTTGAAACTTGTTCTCTATTGTTAGTTCTATTCTCGTTCTCTGTTTGTTCTATATTCATACTAAGTTCTTCAATTTCTATTTCGTATGTAGATTGACATGCTTCAGGTTGAGGTGCTAAAAAAAAAAATTAATATATGTATGTACTATGTATATCGAAAGGAATAAACAAATATTACTACAAATTTCAATATATTCTTAATCTTACTTCTATTTCTTACACCAAAAACATCACCACTAGGTTCAACTATTTTATTTAAACCTAATAGTCTTTCAACTGTCTCCTCTAGTGGGGACAATTGTATTATTCGATTACATCCGCCCCCGGTCGTTTTGAATTCTTTTTTGTTTAATATTAGTTTTTTTTTAATTTTTGTTTTCAAATCATTCCAAACCTAATAGAATAATAGAATAGGTACATAATAATTTTGTATCACATGTTTGTATCTTACTTTTAACCATCCATCACCATTTCTTGTTGGTGGTCCTAAATTATTCAGAATCTCTGCAAATTCTCTCCATTTTCGTCCGTACTCCATCTTACTACTACCAAATCCGCTAAAACCCCTTGCCAGGTTGGCATTTTCCTCCATTATTTTCACCAAAGCCTCAAACTGCTTTCTATTAGTTATTTTTTTGAGACTAAAATTGTAAAATTTTTTAAAACGGGAAAAACCATAATCGCAAAATTCAAAAGATAACGAATGAAAAATGTAGGTATGTAGGTAGGTATAAATGTTAACCTATGTAGGTATATATACTTACTTTTCTACGCTATCCGTTTGTTCCATTTTAGCTTTTTACTTTATTTTTTTGTTTTCTAATTATTTATTCTAATAAATTGTTTATTACTTTATAAAAATAATAATTTTTAACTTTATAAAGTAAAACAAAATTTTCTTTGTTTACTTTTCTAATTCAAAACAAATGTCAAATAACAAATTTCATACTAATCAAATTTGAATTTTTTTTTTTTGAAAACAAGTACTACCAACATAACAACTGTTTCATCGCGCGTCTTACAGAAAGTACATAAACTTTTAGACATGACACGAATAAGTTTCGTATCACTTCGCTCGAGCGAGTTAGAGAAAGAGGGTGATAGAAAATAGGAAATATATTCTTTGGCTTCGAAATTATACTCGTTTGGCCTCAGATCGATCAAAAGCTTCTAGAATCCGAACTTATTGTCCGAACTCAACCAGAACCAATTCCCATGGTACTTTCATTATTAGTAACCTAGAGTTTAAATTTCATCAAAATAGCGGCATTAGTTTTTAAGTTATACTGCTTTTAAGATATATGTTCTTTAGCCTTTGAACTTTCAAAGGTTCTAGAACCCAAAACCATGGTCTGATTTCGCCCATATGCAGTCCCCGTCATAGTTTCAATACTAATTAACTCTTGTACACAATTGGAACATGCTATCTTAATTTTAAGTTACTATTTTTATTAAATTTGATGATAAGTTTTTTAAGCTTTGGTGGATCTAAGAGGGGTACTGAACCACCACTCTGATTGATCCAAAATTAGGGGAACGCGCAGGAAATAGTAAAGAGCACCCATGTACCAAATTTGAAACTTCTAAATTTGTTTGAAGTTACTATCTTTATTAATTTCGAAAATATGCTTTAAGGTCTTCGGAACTGTGTGTGGTCTACTACTCCAATTGATCCCAAATTTCAAGGACACTAAGGAAATAGAAAGAAACACCCTGATACCTAATTTGGAGGTTCTATCTTCATTGGTTTCGGAATTATGCTTGTTTGGCCTAAATTCGATCAAAAAGTTCCGAACACGTTGTACATTACCTACCGTACGCAATCAACGCCGTAGTGTCATTATCAGTATCCTACAACACAAATTTTATGAAGATAGCGTCATTAGCTGTTGCGTTATCGTAATTTTTATATAAGTTCGTTAGCCCTTAGACCGTTTAAAAGGTCCAGAATTCGAACCCTTGGGGTGATTTCGCCCATATGCAGTCGACGCTGTACTTTAAATACCAGTTAACCCTTGTACACAAGTGGAACGTTATATATTAATTTTAAGTTACTATTTTTAGTAATTTCATTTATAAGCTTTTAAACCTTGGCAGGTCTAAGAGGAGTACTGAATCACCACTCCAATCGATCCCAAATTAGGGGGACACACAAGAAATAGTAAAGAACACCCTTGTGCCAAATTTAAAGCTTCTACATTTTTTCAAGCTGCTATCTTTATTAATTTTAAAGATATGCTTTAAGGTCTTCGGAAATGTGGGGCTGGTCCCCGACCCACTACTCCAATGGGGTCCAAATTTCAAGGACACTAAGGAAAAAGAAAGAGACATCCTGATACCAAATTTGGAGGTTCTATCTTCATTGGTTTCGAAATTATGCTCGTTTGGCCTAAATTCGATCAAAAAGTTCTAAGTTCCGAACCCATGGTCCAACCCCGAACTTACGCAATACCCAAAGAAGTTTCATTACTAGTAACCTACAACACAAATTTTATGAAGATAGCGTCATTAGTTGTTGAGTTATTGTTATTTTTTATATATGATCGTTAGCCCTTAGACCGATTAAAAGATCCAGAATCTGAACCCATGAGGCGATTTCGCCCATTTGCAATCCCCGCCGTTTTTTCAGTCCTAGTAACCTACAGTTAAAATTTCATCAAAATAGCTCCATTATTTTTTGAATTATCGTGCTTACGGACCGACGGACGGACATGGCTATATCGACTCAGGAGGTCACGCTGATCACTAATATATATACTTTTCCATATCTAGCTGTAAAACTAAATAATTAATTTAGAAAATTACCGCACTTCTGCTTTTTGGGTAAACAACACAAATATTAAATATTGCAATTTATTAATTTAAGAAAATGAAATCAGCTGTTATGGATTAGTACAGTAATTTACTACCAATAAATACGGCCGCGTATTTGAATAACAGAATTTTCAAGAAAATTTTAAATGGTAAAACTCCGCTTGAAGTTTGGTCTGGCAAGATACCGTCAGTAAAACATTTACGTGTATTTGGATGTAAGGCCGTCGTTTTGAATAAAATTCAAGGGAAATCGAAATTTGCACTACGAGGAGAAGAATGAATTTTTGTAGGTTATGCTCTGAAACAAAAGGATATAGATTGTATGATATGGATACAAGGAAAATTATAATAGGCAGAGATGTCAAATTTTTTGAGAATGAATTTATTGATAATGTAAATAAGGAGAGTCCTGAAAGTAGTGGTTGTTTGACTGTAGATTTAGAAGCGATAATCAACGAAAATAAAGAGCAGCCAAATAATTTGGACAACCTGTTACCAGTTACAGAGTGAGGATGAAAATGAAAACAAAAGTGAAATTTACAATAATAAAAGTTTGAAGAGGGGAAACACAGGAATCTATAAATAAAATTAAAAAGGTAAAAAACAGGTAAAAACGCAATTGAATGGCAAAAGGCCATGGAAAAGGAATATACTTCGCTAATTTCAAATGAAACGTGGAAATTAGAAAATATACCTAAAGGTCATAATGTAATTGGAAGTAAATGGATTTTCAACATCAAAAAAAATCCAGATGGTTCAATTGATAAGTATAAAGCGCGCCTCGTAGCTCAAGGCTGTGGTCAAAACTTTGGAATAGATTATGTGGAAACATTCTCCCCTGTTGTCAAACATACAACTCAACGGTTAATTTTAGCTCTTGCCGTGGAATATGCATTATTGGTACATCATGTTAATGTGGTTTCAGCTTATTTGAATGGAGAACTGAATGAGGAGGTATACATGAAGCAACCTGAAAATTTTGTAGATAAGAATTATCCTGATAAGGTATGCAAGTTAAAGAAGGCTATATATGGATTAAAGCAAACTGGAAAAGAATGGTATAAAAAACTTAACATTTTGGATCATATAGGGTTTTCAAGATGCGTCACAGATAATTGTTCATATTTTATGCATAAATATAATTGCATCATATGTTGATGATTTAATTTTAGTTCGCAGTAGCAAAGAAACAATGGAACAAATTAAATGTAAAATTGGTGAGAAGTTAGAGATAGCAGATAAAGGGCCTATAAGTTGTTACCTTGGCTTGGAAATACAACGTGAGGGAGAGCGTGGACCAATATCAATTAATCAAAGACGATATATTGAAGAACTGTTGAAAGAAAACAATATGTTAGAAAGTAAACCAGTTAGTACGCCACTTGATCGAGGAACTAATCTGAAACACTGTAAGGAAGAAAATTGTGATAAGGTAGATTCTAAGGTATATCAATCTTCTATTGCAGCGTTATTGTACTTGTATGTGTTGTCTAGACCGGATATTACTTATTCTATTAACAAATTATCACAGTTTAATGTGCATCCTCATCAAGACCATCTAAACTCAATAATACACCTTTTAAGATATTTAAATAAAACAAAAATGGCGTATGTGAAATATGAAAAAACAAATAAATATGATGTGCTTTACAGATGCTGATTGGGGTTCAGATGCAACTGATAGAAAATCATATTGTGGATATGTATTATTTTTGGCAAACGGGCCAATAGCACTTAGTAGTACCGAATCGGAGTATGTGGCGATTTCGCAAGCTGCAAGGGAAGTATCGTTCCATCGAATCTTGTGAATTAGGTTTCAACAGGTTAATTATGAATCCTCCTGTAATTAAATGCGACAACCAGAGTGCCATTCAACTTGTAAAAAATGCAGTTCATCATCAAAGAACCAAACATATTGATATCCAGCATCATTATATTCGACAGCTTCAAAAAGAAAACCATATTTTGATGGAATACGTGTTCACAGAAAATAATGTAGCCGATGTATTTACTAAATCGTTAACTAAAGTTAAGCACTTGAATTGTTTAAATGGATTAAACATAATATTGATTTAAATTTTTTATATATTTGTGTTGAGGGAGAGTATGTAAAACTAAATAATTAATTTATAAAATTACCGCACTTTTGCTTACGCACTTTTGTAAACAACACAAATATTAAATATAGCAATTTATTAATTTAAGAAAATGAAATCAGCTGTTGTGGATTAGTACAGTATTTTTTTTTGTTCTTGAATAGTATAGCATATAACACGATGAAATAAAGAAGTATATTTTTTTTTAATAACCTTTATAGTTTAAAATGAATTTTGTATTTAATATATTGAACTTAAATTTAATATTGAAATAAATTGATTAACACTAGCTCGCTTCCTTTAGGTGGTTACAAACACCATACCAAAGTTAATATACCCCTTTACCTATTCAATAGGTGTAGGGTATAATAATTAATATTAGAAATATAAGAAAAACCAATAATAATATTTTTATACATTTTCTCAATATTTGTAAATTTTAAAAATCCGAGATACAGTACATCGCGTTACGCGTATTTTGGCTGCTCTCATGGAAATTTATGTACCTACTTATTTCTAAATCTTTTGACAGAAATTATACGCCGTACGCTTTTATTTAGGTTGTGACCTAAGGAAAAAATAATTTTTTTTAAGACAGATAATTTTTGTAGTTTTGCACTGCATTTTCAATTATTTTGAATATATGTTTTAAACAAAATTATTTAAAAAAAATTTTATTTTAAAATATTTTATTTTTAAAATTCAATCGTAGCAACATAAGAAAAAACAATTACAATATTTTTAAACGCTTCGTCAATTTTTAAATTTTAAAACTGCGAGGTACAGTACGTCGCGTAAGCTTTTATGTAAATTTATTTACATTCCTAACTACTTTTTTCAAAATTTTTTGACAGAAATTGTACCCTGTACGCATTGATTTTGGTTGATTATGTAACATATCATTTTTCTTTGGAAATATTATTTTTTATACCCGTGCATACATATATGACATCGGGTATATGAAAATTGCTCCTCCGTTTGTAACGCATCGATCTAGACGAGCTAGATATAGTGCCAAGGGTACGTATCGGCTCAGAACCGAAAAATGAGTCGATCTAGCTATGTGTGTCTGTCCGTCCGTCCGTCCGTCCGTCCGTGTGTCAGCACGATAACTCAAAAACTAAAAGAGCTACAGTTTTGAAATTCACACAAAACATTTTTTGGACATTTTTGAGGTTCCCTATTCTTTTTGGTTAAGACCAGACCAAGGTTTCGGGGAGCTGCCACAACACTTATTTAAACCAATATGAATTTCTTCAAAAGTAATTATACCAGGAAGACGTCCGTCCGTCCGTCCGTGTGTCAGCACGATAACTCAAAAACTAAAAGAGCTACAGTTTTGAAATTCACACAAAACATTTTTTGGACATTTTTGAGGTTCCCTATTCTTTTTGGTTAAGACCAAACCAAGGTTTCGGGGAGCTGCCACACAACTTATTTAAACCAATATGAATTTCTTCAAAAGTAATTATACCAGGAAGACGAAAATTGCACACGGTTAGTTTTATAATGAATCAAGCACTTATATGAAGTTTCAAAATGTTACGGCTCCATTTCCGGGGGGCTGCCATACAACTTCTTTGCACCAATATGAATTTCTTGGAAACTGATTATATTACGAGGATGAAAATTACACACTGTTAGTTATATAATGAATCGAGGAATTATATGGAATTTCAAAATGTTACGGCCCCATTTTCGGGCAGCTGCCATGCCAAGTTGTCAATTCGATAACTGTGGATCTAATGAAGCTACGAGATTAAAATTAAAACTGGGCAGGTAAAGTAATAAGGCAAGTTAGTTGGCAAAGTTGGACATCACCCGGTGTTTTTTGTTTTTAAGCAAAAATTATGGTACCTATAATGAATTAAAAATTTAATTTTTTTTTTTTGTTGTTATTTTTTTTTAAGCAAAACTTATGATAATAACTTTTTTATATTTTTTTTTGTAATATTTATAATAGCATAAGGAAAATAAATAACGGTTAGTGGGTATGCACGGGTATCTAAAAGTTGACAAGGGCAACTATAATCTTCCTCGTTTTTTTAAGTTTTTGCAAAGTATTCTGGTATTTTTTAACAAACAAATATTTTAAAAAAATATTATTTTAAATTTTCTATTTTTGTTTTTCGCTTTGTCAATTTTTAAATGCGAGGTACGTCGCATATTTCGGTTGCTCACATGTAAATTCATGTACCTAACTATTTATTTCAAAATTTTCTAGAAATTGGTTAGGGCCAAAAACAAAAGTAAAATTTTAAAAAAAATTTAAAAAAATTTAAATCTCCTTGTTCATTGAACATTTGAACTAAACAAAAAAAGAACGATATAAGTCGGCGCCTATAATATATAGTTTGATTGAGCTGCGAGTTACAGCCGAAAATGATTTACATTTACACAGAAAGTCAGCGCATAATTTTAGAGTCATAAGCCTCAACTTTTAACCGAGTGACCGTTAAATTCAAATTTACGTTAAATTAAAGACTGGTTTTTACCTGAAAAAAACACAATATTCTAAAAAAAAATTTGTAATAAGAAAACAAAAAAACCTTTCTTTTGGTTGTTGTTTCATTAAAATTGATCAAATAGTTTACCCTGAGAAGGGATATTAATATTTGTATGGGAAAAAATAAGCCGATTAAATATTATGATATAAATAAAATATATTTATTCCGTATAGTTGTATAAATACATTAATGTTTTTATCATTGACAAAATAAATATATAGATACAGTATTTCATTTAAAAGAAAATATTTTTTGTGTTGCCTAGTTTTTTGCTTACAAAATAACTGAAAGCGTTTATCAATATTTGAGCTATCAACCACTTATTTCCATAGTTATAAAAACATGATTATTGTGCTTCTATAATTTCTGTTTTTATAAAATTTGTTACTGGACCAATGTATTATAGTTGCTAAGTTTTTTGTTACTGAAATTTATGTTCTATTTATTATTGGTATAACGTTGACTCGGTAAAAGACTAAATTTCAAGACCCTAGTTAAAAACGGTTAGAAGATTTTTTAGCCCAAAAATTTTGCAAAAAAATTGAGTTTAGCATAATGGTAAATTTTAACTTTTTAGCATTTTTTCAAAAAATTTGGTAAAAATGTGCCTATATAGCTTCACTCTGTCCGTCCGTCCGTCCATATGTTTACAAAACTTTTGCACCGTTTGAAATAGAGTACAGAATACGAATTGGTATTCCAAAAAAAATAATTTCGTAGAAGAACTTTTTTCTGTAGCCCCACCCGTTACGAAGCTACAGCCCCCCAAAGTTCGAAAAAGCCATATTTTTAAGTTGTTATAACAAGAGTTCTGTTAGATGTATTTCCAATTTGAAAACGGAAAAAAGCTCTTTAATTATATTTCAACATGTGCCAAAGGTTTTTCTTAGTTTTGAAGGGTGATGAAGCTGCAGCTTCCGAAAATTCCAAAAAAGCCCTATATTTTAATTGGTATAACAAAAGTTCTGTTAAGAGTATTTTCAATCTAAAAACGGTAAAAGAGAGCTGCTTTCTTAGGATTCACAAAAATACATTTTCGGTCTTGAAATTTTGGGAGACGTTAGATTAACACAATTTTATTTCAATCTAAAAACGGTAAAAGAGAGCTTCTTTCTTAGGCTTCACAAAAATACATTGTTGGTCTTGAAATTTTGGGAGTCGTTAGATCCTAAAAACTTGAGGGAGTTCCCCCCCCCCCTCCCCCCTCCTCCTTCTCTGCGTCGCAAACGTAATGGAAAATTTAGTATACTCTTTTGACTAATAGTTATACGGGTATAAACATAAAGAGACAACAATATTCAACAAAAAAAATTATGTACTACAGCTTACAGTTCTAAGCAGAAACTTGCAATTTATTTGTTATGTATATTTGTATACATATTATAATTTTTCAATAATTTATTTAAGTGAGCGTGAATATAAAATATTTTAGAAAAAACTCAACTTGCATACCGAGTTTCTCGCATAAATAATACAATTTTCTAATAATCGAGTTATCATTATTTTTTATATGGATATTTATAACTTCTATATGCCGATGTTACGTCTAAAAAATTAACGCTTTTTAAAAATGTCTATTATCTTATAAATTTTTTTCTTTAGAATTGATAATAATAAAAATATCTTAAAAATTTTAAAAACAAAAATAATTTTTATATAAAGTTTTGTTATATTTTCTAAAATTTAAAGGAAAATACCTAGATACCTATATACCTATGTATAGAACTCGGTCTAAGAAAAATTTTAGTTTAAAAATCTACATCATGTCGTTTTCAGTAGTTATCGACAGATCATTTCCAAATTTGGTAAAGAAATTATTTCCATTTCATTATTCATTAATCAACTACATATTCCATGCATGTTAAAGAAACTGATACAATTATTTCTATTGCATTATTTATTCTTTAACTATTTCATGTTAGTTCACTCTGAAGGCATTTAATAACTGTACAAAATATTGTTAATTTTTTCTGAAAAATTTTAGAATTTAGAAATAAATTTTTTTTATGAACGCAAGGGTTGTCGTATTAAACAATATGGTTTTAAATATTTTTAAGCATAGATTTGCATATTAATATGTGTATTAAGGCTAATTTTCATTACGGCAATTTCCTGGGCAAAAGTTAGAGCATAGGCAGAAGATACAAAAATACTATTTGTGCGACAAAGAAAAAACGATAAATTACTGGGAGAAACATCCATATTCCTTGGAGAGTTATCCATAAATCCTTAGCCAAGTATTGAGAGAGCGCCATAATCCATGGCAAAAAGATGTTCTCTTAGGTCTTTTTCCTATAAAGTTGCTACTACATACAAAAAAAAAGTGTATTCTACACAAAAATTTGTTGCATACTATTACATATTTTTATGGATACATGACATTTGAATTTTGTAAACAAACAAGAGAATGTAAACAAAGAAAAAAAACATTTTATATTATGGTTTGATGAACGAATTTTTATTTAAAATTATTTGAAATTGATTAAAATTTTAAAACATTTTATATTATGGTTTGATGAACGAATTTTTATTTAAAATTATTTGAAATTGATTAAAATTTTATCATTTATTTAAAATTAATAAAATTTTAACTTTGAATTGAAAAATTCGCGAAATATAAATTTAAAAATTAAAAAATAAGGTTATGTAATTTGTTTTTGTCAAAAGATATAAAAAAATTTTAATATAAATTTAATCATTTTACTCTTTCTCTCCTATTGAGAGTATACTATATACCTCTCTCTCTAAAGTCAAGATTACTGGGCAAAATTTTCTCATGAAAACCTGCCTTTAAGATACAGATTATTTTAACATTGTACTATATTTAAAATTTAAGTTTATATTGATTTGTTAAATTTGTGTGTAAAAATATAATTGAAAATAAAAATAAATTGATATAAATATTTATTTTATTTTTTATTTATTTTATTTTATTTATTTTTATTTATTTCAACTATTTAGATGCCCAAAGAGAAACTTATTCTCAATATAGGGCTATATTTCATTTCATATTTCACTTTATGATGTTCACTCCTCTTAGTTAACTTGATAGTTGAATGTAAATTAACAGTACTAATATTGTGAATCAGAAGTAAAAGCTTAACATTGACAAAATGTTTAATTAAGAGCAGATCACATGTTCTATGTATAAACTCTGTGCATTCTCGCCAATTAAATTTAAATAAATTTTTCATTGCTCTGTTTTGCACAACTTGAATTTCCTCAGTAATTGTTTTAGGAGAAGCCCCCCATAATGTAACTCCATAACTAATGCGACTAAGAAATAATGCATAATATATTGTTTTTTTGATTTTGTTTGGCATTAAGTAAGAAATTATACTGAAAACACCTGCAATTGTTGATAATTTTCTACACAGATTTTCAATATAAAGGTTCCATTTTAAATTATAATGTATAATCATGCCAAGATATTTATACTGATCTACTTGGTCAAGTGTTTGATGTGATATCTTTACATTTAGTGACGGCGGATTCATACTAATAATTAAATATTTTGTTTTTGAGATATTGATATTTAATTTTCTAGTTATCATCCAAAGGTATACTTTTTCAAGTTCTGAATTCATTTTTTCCTGTAAATCGAAGTAATTATTAGCACTGAACACAAAGCAAATAGCATTTGCATAGAGAAATATTTCTGCGTCAATTCCTATTGCATTCAGTCCATCCACATATAATATAAATAGCAGCGGTCCAAGTATGCTACCTTGTGGTACACCATAGTGAACAGTGTTTACCTCACTCTTAATGTTAGCAATTTGAGTAAAGAGTTTTCGATTAACAAAGTACGATTCAAACCATTTATGTGCCGATCCCTTAATTCCATAAGATTGAAGAATTTTGAGTAGAATTTGCGGCTCAATCGTATCAAATGCCTTTGATGTCACCAACAGCTGCTTCCGTGTTAGATTTGTATCTATACTTATATTGATTTTTGGACAAAAGTTTGTTACGTTCAAGATAGCAATTGACCTGAATGAAAACTACTTTCTCTATAATTTTTGATAATACTGGTGCAAGGCAAATCGGTCTATAATTATTATAGTTCATTTTATTGCCAGATTTGAAAATAGGAATAATCCTGCCTATTTTAAGACTATCTGGGAATATACCTTCCATTAATGACTTATTTACTATTAACGAAATAGAATCACTAATGTTATCATTACATAAGGCTAACAAGCATATATAAAAAATCACGATAACTCAACAACTAATGACGCTATCTTCGTAAAATTTGTGTTGTAGTGTACTGGTAATGAAACTACGGCGGTGATTGCATACGGTAAATAATGGACAATGGGTTCGGGACTTAGCACTTTTTGATCGAATATAAGCCAAATGAGCATAATTCCGAAACCAATGAAGATAGAACCTCCAAATTTGTATCAGAGTATCTCTATCTATTGCCTTAGTGTCCTTGAAATTTGGGACAAATTGGAGTAGTGGGTTGAGGACCAGCCACACAGTTCCGAAGACCTTAAAGCATATTTTCGAAATTAATAAAGATAGTAACTTTAAACAAATTTAGAAGTTTCAAATTTGGCACATGGGTGCTCTTTACTATTTCCTACTCGTTCCCCTAGTTTTGGATCAATCAGAGTGGTGGTTCAGTATCCCCAAGGTTTAAAGCCTTATCACCGAAATTAATAAAAATAGTAACTTAAAATTAAGATAGAACGTGTACAAGGATTAACTAGTACTGAAAGTATGACGGGAACTGCATATGGGTGAAATCGTACCATGGTTTCGGGTTCTGGAACCTTTGAAAAATTCAAGAGCTAAAGAACATATCTTAAAAGCAGTATAACTTAAAAACTAATGCCGCTATTTTGATGAAATTTAAACTTTAGTGTATTAGTAATGAAAGTGCCTTCGGAATTGGTTCTGGTCGCGTTCGGACAATGAGTTCGGATTGGAAGCCAAAGAATCTATTTCCTATGTGTCGCCGAAATTTAGACTTAACTGTAGTGGTGGTTCAGGTGGTTCCTAAGAAATCCCAAAATTAAAAAGCTTATCTTCATTCATGAAGATAGAAACTTTAAATTTGATACACTAAGGTTCTTTCCTATTTCCGTTTTTTTTTTAATTTAATAGTTTTATATTTTTAAAAGGCTAAGAATTTTAGCATAAAACATATTTTGTATAATATTTTATAAATTAGAAACAAAATATTTTTTTAATAAACGATTAAATTCCTATTTTTTAATTTTTACTATATCATATATTTTATTGAATTATTACCAGAGGTGATATATAATTAGGACATTGTGTACAATACTTAAATTATATTCAAAGGTGCTTGCTGCACTTATGTAATATTTATTGTTATATTTGAATTAATTATATGAAAAGTTCTAAGTTTGTAATTATATTTTAGAAATACATTTATTGCATATTTTGCGTTTATAAGCTTTTCTAATAGATACATAAACTAACAATTTAAAATAATTGCAATTTTGAAAAATTTTAATTATTAAATATAATATGCTTTGATTAGCTTTTCAACACAAAATTTAATAATTCAAATTTTTTCACTTTTGTAATTAAATTGAAATAAATATATTTTCATTAAATTCAAGTTTTTTGTTTTTTAATATTTTTAAGTAGATAAATTAGTAAGAATTTGTAATATTTTTGAATAGATAAAGTAATTAGAAAATGTTTTTAGTATTATAAAGTTAATTTGGTTAGCTATGTCTTACGTTATATAAAATAAGATTTAATAAATATATATAAATAATTCTTGTGTAAAATTATAGATGGCGCACAAAGTTAACATTTGTGCTTTCATATTTCATAACCTTATACAATAGCTACAGCCGAGTAATCAACGGCTTAGTAAATATTATGATTAAAGAAACTGAAGCCTAATTTAAAATAAACTTGGTGAATGCCCTATACTCCTTAAAGGAGAGGAAAAGGAATAAAAAAAAAAAAAATATATATCAATTCATTATTAATTATGCATAAAAATTAAATCCATTCTTGGAATATAATTCCTCTAATAGTAAATAGAATATAAATTTCAGTAACAAAAAACTTAGCAACTATAATACATGGGTGCAGTAACAAATTTTATAAAAACAGAAATTATAGAAGCACAAAAAACATGTTTTTGTAGCTATAGAAATAAGTTATTAACAGCTAAAATATTGATAAACGCTTTCAGTTATTTTGTATGCAAGAAACTATGCAACACAAAAAATATTTTCTTTTCAATGAAATACTGTATCTATATATTTATTTTGTCAATGATATAAACATTAATGTATTTATGTTGAATTCAAACAAAATTAAAACACAATTTCTATTTTATATTAGTAACAAAATAGTATATATTTAACAGAATGTATTAATTATATGTTTTTAGCAAATTCAAAATAATGTTTTTTCTTTAATATAATTTTAGATTCAACACTACGTACTTAATAATAATTATTAAAATATTTAACAAAAGTATTAATTATATGTTTTTAGCAAATTCAAAATAATGTTTTTTCTTTAATATAATTTTAGATTCAACACTACGTACTTAATAATAATTATTAAAATATTTAACAAAAGTATATTAATTTTGTAATCAGCTTATTACTTCTTCCACGGCCACGTTCTTACTGATCAACTTCTTTCTATTTTATATCATCATTTTGGAAAAGGAACAGTAAATAAAAAGATCATATATCATGTTGTTTTCTAAATATTAGGGTCAACGTCCGAATATGCTATAATGTTAGGGTCAACTTCCGAATATGCTATATGTAATAATAATTTATGATTTCTGCATTCCCACATTCGGCCATCCTACTTATTCATTTGCCTCAAATGAATTATCACAATCTATTTCAACATTTCCGACTACTGCTTCATCTTCTTCGCTCAGTTCGTTTTCATCTTCCATATACCATGGTTTCATGTTGTCAACGCTAGTTTCTGTTGTTTTTGGTCCTTCAGAGTTTCCCAACTTTTCTACCTTATATCGATCGAATCCCTTTTCTCCTATGATTTTATAGGGTCCCAGAAATTTAGATTTTATCTTCAAGCCGGTGCCAAATTGAGTTCTTTTTATGGCGACCATATCACCAATTTTAAATATTCGTGCCGATTTCCTTTTCCTTCTACATTGGCGACGATTTTCTTCTTGTATTTCCAATATTTCCTTTCTTGCATTTTCTCGTCGCTCGTTCCGCTCTTCTTCAAAATCATATCTGATTTCGTCTTCTATTATTTCGACGATATGTAAATCACGATCGTCTTTCATTTTTACTCCGACTAAAAGCTCCATTGGTGTCGTTTTAATAGCGCGCTGAAACGTCGAGTTCAGTACCCGTTGAAGAGGTTTCGTGAAGTTGTACCACTTCTCTGGATCGTCCAAAGACATTTTGGTAAGAGCTGCAATAATTGTTCGATTCAGCCTTTCTACTTGCCCGTTGGAACGTGGAACCCCAGGTGTTATGTAATATAACTTAATATCTCGATTCTTACAAAAATCTTGGAAGTTGTTAGACGCAAACGCTCCTCCTCTGTCTGATATGATTCGGCTTGGATATCCAAAAGTTTCTGAAATTATTTCTAATTTTTGTATTGCTTCGTCTGAATTTAAAGTTTTTGTGGGGAATAGCCACGAGAACTTCGTAAATCCGTCGATTACAGCAAAAATGTAGCGATAATGTTTCTTTGTGTTTTGCAATGGTCCTAAGTGATCGATGTAAAACGTATCGAGAGGTTGATCTCCTTTTGGAATTGGGTATATCATTCCTTCTGGTTTTCCGGTTTTTCTTTCAGCAAGAATACACCTTATGCATCCTGCAATACAATTATCTATTCTATTTTTCAGATTCGGGATATAAAATTCTTTCTCCAGCAATTCTTTCATTTTTTTATAATGGAAGTGCCCTTTTTCGTGAACTTCTCGGATGATACCTGTTTTCATGCAATCTGGAACGACATACAAAATATTATTATTATGACTTTTACATAATATACCATTATTTATGAGATAGTCCTTATATGATCCGTTTTTCAAAATTTCCATAATAGCTGCAATTCTTTCATCCTTTTGTTGTGACTCTGCAAGTTTTGACAAAAACGTACTTCCAAATGTACTACCATAACTTACGCACATCGCAACTGCATTTCGACTTAATGCATCTACATGTAGCATCTTTGTACCGGGTCGATGCTCAACTTCATAATCAAATTCTTCTAATAATAGTGCCCATCGGGCTACTCTGGTTGTTAAATCCTTTTTCCGTATGGTACATTGAAAAGCTTTACAGTCGGTAACCAGCTTAAACTTTTGACCCAATAAGTATATTCTAAATTTTTTAACGGCTTCTATGACTGCCAATACCTCCAGTTCATAGCTACTATAATTCCTCTCTGCCTCATTGGTTTTATTACTCATGTAAAATACAGGGTGAAGGGTTGAATCTTCAGCATCTCTTTGTAACAGAACTGCACCATATCCATCTTTGCTGGCATCGGTATGTAGTTCGGTGGGTAACCCATATTGAAATATTTTTAAAACTGGAGTTGTGATCAATGCACTTTTTAAATTTTGTATGGCTTCAAGTTGTATTTCTTTAATCTGAAATTTTGATTTTTTCTTCAGAATATCGCTTAGTGGCTTAGCTATTAATGAAAAATTTCGGATGAATTTTCTAAAATATCCTGCTAGTCCGAGGAAGCTCTGCAATTGTTTAATTGTTCGTGGACAAGGAAAATCTATAACAGCCTTTACTTTCGCTTTAGAAGGTGAAATGGTTCCTTTAAATACCCGGTGTCCCAAATATTCTATTTCTTCTTGTAGAAGTTAGCATTTCTTCCATTTGATCATTAATCCATTCTCAGCCGCAGTCTTCAAAGTTTTCTTTAATCGTTCAATCGCTTCATCTATAGCTTTTGCCAGAATAACTATATCATCCATGTAAATAACTACAATTCCTTCTCGTATCAAGTCTCTAAAAATATAATTAATGTATTTTTGGAATATACCTGGTGAGTTACACAAGCCAAATGGGACGCGGTTAAATTCAAAATGACCACCTTGCGTTACAAAAGCTGTAAACTTTCGACTGCTTTCGTCTATGGAGACGTGAAAGAAACCGTTCTCTAGGTCCAAAGTTGTAAAATAATTTGATCCTTGTAACTTGTCTAGCTGGTCTTCTATCACCGGTAAGGGGTACCGTTCTTTATAAATTTTTTTGTTGACCGCCCTATAATCGATGCACATACGGTATGAATTGTCTTTCTTCTTTACAAGCACAACCTGGCTGGAATAATCTGAGGCGCTCTCCCGAATGATGCCCTTTTCAAGCCATTCTTTTACTTGAATATCTATTATTTGACGTTCCATAGGTGGAAACCTTCGTGGAGATCGGAAAACTGGTTCTTCATTCATAGGCACGATTCTCATTTTAATTGGCGACTCGGGTGGTTCTACAGGTGAATAGTTTTTAATCAAATTATAAATTTTTTCCTTCACTTTCACATCTAATAAATGTGACAAATCCGTTGTGATTTGCTCATCGTACAAATCAGGGTCAATTTATGCTAAGTAACATCCTGCCTGTTCTGGCTGGGAATTTTCCGCTTTGTTTACAATATCGTCATTGCAATTTCTTTCTATAGTAACATTTCTTCCTTGAATTTTCACCACAGCTCTAGACAATAAATCCATTCCAATTACTACATCTGGGTTGATATAATTTTCTTCTACCATGTGCAGTGTAACGTCATTAAATATTATGCCATTAATTGTGATATCAACTATGCAGGCGCCCTTTGTTTCCACTTTAGCTCCTAAACCAGTCACTGAAATACTTTGGTTACTAAAATTATATTTTGGATTTATTAATTTAGTTAAGGATTTTTTAATAATACAAATATTGCTGCCAGTATCAATTAGACCGTTTAGCGTTATGTCATTAATTTTAATTGGGTGCATCTCCGTTGTTTGTACTACATGAGCTGCCGAGGTAATCTTATTTGGACAATCAGGACGTTTATGACCAAATTCATTGCACCCGAAACATTTAGGGCCTTTATTTCTGTTTGGACATGCGTGTGCTTCGTGAGTACTTACCCCGCAATTAAAACAATATTTCTTTTTTTCTACCGGTTTAGAAATTCTTTCCAATTTCGGAACTGTATTTGGTCTTTGCGTTCGTTCTGTAAAAGTTGGTGTTCTTTCATCTTGTTTAATTTTTTCGTATACAAATAGTTTCTCCTTCAGATCTTCAATATTTTTAGCCGCATACAAAACCATTTTTCCACTTGAAGTATCTCGGATGCCATCGATTATATAACTGACGACCGATTCCTCATCGATTTGCGTTTGCGATGCTAGCCCTACCATAGCGTACAAATATTCCCTAAAAGTTTCATCTGGCTTTTTCTTCCTTTCCCGTAAAAGCTTATGAACCTCTGCACTAGTTATTCTACCACTAAACTCTTGTATTAGCGCTATCTTCAGATCGCTTAACTTCACAATCCATGTAAAGTTTCGCCGCTCCAACTAAAGACTTGTTACAAAATATAAACCGTTGTAGCTCATTCCACGCAAATGTAGTTGCATAACGTTCGAAATCTTCAATCCAATTTCTCACGCAAGTTTTGTTGTCCCCAGAAAATTTTGCCACTAAATTTTCAAAATCTGAAAAATTTAACCTAACTGTCGAATTAGTTGTTGTCCCCTGAATTCTGGTGGAATTTGCCCATGTCTCTTCATCATCAAAATGCACTGCTCAATCACTGGTTCTTCTGTTTCTACCTTTTCTACCCATATCAAAATAAAATTTAAAATAACCTTACAAAAATTTGCTTTTATTTTTAACTTTTAAGGAAATTTTATTTTTTATATTTTTCTTTTTTTTTTTTTTTTTATTGAAATTTTTTTTTTTTTTTTTTTTTACATAAAATATTTAGCGGCAATAATTAGCGGTATTATAACCATGCGTTCTACCTTCTTATTTATTACCGTAATAACTGACGAATCCAGACGCTTCGTTTCTGCTCCGTTAGCTAAATAAGCACGTGTTGTGTGTATTTTAAGACTTTCTTTTCCTCCGTTTTACCCTTTACTTTAATTTATTCACCTTCTCAATATAAATTTAAACTTATAATCTTCCACGTAAAAGTTTTCTTATTTTTTATTCTTTCACCAAATTTTAATACCGACGAAATTTGTGTACAATAAATAGTCTTAGCACATTCTTTACTTATATGCTTATTTATTACAAAAATTTTAAAATGCTCACACTAGTTTTAAAACGTTCAAAAAAAAAATTTATTTAGAGCATATTTTATCTGTTTATATTTTATTTTACAATTACTGTTCATTTGTCATTACTTTTATATTTTCAAATATCCATAAAAATATTATATATTTTTTAGTGAAACACTTAAATTTAATAAAATAGCTTTTTTTTTTATCTCAATCCCGGTTGAGCCCCCAAATGTTGAATTCAAACAAAATTAAAACACAATTTCTATTTTATATTAGTAACAAAATAGTATATATTTAACAGAATGTATTAATTATATGTTTTTAGCAAATTCAAAATAATGTTTTTTCTTTAATATAATTTTAGATTCAACACTACGTACTTAATAATAATTATTAAAATATTTAACAAAAGTATTAATTATATGTTTTTAGCAAATTCAAAATAATGTTTTTTCTTTAATATAATTTTAGATTCAACACTACGTACTTAATAATAATTATTAAAATATTTAACAAAAGTATATTAATTTTGTAATCAGCTTATTACTTCTTCCACGGCCACGTTCTTACTGATCAACTTCTTTCTATTTTATATCATCATTTTGGAAAAGGAACAGTACATAAAAAGATCATATATCATGTTGTTTTCTAAATATTAGGGTCAACGTCCGAATATGCTATAATGTTAGGGTCAACTTCCGAATATGCTATATGTAATAATTTATGATTTCTGCATTCCCACATTTATACAACTATATGGAATAAATATATTTTATTTATATAATTATGTATTTAATACTTTATAAATAAAACGACCTAAAGGTGGTAGTATATGTTCTGTAAAAAGCGTATAACGTTGACTTGGTAACCGACTACGAAATTCGAATTATTTTATAAGCTGCATTAATAATTACCCATATTCTAGCCGAGACGAGGCCAACCGTTGCGTTCGAGTTCCAGCCTCAAGTGATAAGCTTCTGACCATTGAATTTCTGATAACTCACCTAAATTGTCGTTAAAACTTCAGGAAAAAGGGAATATAGTCGTTTTTCCAAAAATTTTAAAAAGTCCTAAATTTTATACATAAATTATTACAAGATTTTGAAAATTTTATATTTAAACTCGAAATTTTACACCCAACCCATTTTTTTCCTTTTAATTTAAAATCTTGTTTCTAAAAATTGCATTATTATAATTCATGAAATCATAAAATATAATCTGATTGATTCGGTTGGTAAAAAAACAAAATTTTTAATTTTTTTTAAATAATTTTTCTTAAAATTAATTTGCTTTAAATTTCAAATTAATAAAAATTATTCAATTTTTCTTAAAAATAATTAATAAATAATGAAATTATTATTTTTTTTTAAGTAATTTTTCTTCAATGGAAAATTGAATTGAACTAAAAATAACTCACAATTTGTGAACATTAATGGGAAAAAAAATAATGAACTACTTTATGTGTTTAATCGCAGCTTTTTATGAAATTTCAATTATGCCAAATTGGTGTAAAGTATTATACAAGAAGAACTATGTATTCGAAGAATAATAATAAAATTTAGCAAAAAATATGACTACAATTCTGCCAATGAATTAAACGATTTTAATGCAATGAATGGTGTAAGAAAACTTTTGAAAATGAAGTTCCTAAGTACATATTTTATATTTTATAAATTACTAGCTAATACCCGGTGCGCGTTGCTGCGCCTCTCAATGGAGATTTAATTAAAGTTGATGTTACTGCAAAAAGTTAACGCAAAAATTACACACGGTTTTCATATGTGAACTTTAAAATGTATGAAAGCAATATTTTTAAAACGATTTTTCTAGGATTATTCTAGTAATTTTTAAAACTTTCTGTAATTCAAAGCAGTACAAACTACTTTCCAAAATTTGACGTTATTTACTTCCAAAAAATTTTGTTGACCAACCGTAGGACCGACTGTTAACAGACTCAATTCCATTTTCAAGTTGCTTCACACATAAAAAATTTGAGGTCAACCGGTCAAATCGTTTCTAATTAGAGTTAAGTAACGCAAAAATCTATAAAAAGCCACTGTGTCCAAATGGGTTAACGGACCTACACTTTCTATTTGGGCAAAGCAATGTTGCGCAAAATTGGACGTAATTTGCTTCCAAATCTTTTTTTTGTCAATCATCGGGCCGGCATGAGTTAACCTTATTGCAAGTCTGTTAAAAGAGTTAATTTCATTCTCAAGATGGAACACATATACAAAATTTGAAGAAAATTGGTTAAACCGTTTCTAATTTAGAGTAAAGTAACCAAAAAATTTATAAAAAGCTGAATGGGACTCAACAAAATTTTTTTTAAGGTTTTCTTTTTAACCAGTACTTCGCAAATTTTGACAATATTAGCTTCCAAAATTATTTTGACCAACCGTCGGGCCGACATGGGTT
Organism: Dolichopus griseipennis; assembly: GCA_963082915.1. Classification (NCBI taxonomy): domain Eukaryota; kingdom Metazoa; phylum Arthropoda; class Insecta; order Diptera; family Dolichopodidae; genus Dolichopus; species Dolichopus griseipennis. The sequence continues at coordinate 229,393,334 of OY720441.1, forward strand.
AACAAATTCCAAATCTGTTAAAAAAGTCAACTCAATTCTCACAGGAGAGCACGTATACAAAATTTGAAGAAAATCGGTCAAACCGTTTCTAATTTAGAGTTAAGTATTGAAAAAACCTATAAAAAGCTGTTGCGCCGCAATGAGTTAATGCAACTCAATAAAATTTTTTTTGGGCTTTCTTTTTAGCCAAAGCAGAATTTCATAAAATCGAACAAAATTTGGACCCAAAATTTTTTTTGACCAACCATCGGCCAACCAACCATAGGTTAACAAATTACAAAACTTTTAATAGTGTCAACTCAATTCTCAAAGAACATCAAGTATACAAAATTTGAAGTCAATTGGTCAAACCGTTTCGAATTTAGAGTAAAGTATATTGAAAAAACCTATAAAAAGCTGTTGGGCCGCAATGGGTTAATGGAACTCAACAAAATTTTTTTTGGGGCTTCTTTTTAGCCAAAGCACAATTTCGGCTGGGCAGTTTAGGAGTCTTTTCGCTACATACAAACAAACTTTCGCTTTTATATATATAGATATGCTTTGTGTGTTAACTTCTATCGTTCCCGACTAAAGATATTAGAGAGAAAAATTTGCAATTTAACAAAATGAAAAGAAGCTTGCAGAAAAAGGAGGGTGAACATTTTGTAAATGCTTCAACAACGCCGCTACTTTGCAGGTCTTCCAAAAGAAATCCATTTGGAATAATTTAGAAAATAACGATTGCATTTTATGTTTAAAACTCAAGCTGCAGGAGATATCTGATTGATGGGAAATTCATAATTGTCCCGAAAGATTGTTTTAAGCAACTTATAATTGTGTACATTTAGTTTTTTGAAGAGGTAAATTAAAATCACTTAATCATAAAATCAATTTTAATCTGTTTTACTTTGTTTTGTGAAATAGTTATTTATTCCTCCCTAATCCTGAAATACAATTCTATTTTCAAATTTTCTCTTATTTTTTTATTTTAAATTATTCAAAATCAAGAAATGCCTAAACAAGTTTATTGTCTTATATAAATGATAATATATTGGCTTTAAACCCCAATAAGTGACTATGAAACCGGACTACTAAAAGCCTTGGGAAAATTTTTTGTTATGGCTAAATTGACTGTTTACTGGTTTCATTACATGCAAACAATAAGACGAAATCGCAAAACAAATTTCAGAAATTTATCCCGTTTCTTTATTAGTTCATCAACTGCGTTATCAATTTTTAACAAAATGTTGGCATTACCATTATTGCCTGATAACAACATATTAATTGCAATTAAGCAAAAATAATTGTGTATTAATTTGTTTGACGCGAAAACCTAATTCCAACTATTTATTTCATATTTTGAAAACAATGGTTAAAGAAGGTAATATAAAAATAAAATTATAATTTCTAATACTGAAATGCAAGAAATTACTTAAACTTTTTTTCACGTGAAGGAGCTTAAAAAATATCTGTTTTGAAAGAAAAAATAAGTACAACGACTGCCGTCGAAGCAGAATCCTTGGACGAGTGCTTAAAAATGGTTATTTGTTTTAATTTGTTAAAAAAAAGTCGGAGAGGAAGAATACCATAAGAGTAGTAATACCATTTTAGATTAAAAGTGGTGGCTCTGTTGGGGGAAAAAAATAGAAGAAAATTAACCACCGAAAAGGACGAAAAAATTGAGGAAGCAATTGAACTATTAGGAAATGATAAAACATAATATAACGACAATAAGATATTTGAGAATTTTTATGAATTTAAAGAACTTGATGGGAATAATGAGAATGAAAACAATGTTTCAAGTGAATCAGAAGGAGAATTGGAGCTCTTAAATATTAATCACAAAAGACTTTCCTAAATGTATGCTATGTTTGTTGTTTAACGAATCCTCCCAATAAATTAAGTTAAGATTATTAAAAATTAAATAAGTTCGAAAAAAAAACAAAAATTTTCTAACTTAATTCATTTTTTTGTTTTCTAACAAATGCCCAAAACCAAATTATTATTTTCAAGCAGGATTGGATTTAAAGTAATAAGTTGAAAACTTTGGCCTGCAGCTTTCCAAAATTTTATCTTAATATTTTAAAACTTCTTAAAATTACTTACCATATTATTTTACATACTACACATTAATGGGTTGTCAAATTTTAGGTTCAGATTTAATTTATATATTTACGTCGTAGTTTAGAAAAATGTAAGTATAGGAAAGAAATTTATTTTACTAAAAATATACAGTAATAGAAAGCACAACAACAAAACAAATCAAAGTGTATCTGGTAGTTAAACTCTTCAATTATGTAAACTTAATACAATTTTTTACATAATACCAATCAAATCTAACAAAGTCCATTAGTTCATTACAAACAAATACGGTCTCATACCCTGCGCAACTTCACTTCAGCATTTACGATATTATACAAGTGATTTTTAACATTTTTAAAGAATAAAAAAATTGTCTTTGTATAGGTAATTTTAAACCCTGATTATTCAGTACTGAATATCACTTCCGTATGAAGAATGAAACAACAATATAGTACAGTTACTCTCTATATTGGCCTCTTTCTGTTCCTTAAAGAATGAAATTTTACATTATTCATTGCATTAGTAATTAAATGTAATTGGAGTTAAAACTTAATGGCAAAGTTATTATTATGAATTTTTTATTTCCACTGATGAAATTGAAGTACTTCTATTCAGTAGATTATTTATTAGAAGTGTTTCTGCACTACTTCTAGGTTATCAAAAATTATTTAGAATTTTTAAAACAAATATTTTTTTTTATTTTATCTGATAAAATGTGGTAAGCATACTTTAAAAAATAAGAATAATTTATATAAATAAAATAAAAACAAGTAAAGAAACAGTCAGTCGGTGCAACCGACTTAGAAATACCCTACACCTATTTGGTTCAAATTTAATGACATATCCATAAGTCATTTTAACACCATAAAAGCTGTTATTAATTTGATCGTAAGACATAGCTAACCAAATTAACTTTATAATACTAAAAACATTTTCTAATTACACTATCTCTTAAAAATTATTACAAATTCTTACTAATTTATCTATTTAAAAATATTATAAAACAAATAAACTTGAAATAAATAAAAATATATTTATTGCAATTCAATTACCAAAGTGAAAAAATTTGAATTATTAAATTTTGTGATAAAAAGCTAATCAAAGCATAATATATTTAAAAATCCAAATTTTTCAAAATTGCAATTATTTTAAATGGTTAGTTTATATAACTAATAGAAAAGCTTACAAAGGCAAAATATGCAATAAATGTATTTCTAAAATACAATTACAATTTTAGACCTTTTCATATAATTCATTTAAATATTCAAATAAATTTTACATAAATACAGCAAGTACCTTTGAACATAGCTGAACCACTACAATAAAGTCTAAATTTCGGGGACACATAGGAAATAGGAAATATATTCTTTGGCTTCGAAATTATACTCGTCCGGCCTCAAATCGATCAAAAGCTTCTAGAATCCAAACTCATTGACCAAACTCGACCAGAACCAATTCCCATGGTACTTTCATTACTAGTAACCTAGAGTTTAAATTTCATCAAAATAGCGGCATAACTTTTTAAGTTATGGTGTTTTTGAGATATATATTTGTTAGCCCTTGAACTTTTCAAGGGTTCCAGAACCCGAAACCATGGTACGATTTCATTCATATGCAGTCCCCGTCATACTTTCAATCCTAGGTAACCCTTGTACACACACAATTGGAACGTTCTATCTTAATTTTAAGTTACTAATTTTATTAATTTCGATGATAATTTTTTACACATTGGTGGTTCTAAGAGAGGTACTGAACCACCACTCCACCAATTGATCCAAATTTAGAAGGATACGCAGGAAATAGTAAAGAACACTCATGTGCCAAATTTGAAGCTTCTACATTTGTTTCAAGTTACTATCTTTATTAATTTCGAAAATATGCTTTAATTTCAAAAATATGCTCGGAACTGAGTGGCTGGTCCCCACCCACTACTCCAATTGGGCTCAAATTTCAAGGACACTAAGGAAATCGAAAGCGACACCCTGATACTAAATTTGGAGGTTCTATCTTCATTGGTTTCGGAATTATGCTATTTTGGCCTAAATTCGATCAAAAAGTTCTGAGTTCCGAACCCATTACCCAATCCTCACCGTACGCAATCGCCGCCGTAGTTTCATTACCAATAACCTACAACACAAATTTCCTGAAGCTTCTACATTTTTGCACGTTGCTATCTTTATTAATTTTAAAGATATGCTTTAAGGTCTTTGGAAATGTGTGGTTGGTCCCCGACCAACTACTCCAATGAGGCCCAAATTTCAAAGACACTAAGGAAATGGAAAAGGACACCCTGATACCAAATTTGGAGGTTCTATCTTCATTGGTTTCGGAATTATGTGTTATAAATGATAACGTTACTAACCCTCAAAAACCTAAAACGAAGAAAAATATTATAACTCTTTCTTACGTTTAAACTAAATTCTAATAATGTTTCTTCTTTTTTATTTTATTTTATTTTAAATGTTATTACGATTTCATATTACAAACAAAACAAAAACGTTTAAATAAAAAGTACGTTGTACTTGAAAATATTTTTTGCTTATTCTTATTTCACGCCACACGAAAATTTTTTATGCAATGGTCTGACCTGTATTATATATGCACAAAAGAGAAAAGTAATAAACATTTGGTCAGCACATTGCACTTTCTTTAAAAAAGTAAAAAAACGAAATTTAATTTAAAGAATTAAAATTATAAATTTTTATATTGATTTCGAAATCATTTCCGATTTCAAAATCAATGTTTTGTTAATATTAAAATATATCTTTTTATATATATATATATTTTAAAGCGTGGCGTCATTCAAGAAGGTATATGTAGAATAAAAAAAGTAATAATGTTTCTTCTTTTTTATTTTATTTTATTTTAAATGTTATTACGATTTCATATTACAAACAAAACAAAAACGTTTAAATAAAAAGTACGTTGTACTTGAAAATATTTTTTGCTTATTCTTATTTCACGCCACACGATAATTTTTTATGCAATGGTCTGACCTGTATTATATATGCACAAAAGAGAAAAGTAATAAACATTTGGTCAGCACATTGCACTTTCTTTAAAAAAGTAAAAAAACGAAATTTAACTTAAAGAATTAAAATTATAAATTTTTATATTGATTTCGAAATCATTTCCGATTTCAAAATCAATGTTTTGTTAATATTAAAATATATCTTTTTATATATATATATATTTTAAAGCGTGGCGTCATTCAAGAAGGTATATGTAGAATAAAAAAAGAAGAAACGCACGCAGAGTTTTTAGAACGTACAAAGGAAGTAGTCTTTTCTAGTAAATAAATTTTATAATTATAAATTAACTATTTCTTTTTACTAACATAGAATATTTAAGCGCAAATAAATAAAAATTAATAAAGTATATTAAATAAATAAAAAAAACTATAAAAAGTGCTTTTGTTTTCTTTTGAATTAAAACTGGCGCAGTCGTTAGGATGTGTCAAGTGAAATAAAAATAAAAAGTGGACATTTTTTTTTTTTGGTATAAATTAATTTCAGAAAATTAATAAAAAAAAAAAAAAAATAAATAATCTACCTTTTTTCACTTGTGTTTTCTGCTAATTCAGTAGCTCAAAGTAAAAATAATAAAATAACAAAAATTTAAATTAAAAACGAAACATAATACAAATACATATATATTAATATAAAATAAAAAAAATTTTATATAATAATCAAATACAAAAAGTTTACGTAACAAGTGGAGTGCAGTGAGTGAAAGCTACAAGAAATCTACAATCAAAAACAACGAATTGTGACAACCATTCCAGACAGGAGAAAATTAAAAATAAAGAAGAATATATATAAAGCAACCAAATTCCATCTAAAACACATCAAGAGATTCACCAAATTTCTAAGTGAGCTATTTTAAAATTTTTTTTTTTTCTCTTATTTTTACTTATTTAAGAAACTTATTTTCTATTAAATTGAAATAGAAATATATAATTTTAAATTTTATCTTGTGAAAAATATATTAAAATTAGTTAACAATATTAAATTAAAATATCACAAATCAATTTGGTACTTTAAAATAGATTAAAAGATTTTTTAAAGTTTAAAATTAAGTATAGTAAAAACTTATAAAAAAAAAAAAATTTAAATAATTATATCATGTAAATCGTTATTAAAGTTGGATTTTTGAAAATATTCGAATTTTTTTTTAATAATAAATATATTTATCCTTCTTTTAATGTTATATTATATTTCTGAATACTTTTGAAAATACAAAATTCTTTTTATTAATTAAAATTATAATAAATCTAATATTTAAAGTTTTTATAATATATTTATGTCATTAAACATAATTTTCTTTATGGTTTATTTTAACGTAACACTACTAAATTAGTTCAAATCTGGTCATAGATAAACTTGACTTTCTCCTTTTTTTTTGATACCGGTAAATATAAGAAACTCATAATAAAACAAAATTTTATCTTCTTATGTCCAGTTCAAGTTACCCCCCTTTCTCTCTCTATCGACCCTCTAAAGTACATAGGAAAATTACCTGACTTTAATGGAGATTTTAGAGATTTACAAAATTTTACAGATCTTACAGATAAAATATATCCTTTATTGCTAAGATACGACCCCTTAAGCCAAAGTATTTTTTCTGATTCAATAAAATCTAAACTAAAAGGAAGAGCAAGAGAAGTTGTGGTTGAGATAAATAACCACGTTACAGGTTGGTTAGAAATTAAAGAGATACTAATTAACAACTTTGGAGATCGTACTAGTTTGGAGGAATTAATTCGTCAAATAATTAAAATGAAAAATAAACGTGGTATAAATTTTAGAACAAGTTGTATAGAATTTTACAACGAATTAAAAACAGCCTTAAGAAGACGTAAAAACAAAACTCTCGCTTTCGGACGACCTCCACGCGATAGAACTAGCAATTAACAATAATACAATTTCAGCATTGAACATTTTTAAGAACAAGACACCAGAACCCATGAGGTCCATTTTATATTGTAGAAAACCGGAAACGTTAGAAGAGGCAATGGACATATTACACGAAGCTTGGTACGCATATAGAAACTTTGGGAATAGCAATAGTAATAGGAACTATAATAACCAAAATATTCAAAAAAATAACAGCAATACCAATACTAGAAACGTTAGAAATACAAATAATAATAATAATAGCAATAACAATAGGATTAGCCAACCAAATCATAGAAATTTCCAAAATAATCCAAATAATAATAATAATAGTAGGTTTAATAATTATAATAACAACAAAAATAGGCCCAATAACTATAACCTTTAAAGTAATAATATTGGTAACTTTAGTCAAAATAGAAATCAGCACTTGCAAAATAGGAATAATTACAATAATAGAAATAATAGAAATGTTTCTTACCCAAATCAGGGAAACCAAAATTCAAACCACAAAGAACAACTGCCACAAATAGCAAATATACCCCAAAACCCTTATAGGAACAACTTTTATCCTTATAGAAATCCAAATACAACATCAGAACCGATGGATATTAATATTAATATGGCTCCTCAAAATAATCAAGATAAGCACAAGCCCAAAATTTTCACTTAGCGGCCTAAACTACCAGCTTCCCTATATAATAGTTGACAGCAATACTAGACCGTTAAAATTTATTATAGATTCTGGAGCTACGCATTCTATAATAAACCCCAATCTCTATCAACCAAAATATTTAGAAAATAGTAATATCATACTAAAAACAGTTCAACAGAAAATTCAAATTACTCAAAAAGCCGTTATTCAAAGAATTCGGTAGTCCAGAAACAAAAGTTGAATTTTACGTATTTCCTTTTCATGAAATATATAATGGTTTAATAGGAAACAACATTTTAATACCCCTTAAGTCAAAAATAGACTACGAAAAAGAAATACAAATAATAAATGATAATAAAATAAAACTACATTTTCCATATAAACAAGTTCTAATTATAAAATAAAAGCAAAAGGAAACTATACATTAACTTATCTAGAGGAGCAGAAGTCCCTAGATGGCACTGTCACTCTCTGTGAGGGCATATATAATGTTGAAAATTATAAAGTAGAAGCTAATTTTAAAATTGATAACCATAACGTTAAACCTATCAAAACTCAAGTAGTAAACTCTGAAAACTTCAACATTATCGAAGAACTCGAACACAGAAATATATTTGAGCAAATAAGAACTGAACACCTGAATAGCCAAGATGTTCAGGCGCTATACAAAGTCATAAAACAATTTTCAAAGATTTTTTACCAAGAAAATTCAGATTTATCCTTTACAAATATTATTAAGCATGAAATTCGTACGACAGACAATGTTCCCATTTTCTTAAGATCATACCGGTATCCACAAATCCATAAAGAAGAAGTTCAAAAGCAAATTTCAGAGATGTTAGAAAAAGGTATAATAAGACACAGTACTTCGCCTTACTCAGCCCCCGTATGGATAGTCCCGAAGAAGGAGGATGCCAGTGGAAAAGCTAAGTGGCGACTCGTCATTGATTATCGTAAACTAAACGAGGTCACAATAGACGACAGAAACCCTATTCCTAATATAGATGACATCCTGGGAAAGTTGGGAAGATGCCAATACTTAACAACCCTAGACCTAGCAAAAAGGTTTCATCAAATAGAAATTGATGAAAAGGACGTTTACAAAACAGCTTTTAGTGTCGAAGATGGGCACTACGAGTTTATCCGTATGCCGTTCGGGTTGAAAGCAGCCCTGGCAACGTTTCAAAGACTAATAAACTATATTCTCAAAGACTATATAAACAAAATCTGCCTTGCATACATGGACGATATTATACTTTTCTCTTCTTCACTCGAAGAACACTTAGACTCCTTAATCAAAATTTTTAAAAGATTGAAAGAAGTAAATTTAATGCTACAACTAGATAAATCTGAATTTCTCAAAAGAGAAACTGAATTTTTAAGGCATGTTGTCACCTTAGAAGGGATAAAACCAAACCCTAAGAAAATACAATGCGAGAAAGACTTTCCAATTCCGAAAACTCCGAAACAAATAAAACAATTTCTTGGGTTAACAGGCTACTACAGGAAGTTTATAAAAGACTACTCGAAAATACTTAAGCCCATTACGAAATATCTTAAAAAGAATTCAAAAATAAATATAAACGACACTGAATATAAATCTAGTTTCGAATTGCTAAAGAAAATGCTAATTCACGATCCAATTCCAAAATATCCTAACTTTAACAAAATATTCACTGTCACAACGGATGCGAGTCAGTACGCTTTAGGTGCCATACTTTCTCAAAAAGGGCATTCAATATGTTATGCAAGTCGCACACTTAACGAACATGAACAGAATTATTACAGTACTATTATAGAAAGAATTATTAGGTGTGGTATGGGCCACAAAATACTTTTGTCCATATATATTTGGCCGGAAATTTATTATAGAGACGGACCACAAGCCACTACAATGGCTGTTTTCAATAAAAGAGCCAAATTCAGAACTCGTGAGATGGCGTCTTAAACTATCAGAATTTGATTATGAGATAAATATAAAAAGGGAATTCAAAACGGAAATGCTAACGCACTATCACGTATCGAAATCAATTTAACAGAAGAAACTAACGAAAACAATTTTCATATAAGTAAATCTGCTCTAAATTTGTTTAAAAGGCAAATAATCATTCAAAAAAGTAATTCCGGATCCTTAACAATAAAAAACTTAACAATTTTCAATAAATCCAGAAGAATAATACGTACTAAAAATTTAGATAGAGAAACCACAATAACCCTACTCAAAAACCATTTTGACCCTAATTTATTAAGTGCAATACATGTAGAAAATCAAGAATTCCTCAAAAAAATTAAAGAGGTTCACCATGACCACTTTCCTCAAACGAAAATAATTCAATGTTGTAAAATCTTAGAAGACATTACGGATGAAGAGAAATTGGTTGAATTAATAGAGAAAGAACATCTCAGAAACAACCATAGAGGAATCGTAGAGTTTCTAAAGAAATGCAATTAAATTATTACCACCCTAAACTGTATGACAGAATTACGCAGTTCATAAATAACTGTGAAGTCTGTAATATAGAAAAATACGATAGAAAACCTATTAAACCAAAATTCAAGATTACAGAAACACCCTCACGTCCCAATCAGATAATACATATCGATGTCTTTTATAGTTCAGTTCACAAAGTTTGCACAAGCAATCCAAATAAACTCACGAACTTGGGCTGAATTTAAAAGAGCAATATTACAATACCTGTCAATTGTTGGATACATAAAAAAAATTGTAGCCGACAATGAACTGGGTCTTAAGGCCCTTCCATTCAGAGAATTTTTGCGTAAACAACATACTGAAATTCACTATACATCTAACAACAACCACACATCGAATTTGGATATTGAAAAACTTCACAATACAATTAATGAACATATAAGATTACTTAGACATGACGAAAGAGTCGACCTTGACACAGTAGAAGAGAAAATACTAAGAACTATAACTGCTTATAACAATACTATCCATTCAACGACGAACGTTAAGCCAAATGATTTTATAAAAGGGAAAGTAAAAGACATAGACTATGAAGAAATCTATAATAGAATTTTGAAAGTAAAAGAGAAGACTATAAACGATTTAAATAAAAACAGACAGGAAGAACAACAGATAGAACAAGGGACTGATACAACATTTCTAAAAGACACTCGGGGAGGTAAAAACCACTCTAAATTTAGAAAGATTGAAATCGAACAAATTGACGATGACCACGTTATAGATAAAAATTCGGGCTTAAAATATTACAAAACACATATCCAAAAGAAAAAGAAATTTCAGAATATCAACTTACCTACAATTAAAGCAAAACTCAAAACTAAGAAAAAATCTAAAAAGAAATCTATTTCTCTTTCAGGGCAAGATGTGACTTCTAACAATAATACCGCTTCTAATTCTGCAAATGTTCCAAGTGCAATGCCAAAAAATTGAATTGCAAAACTTAAATGACAACAATGGCTACATGACTATAAAACTAGAAGACGTCAAAATAATAAAAAAATATAAAAAAATTCTACATACAATCAATATTACAGAGTATTTAAATACAAAAGATATAATTCATAAAAATATTCTATCAATAAAAGACAAAAAAAAAACCCTTAATTCCAATGTATAATACACTTATACACAATTATCACTCACTAGAACAGAAATTAAATAATATAAGACCGCACCAAAGACAAAAACGCTACCTTATTAATGCCTTAGGTACTGGACTAAAATACTTAACCGGCACAATGGATTACAATGACGAGATAGAAATCAAAGCTAAATTAGAAGCCCTAACAAAAAGCAGTACCGACTTAACAGCAGAAAGCAACAAACAAATCTCAATAAACAATGAAATTTCCAATCAAATCAAAAATATCACTAATCACATAAATTCCCAACAAAACCTTATAGCTCAATATTTAAACACCTTTAACGAAAATAATGAAAACAAAAATTCCAGAGATAGAAGACGAAATTCAGTATATGCAAAAAATCTACCAAATAAACTATGACATAGATTTGTTAAAAAACCATATAGAAAAAACAGAAGATATAGTACTCACAAGTAAACTAGGTATACTAACAAGAAATATAATAACAGAAAAAGAAATGGATTTAATTCCTGATCTGGAAAGTTTGGAAGATATAAAAATTGATGTGGCCTTTTATCTAAACCACCACATCATAATATTACAAATACCACTTTATAATGAAAAACTATTTTCAAAAATCCAAATAGAACCGATTCCAAATAAAAACATGAAAGCTATACTAATTAACGAAAATATTGTTCTAATAGATTATAAAAACAATGTATATAATAATAATATAAAAGATAAATTAAAAAAAAATCTTGTTGAAATTAAAGATAGTTGCATAGCTAATATAATGAAATTTGAAAATGCCTATTGCACAATGTAAAATTTTAAAAGAACAGAAATAAAGGAAATTATTACAGGTATCATCATAACTAAAAATGTAAACAAACTAAATGTGTCACATACCTGTAATAATTTAAATTTCACCCTTATGGGGAATTACTTAATAAAATACGAAAATTGTAAAATTAACTTAAACGGCGCGTTATTTGAAAATTCATTCATTAAAATAAATGATAATGTAATTCTACCTTACTTCACCACAAATATAGTGGAAAACAATACCATAGAGTATTTAAATTTTGAAAGTATACATTTAAGAAACATTACAGATAATAGAAATAAAATTAATATTTTGAATAAAAAAACAGAAAACATTTAAATAAACTCATCAATAAATTTTATAATGATCATGTTTACAATAGCTATGTTATTCCTCTTAAAAAAATTAGTATGTAAGAAACAAAAAATTGTAATAAATTCTTCGTCGGGGTCTCAGACTAACGGTGGGGGTGTTATAAATGATAACGTTACTAACCCTCAAAAACCTAAAACGAAGAATATAATATAACTCTTTCTTACGTTTAAACAAAATTCTAATAATGTTTCTTCTTTTTTATGTTATTTTATTTTAAATGTTATTACGGTTTCATAATACAAACAAAACAAAAACGTTTAAATAACAAGTAAAGAAACAGTCAGTCGGTGCAACCGACTTAGAAATACCCTACACCTATTTGGTTCAAATTTAAGGACATATCCATAAGTCATTTTAACACCATAAAAGCTGTTATTAATTTGATCGTAAGACATAGCTAACCAAATTAACTTTATAATACTAAAAACATTTTCTAATTACACTATCTACTAAAAAATATTACAAATTCTTACCAATTTAAAAATATTAAAAAACAAACAAACTTGAAATAAATGAAAATATATTTATTCCAATTCAATTACTAAATGAAAAAATTATAATTATTAAATTTTGTGATAAAAGGAGGAAGATTATAGTTGCCCTTGTCAACTTTTAGATACCCGTGCATACCCACCATGGTGTATAAAATAAACCGTAATTTACTTCCCTTATACATTTAACTCATTACCACATAATTTTGAAGAAAAAAAAAAAATTAACAAAAAAAAAAAAACATCACAAAAAAAAAAAAAAAAAAATTTTTATTCTTTGTCCCTAACTTTAGCTTAAAAAAAAAATAAAAAAAAAAAAATTGCCCCACCCTAAAAGTCCGAAGGTCCGAGTGATGTCCAACTTTGCCAAGTAACTTGCCCTATTAATTTATCTGCCCAATTTTAATTTTAACCTTGTAGCTTCATTAGATTCAAAGTTATTGAATCGCAAATTTGTATGGCAGCCCCCCGAAAATGGGGCCCTAACATTTTGAAACTTCATATAAGTGCTCGATTCATTATATAACTAACCGTGTGTAATTTTCAGCCTCGTAGTATAATTAGTTTTGAAGAAATTCATATTGGTGCAAGGAAGTTGTATGGCAGCCCTCCGAAAATGGGGCCCTAACATTTTGAAACTTCATATAAGTGCTCGATTCATTATATAACTAACCGTGTGTAATTTTCAGCCTCGTAGTATAATTAGTTTTGAAGAAATTCATATTGGTGCAAAGAAGTTGTATGGCAGCCCCCCGAAAATGGGGCCCTAACACTTTGAAACTTCATATAAGTGCTCGATTCATTATATAACTAACCGTGTGTAATTTTCATCCGCGTAGTATAATTAGTTTTGAAGAAATTCATATTGGTGCAAGGAAGTTGTATGGCAGCCCCCCGAAAATGGGGCCCTAACATTTTGAAACTTCATATAAGTGCTCGATTCATTATATAACTAACCGTGTGTTATTTTCATCCGCGTAGTATAATTAGTTTTGAAAAAATTCATATTGGTGCAAGGAAGTTGTATGGCAGCCTCCCGAAAATGGGGCTCTAACATTTTGAAACTTCATATAAGTGCCGGAGTCATTATAAAACTAACCGTGTGTAATTTTCATCCCCGTAGTATAAATAGTTTTGAAGAAATTCATATTGGTGCAAAAAAGTTGTATGGCAGCTCCCCGAAGCCTTGGGCCGATTTTAACCAAAAACAATAGGGAACCTAGAAATTGTCTAAAAATGACTTTGTGTGAAATTCAAGACTCTAGCCCTTTTAGTTTTTGAGTTATCGTGCTGACACACGGACGGACGGACGGACGGACGGACGAACAGACACACATAGCTAGATCGACTAATTTTTCGATTCTGAGCCGATACGTACCCTTGACACTATATCTAGCTCGTCTATATCGATGCGTTACAAACGGAGGAGCAAATCTAATATACCCGATGTCATATATGTATGCACGGGTATAAAGATAATCAAAGCATAATACATTTAATAATTCAGATTTTTAAAAATTGCAATTATTTTAAATGGTTAGTTTATATACCTAATAGAAAAGCTTATAAACGCAAAATATGCAATAAATGTATTTCTAAAATACAATTACAAAATTAGACCTTTTCATATAATTAATTTATATATTAAAATAAATTTTATATAAATGCAGCAAATACCTTTGAACATAGCTGAACCACTACAATTAAGTCTAGATTTCGGAGACACATAGGACATAGGAAATAAATTCTTTGGCTTTGAAATTAAACTCGACCACAACCAATTCCCATGGTACTTTCATTACTAGTAACCTAGAGTTTAAATTTCATCAAAATAGCGGCATTATTTTTTGAGTTATGGTGTTTTTAAGATATATGTTTGTTAGTCCTTCAACTTGTCAAGGGTTCCAGAACCCGAAACCATTAGCCATTAGCAGTCCCGTCATACTTTCAATACTCGTTAACCCTTGTATACAATTGGAACGTTCTATCTTAATTTTAAGTTACTAGTTTTATTAATTTCGATGACAAGCTTTTACACATTGGGGGGTCTAAGAGAGGTCCTGAACCACCACTCCAATTGATCCCAAATTAGGGAGGCACGGAAGAAATAGTAAAGAACACCCTGGACCAAATTTGAAGCTTCTGCATTTGTTTCAAGTTACTATTTTTATTAATTTCGAAAATATGCTTTAAGGTCCTCGGAACTCAGTGGCTGGTCCCCGACCGACTAGTCCAATGAAGCCCAAATTTCAAAGACACTTACGAAATAGGAAGGGACAGCCTGATACCAAATTTAGAGGTTATATCTTCATTGGTTTCGGAATTACGCTAGTTTGGCCTAAATTCGAAAAAAGTTCTCAGGTCCGAACCCATTGTCCAATCCCGACCTTACGCAATCCCCGAAGTAGTTTCATTACTAGTAACCTACAGCACAAATTTGATGAAGATAGCGTCATTAGTTGTTGAGTTATCGTGATTTTATATATATGTTCGTTATCTCTGACACCGACTAAAAGGTCCAGAATCCGAACCCATGGGCTGATTTCGCCCTTATATAGCCCGCGCTGTACTTATAGTACTAGTTAACCCTTGTACACAATTTGAACGGTCTATCTTAATTTTAAGTAACTATTTTTAGTAATTTCGATTATAAGCTTTTAAAACTTGGGAGGTCTTAGAGGGGTACTGAACCACCTCTCCAATGGATCCCAAATTAGGGGAACACGCAAGAGATAGTAAAGAACAACCTTGTGGAAAATTGGAAGCTTCTACATTTTTTCAAGTTGTTATCTTTATTAATTTTAAAGATATGCTTTAAGGTCTTCGGAAATGTGTGGCTGGTCCCCGACCCAGTGCTTCAATGGGACCCAAATTTGGAGGTTCTATCTTCATTGGTTTCGGAATTATGCTCGTTTGGCCTAAATTCGATCAAAAAGTTCTAGGTTCCGAACGCATGGTCCAATCCCGACCTTACGCAATCCCCGAAGTAGTTTCATTACTAGTAACCTACAGCACAAATTTGATGAAGATAACGTAATTAGTTGTTGAGTTATTGTGATTTTTTATAAAAGTTCGTTAGCCCTTCGATCGATTAAAAGGTTCAGAATCCGAACGCATGGGCCGATTTCGCCCATATGCAATCCCCGCCGTACTTTCAGTCCTAGTAACCTACAGTTAAAATTTCATCAAGATAGCTCCATTATTTTTTGAGTTATCGTGCCTACGGACGGACGAACATGGCTATATCAACTCAGGCGGTGACGCTGATCACAAATATATATACTTTTCCATATCTAGCTCGCTTCCTTTAGGTGGTTACAAACACCATACCAAAGTTAATATACCCCTTTCACAAAATTCACAAAAAGGTATCACAAAAAAGTTTTTACTTTATAACTTTCAAAGTTTTTGAGCTATAAAAGTGTTAGTATACTCAAAATGCAGGGAAAGAGAAGGGTAATATTTTGAAGTAAAAAAACTGTTATGTTAATACCGTTATTTTCTTGATAAAAGGGATTTAATTGATATTTTGTTAAAAATATTCGACTTTAAGCCCTTATAACCTCAGACTGAGAAACTTTAGAGTAATGTTTGATAGTAATTTAGAAATCTGCATTAATAAGCATTTAAATGCTATACTTACTTTTTTTTTTTATCTTATTTAGTTCCAATTTTATCGAAATAAAACTAAATTATGGTTGAAAAATAGTTAAGGCCCCATAACTTCTAAACTAATGAAAATAGACCCCCCCCCTTTCATACAATTTTTTGTTCTGCTCGATATGCCCAATCACCCATTTGAAGGAAGACCATCGAGTCGGAAACACCCTGTATATTATAGAATTTAAAAATTATGGAGAAAGCATACAAGAAATATTATTTAGTTCAATTCTATTATCTAGATTCAGTTGTACCTTATCAAAAAGGGCGAGGGTTATGAAGCTTTTTCGGTGGACTTTTCAGATATTTAAAACCAATATTTACGTCTGGAGCTAATATACTAAAAATAGTCAATCATTCCTCAGAATAGTTCATCGGTATTACTTGATAATGTTTTCATTGGTCAGTAACTAATTCAATAATATTTTGTATGACAGAAAATATAGGTTATTCTGGAAAAAATTAAAAACCCATACAATTTTAAATATTTTGATATTTCACAAGTTGTTTTAAACGTAAATTGAGTTCAAATTCCTAATTCAATTTAAACTAGTTTTTTGGGTGAAAATATTTGCTACACAAGAGCATACAGCATACTATTTTCAGGTACTGAAATTTACCACAATGATAAAGGTCCTTAGATAACAAAGTCTATATTTAGTAATTGATTTTTTATGTTAGCTTTTATTTAACTCCAGATGCATCAGGAAATAAAATGTGTCAAGGTTTATTAAATCAGGGTACAGTTAGAATTGAGGCAAGGTTATCAAAACCACTTCCATCTAGACTAACCGCTATTCTTTTTGAGAATTTGGTGCAAGCTTACAAATTGATAAACCCGAAATATATTTTCAAATCTATAAATACCACACATAAAAATTAATTTAAATAATTGACAAAACGTCGCTGTCTTGTGCACTCCTGGATGTAACGTTTTGTTGCGATGATAATATTACCTTATTTGTAAAAGATATTTGTATAGTTGGTATCAAAGAACCTTGTAAAAAGTTTGTGAAAGAGCTCAAGTATGAATTTCCAACTAGAGAATTTATAAATGATAATTTCGAAAATTATTCTTTTGGAACTGTGAATAACGATAAAATAAATAAAGAGCTCTGTCAAATACTGTAATAATTTGATGTTATTATAATAAATAAAAAAGAATTTTTATCGAACTACATAGAAGAAGCAAACAAGGAATATGACTTGAGTCAATTTGATTAATGAACAGCCAGGAGATAAATAACATTTTAAGATGTAATAAAAGAACTAGTAAGATATTTAAAAGAGTTTTTGCTTTAGATCAACTCAAGAGCATTTTTTGAAATCCCTGCAATGATAAAACAAAAATATCGTAACAATCTCAAAATAGTCAGGATTTCCCTCCTGATTAGTTGTATCCAAAATTTCATTAAATGGAACTCCTTCCTCATCTTCAGCAATTTCTTCTTCTTCAATTCTAATTTCATTTTCTTGTATCAGGCATTGTGTATTTACATAGTTAGTTTCATTAAACGGATATGTTGTAGAATCAAGCTGCATTTTATTGAGTTGTTACTAACAGTCAAAATGAAAATGAAATAAAATTGAAAATAAAGCCGAGTTATATACTCATGTTGAAAAGTATAAAAGCAAATTAAACTCAATCAGTTGATTAGTTTAAACCCTGCTTTGGTCTATCATTTTATGTATAATAATTATTATTACATTACCTTTAACATTTTTTAAACAAAATGTCAAGAGCTCAATAGTAGCTGAATTTCATAGACAGGCAAGACGTAAGGTTTTTAGAAGAAAATTCAAACAAAAGGGTTTAAATGACACATTTCAAATTTATTTAGTAGAAAAGATACTATATGCAAAGTTTAATGAAGGTTGTAAATATATGTTGACAGTCATTGACACTTTCTCCAAATATGCCTATAATGAACCTGTGAAAACAAAAAATGCTGAAATTGTTTTAAATTTCTTATTACTAGAGCTAAAAGATTATTACGATTATTACTAGAGCTGCTATACCAAAAAATATTCTCTCTGATTAGGGTAAAGAATTTTTTAATTCACAACTTCAAAATTATATGAAAGAAAAGTCAATCAATCATTATCATACATTTAGTGAATTAAAAGCATCAATTGTTGAACAATACAACCGCACTTTAAAAAAAATCGATGTGGAAAAAATTTAGTTTAAACATTAATTACAATTATACCTATTTTGTTACTTTGTTAAAGTTACCTATTATACAAACAATAATAAAAGAATATAATTCTACAAAAATGGTACAACAAAACTTCCTCCTAAAAAAATCACAAAGAAAAACGAACAAAATATAATTAGGAATGTGTATACTGAACCTAAAATTTTCCAGAAAACTAAATATAAGGTTGGAAATTTAGTAAGAATAAGTAAATATAAAGGTCATTTTACATACGAATTACCAACTTTCGGAAACATATTGGCCGGAATGTGATTCCATAATCTCGACATGCGCATAACAAACGAATTTCCATAAGCCGTGTTTCGCCATCTTAAGAATTCGACGCAGTGGGGATGAGCATCTGTTGCACGCTGGAAAACTTTGAGTGGAGGCATTAATTGTTTTATTTCCTTAGAAAAGGTGTTCGTCCCCACTAGGCGCCGATGGCTAAGTGGAGTGAGTTTTGAGGTACCACTGGGATCATTTAGAAGATGAATAACTCTGTTTTGCACTTTATCGAGATATCCCAGCGCCGATTGGGATGCACCAGCCCAAATATGTGCATTATACTCCATTTTTGGTCTAATATACGTTTTATAGATATTGAGGAGATCTAATGGAAAAAAGTAAGTTTTACAACTATACAAAAAACCCAAACATCTGGCTGCATCTTTAGCTATACCAAAAATGTGATTTGACCAAGTCAACTTCTGTTTTAACTCGATGACCAAAATATTTAAATCTGTTGAGTGCTGCAAAGCTTCTCCCTGAAAAATCAAGTTGGGAATGGAAGTTGCTATTTTTCGCGAGATGAGACAGCACTGGGTTTTCTTCGTGTTGAATTGAACACGATTATTTTCACCCCATTTATGAATTTTTGCTAAATCGTTATTTAGCTCACTGACAGTGAAATTTTTTGCTGATGTATTAACTTGATTATTAATGTTACAGCGGCTATGAAATTCGTAGGAAGCTACAAGGGTGCTGTCATCTACGAAACTATGAATCTGATTGAAAGTTAAAGATAGAAAATCATTGTTGAATATTAAGAAGAGGGTGGGAGAAAGAACAGAACGCTGAGGGATACCAGCGTTTAGTTTAAATTTGTCAGATGATAAACCATCGACCAGTACTCGAATCGTACGATTCGGAAGGAAATCTCCAATCCATTTGAGAAAGACTGTACCTAACCCTATAGCTCTGTATTTTGCTAACAAAGCAGCATGCCATACACGGTCGAAGGCTTTAGAAATATCCAGTGCTACCAAATCAGATTCACCAGAATTCTGAAGACTAATATTGAGCTTTTCACAAAGGTAAGTCATGAGATCACCACTTGACCGACGGGCTCTGAACCCGTATTGACGATCAGTAGGCAAACCTTTATGAATCAGATATTTCAATAGCTTTTGGTTTATAATTTTTCCATTACTTTTTTTTTGGAATTCGAAAAACGTGCGCGATCTTCCATTGGGCAGGATGAATACCCGACGTAAAGGATAAGTAGAAGAGGTTGCGTAGAAGTTTTGAAATGGTAGAGTAGGTTTTTTTAAGAACCATCGTTGTGATTCCATCGGGACCGGCTGATTTGTTTGTATTTAGATTCTTCAAGATTTTCAGCACTGCTCGCGTCCTAAAGTAAATTCGACCAAAGCAGCAGCCTACTTCTGGAATATTTGGTGGTCTTTGAGTTGACTGTGGCAGTGTTGAGTTAAAGGAAAATTGTTTGTCGAACAAGTACGCCTTTTTTTTGAATCTGTCACAACTGAGTTGTTTTTATCAAAAAGCGGAGGGAGAGAGGACCCGCTAGTGTCCTCCTTTATATTTTTTGCAAACGTCCAAAACGATTTGCTATACTTAGGCATATGTAGGAATTTGCGTTTAACCCTCGGTTGAATAAGAATTTTTGCTTATTAATAACTCTCTTATATCTGATTCGAACCACGATATAGTTAACCCTGTCAGACTCCAATCCGCTGTTCCGATATTGCTTAAAAGCCTCCTCCTTTTTACGAATGGTTTTTTGCAAGTGCGATTAAACCATGCTGTGGATTCTCCTTTAATACTTTTCATGGAGTGAGGAATATACAATTTCATTCCAAGAAAAATTGTTTCACTACCGTGGAAGCAGAATGACCAGTCGAATGCTTTGAAAAAATTGTTTAAACCTTCCCAGTTAGCACGAATATATTGCCATACTAATTTATTGGGAGGAATCCTTCGGCTGGCCAATGTGCTTACCGGGAAGCCTGTGGTCACCAGGGGTCCCTTCCAGGGGGAAACCAACGGAAACTACATATTTTTCAGGATGAGTGGTTAAAAACAGATCCAAGAGGTGACCCTCTTGATCAGCTCGATCGGGGACCCTAGTGGGATTTTGGACAAGTTATGAAAGATGGAACAGTGAGGAAAATAATTCAACTTGTTTCCCAATTGAGTTTTGACTCAAAGAAGAGTTACTTGAAAAATGAAGTCAGTCTTTGTTGTGTATGTTAAAATCCCCTGCCAGAACAATTTCTGTTTCTGAACATGATTCCAAAATTTCATTGATCTGGTTTGAAAGATTGTCAATTTCCACAGCAGTTTCTTGTTCATTTGAATTGGGTGATCTGTATAAAAAACAGAAATGTATTACATTCTTTTCAACGAAAATTTTAACCCAAATATAATGGAAGGTTTGGCTAGAAGGTTTATATTTATCTAGGGTGTTGAAAGCATGATATGATAACAATATGATAACAATATTCTCCTCTCAGTATGATAACAATATTCTCTTTGGTAGTTTTATTCACTACAACTTCTACAAAGTGAAAACATAAATTTATTATTACGCTTTAGTGGAAGAACAAGATGTAAATTCACTGCTGGGTGGCACAATGGTTTATGCAGAAAGGCTCGGGTTCGAATTCTAGTGAAAGTGAAAAAAAAATTTTGATTTTCGACTCGACTCAGCTACCATTCGCCATTGGGTTCAAATTAATGGCTTATTCAATAATTAATAGTAATATATCTTTAATAACAAATACATTTTTATAACAATATAAACAAATAATTTAATTGAATAATATAACTCGCAGATATAGATTACAATATACTCAAATACAAAATATTACAATATAAACAAAAAATAGAATTGGAAATATTGAAAATCTAAGACGTTTCTACATGTTATAAGGCCTAGTACTATCTCATGTTTAAATTATATATGGAATTCAATAAGACCAATTCTAATAACACGAATATAATATGGCCCCCTTTTCCAACATGTACCTATGGTATAGATAGGTTTATTAGTCGAACAGTTGAACAGTTAGCGCTTAGAAAAAAAAAAAAAGATGTGGTGGGGGTAAAATTTTACACTTAATTATTCCATCAATGGTTCAAAAATTTAATTTAAAAGTATTTTTTCCTATGTAAACTGTTGGATACTTAATAGGAAATTTTCCTCGGTTTCAGACATACGGATAGATAGAGTATATATCTATATATTTAATTTTTTCTCCTGGTTTAAATCTATAGTATGTGTAAACATTTCCAGGCCTACCCCCGTAAAATGCATCTCTAGGATTTAATGGAGCTGTGTTCAAAAGTTGATGATTTTTCAAGTATTTCATGTTTATATTTTTGTTCAGTCCCTCGAGAAATTCACATTCCCACATCTCAACAACATTGTATCTAAGAAAATACAAATGTTCAGATTTGGTTAGTGTTTTTTCATGCCCCCGATTTAATGTGTCACTAGAATCTTTATGCAAAGGTTAGACATTTAGGATCTTTATGCAAATTAGTTAGACATTTAGGATGTCCGTGGTAATAACACCCACAAAATTCATTTACCTCTTTAGTATCCTCGAAATACCCGTCAACTTCACAACTAGCAATTATTTTATCTCTGACTTTAATTCCACATTGTAGTTTAATTTTACGAGAATCTTCTTACCAAGAAAGCCATTGCATAGCTATTTCTCATTGATTATCAACTAATATATAACCTTTTTTCGAAATGATGCCTATTGTGTTTGGAATAAATTTCTTCTATATGCTAATTTGCATGCAGAATCTAGTGTTGTAGCTTCTAAAAAAGGTTCAACATTGCACTCTTGTAAGGAAATTTTTCTAAAAGTAAGACAGGCTTCTTTCAAAATTTTTACATCGTTAATGCAGTATTTTATCAATTCTTTCTTCAAGTTGAAATTTGATTGTTGTTTTGTTCATACCACTGTAAAACTTCACACCTTTCATCCTCCTTTTTTGTGTCAAGTGCAGGATATTTCAGATCAACATTAAGTGCAGGGTAAGTAAAGTTCCAATATAGTTTTGATTTTCCAGCTTGTTAAATAGATTAGGAAAGTATCCTTTTTCAATTTGGTGAGCAAATTAAAAGCTTTCGGTAACTTACTAAGTGCCATTGGAAAATAATTAAGTGAGTGTATGAATTTTATATTATCGAGTAGCACAAGAATGATTTTTGTCTGAATTAATTTTGGTTGAAGAACAGTTTTAGTATGAATATAATTTTAAACAAGCTGATGATCAAACGCTTGTCCATTATGAGCAATCACAATAACCTTTTTCTATTGGGTTCTTTATTTTATTATATGATCCATGAACAATAATATAAAGTTACTTCATCAATACAATTATCACATCTTTGTTGTAAAATACATAAATTTGGGGTGTATTGTTTTGTTTTTGACAATGTATTATCCTTCTGACTAGTTTCTAATTCATAAAATATGTAAATAAAGTTGTTTTTATAATTTTCTGAACGGTTTTTGACTTTATGATAAATCATTGATGAACTTACATGAAATGTTCGTTACAAATGTTACAATAAAATTCCCCACATTTATGACTTCGTTTTGATTTATGTACTTTGAAACAGCTTTTGCA
Source organism: Dolichopus griseipennis (assembly GCA_963082915.1). Lineage (NCBI taxonomy): Eukaryota > Metazoa > Arthropoda > Insecta > Diptera > Dolichopodidae > Dolichopus > Dolichopus griseipennis. Next base: position 229,416,967 of record OY720441.1, read on the forward strand.
TTTTTGTATTTCATCACACATACTTAATTTTGTTGATGTTGATGTCTTGTGATTGTCTAAACATGTTTGACCTCGAAATGTGCGATTGCATGTTTTGCATAAAATATTTTTTATATATTTAGGGCACTGAGGTGATTTTTGGCAAAAACATCTTTTGAACATCTGTGAACATCTGTTTTCATTCTTAGAACATTCTCTGAACATCTGTGTTAATTTTTGACATAATACGGAATATGACAATCCTCACAAAAGAGAGCTGTAAGAGAAGTGATAAAGTAATTTGATGCTTTCATTATTTCCTTTAAAAACTACTTCTCTTCTCCTTGTTTCTCCATATTTGTACACAACAATTTTATGTTTATTTAAAAAACTTTGAAATTGCTGCAACTCTTGTATTCTGCAACCTTCAGGTGGAATTAAAACTCTAGAATTATTTACTTAATATAATGCCGATACAGTTTGAAGCTTCTCTGTATCATTTAATATTGTTCTATATTCGGCAAAGTTTTCTATTTTAGCTAAAGCAACAACAAGTGCACGCGGAAGACATAGGTTGTCTTTATTTTTTATGCGAATAATTGATGATTTTCGTAGGAATTCGCCAGTATAGTTTATATATTTCGATGTAGATCTAACTATTCCAGCAGAAGGTATCTGTACTTAATCTTATCTATAGAATATTAAAATATTATTAATAATAAAACAGAAAAACATGTTTATAATTTACCTTCGGAATTTCTTTGAGATACTTTAGATATAATATCCCAAACATCAAGAAATTTTAGTTCGCTCGCTGATTTGTAATTTATGAATGCAGGGCCCCGTTCCTCAAAACTTTCTTCACAGAAAGTCAATCCTATTTTATCTGCAGAATTTATAACACTAGCTATATGTTTTATAATGTGATATACTGCATCTTTGATTCAGCTGGTGGGTTCAACATTATCTGGTACCGGTCTTATAGTAAATTTAATTTTACGTCCACGTGAGTTAAATCGCTAAACGATTTCTACACGAGCGCTTTCATTTCTGTAGTGCGTTACTTTGTCCTACGTGTTCAAAAATGTTTGGAGAATAACTTTTTTAACTGTAATCAGACATTGTTACATTAAAATTATTCTACAACAATGTAATCGCAATGCTCTTTATTCAATTATTTTTCCTTTCCTTTTTAAACCAAGAACAACAGCAAGAACTGAAAAGGAAAAAACAATAAACAACACATATTCAGCAACAACAACAGCAAGAACTACAACAACAGCAACAGCAACACCAACAAATACAGCAACATAAACAAAAAAAAAACATAAAAATAATTTTAATATAGTTTATCTTAATATGCAAAGTTTACGAAATAAACTTAGCAGTTTGGAAATTCTGATTAATTCATATCAGTGTGAAATTCATTGCATTGTCTTAACAGAAATATGGTTAAGAGAAAATGAAAACAAGTTCTTTAATTTGCCCGGTTATAAATCTTACTTTTCTAACAGAGAAAAATCATATGGAGGAGCAGCTATTTTCATTACGGAAAACATGGGTAGTGATTTATCCTTTAAAGAAGAATTTAACAATTCAAGTTTCTTAGTAGTCAAATTAATCAAACAAGGTCTTAATATTATATCAATTTACAGAGCGCCCTCAACACGCGTAGATGATTTTATTTCTAAATTAGACGAATATACTAGTAGGTTTAAAAACTCTCTATTATTTGGTGATATAAATGTAGATTTATTAAAAGATAATAGCAATGTTAAAAATTATGAAAACACTTTACTTAGCAATGGTTTTGTTTTTACAATAAAATATCACCTGAATATGTAACTAGAATAGGAAAAGATAAAACAGGGAAAACGGTAAAAACAATAATTGATCACTTTGTTACGGATTTAATTAACAATCACTACTCGTTCTACATTCTAAATAATACGCTATCTGACCACAAACAACTTTTTTTGAGTGTGGACCAAAAACCTGAGAAAGATAAATTTTTGAGGTTTAAAACGATTTTAAATTATAGTGCTATAGAAAAAGACGAACTCTGGGGTAGTCTAAGTTCTTCAATGAACTTTAATGATATAGTAAAAAATCTTAACCGTTTAATTACTAAGAATACCGAAAAAAAAGCTGTAAAAAATAAAAAAAAAAAGCATGATTGGATAACAGATGAAATAATTGAAAAAATAAAAACTCGCGATTCTTATTATAAATTCAAAAAAAAATATAGCAATAATCCTCGTGTAGAACAATTATATAAGGAATCAAAAAAGGAAGTTCAACGTTTAATCTCTCAGGCCAAAATGAAATACTGTTCACAAGAAATAGCAAAACATTACGACAATAGTAAAAAATTATGGGATCTGTACAAGAGAGTTATGTTTAATAAAAATGTTTCAAATTGTAACTCTAACATTAAATTAATAGAGTATAAAAATCAAATATTTAATAATGATAGAGACATCGCGGAATGTATGAATGCGTTTTTCATTAATGTTACTGATGAACTCAATTGCCCGTCCGATCCTATTGATTACGAATACTTAAACAATTTCACGCGTACTTTCGTTTCTGAATTTTACTTAGCACCAACAAATGCAACAGAAATCAAAATAGTTATCGACAGTTTGAAACCCTCAGCAGCGACTGGCTATGACAATATATCAGCAAAATTCATTAAAAAATTTTCTGACAAATTAATACCAGTCCTAGTCAAGTTTATAAATATTTCTTTCGAAACGTTCACCTTCCCGGAATCATTAAAAACCGCAGTTGTAACGCCAATTTTTAAAAACAATAATGTAACTAATTCAAGCAATTATAGACCAATATCGGTCCTTAGTGCGTTCTCAAAAATTTTTGAAATTATTGTAAAACATCGCCTAAATACTTTTATGATAAATAATGATTTTTTAAATAAAGAACAATACGGCTTCGAGAAATACTCAAACACAACTGCTGCTTGCCTAAGTCTAACAGATTTTATTTCTAAGAACTCTGACGAAGGTAATTATGTCGCCTGTGTTTTTCTTGATTTTCAAAAGGCCTTTGACTGCGTAGATAACGAGATCCTCTTATTTAAACTTAGAAAAATGAATTTCAACCCAAACCAAATAGCTTTTTTCAAATCCTATTTATTCAACAGACAACAAAAAGTGCAAATAAACAATAGCTTAAGTCAACCAAAACCTACTAACAAAGGAGTTCCACAGGGATCAATTCTCGGCCCAGATCTATTTAAAATCTATATTAATGACTTATGTATTTTGAACTTAAAGGGTCATATACAGCTTTATGCAGACGACGCGGTTTTAAAATATTGCTCAAAAGATGAGGATGAATTGAGAAATAATATTAAACATGATTTTAAATTAGTTGAAGAATGGTTAAGGAAACATCGTCTGTTACTAAATATAAAAAAAAGTAAAATAATGTTATTTGAAAACAAACAATTTTCAAATATTAACTTTAGTTTCAACAATGAAATTATTGAAACCGTTCAACATTTTAATTATTTAGGTTTAATAATAGATAACAAATTAAAATGGTGCAACCATATAGACAACATAATAAAGAAGATTATACCCTTTGTTTTTATTTTGAGGCGAATGCGTAAATATTTCAACTACGATACGTTATATATTATTTATTCCTCCTACATACTATCAAATATTACTTACTTAAACCCAATCTGGAGCAATGCTCAACAATCTTCGCTAAATAAATTAGTCATAATTCATAAAAAAGTAATTAAAATTATACATAATTATCCAGTTAGGTACCCAACTAATTTACTATACAATGATAAGTATTTTAGCTTTTCGTCAATCTGCAAATACGAGTTATATATAACAGCGTTCAAAATTGTGAACAATCACATTAAGCATAATTCCATATTACATAGAAGTGTTGATGTTCATTCACATAACACAAGAAATAAATCGAATTTTTATCTTAGTCTCTTCAGAACGAATCATCAAAAAAATAATTGTTTGTATAACTGTTTGAAATTGTATAATGAATTGCCAAACGAGTTGAAAAATGTAGATAGTGTAGGAAAATTTAAAAGAAATTCATCTTTACTAATAGTTGAAATTTTGATTTTTTGTTTTTTTTTTTATAATATACTTTTGAAATAATAATATTATTATGCTTTTTATTAAACGTAAGTTAATTGATGTTAATCTTTACGATATTTTTAATTAATTATAATTGTTTTTAATAATAAATATATAAACATAAATGCTAATAAATAAATTTAAAATAGACACTTATTTTTAAAAATAAATCATAAAGCCACATAGCTACGGCTACGGCTTGTAAACTTAATTATAATTCATAATTATGTTATAAGTATGTATTTAAAATATTTGAATTAATAAAGAAAAAAAAAAAAAAAAAATACAACAACAACAGCAAGAACCTTCTAAAAAAAGTTTTCAAAATTATGCAAGAAAACTGAAAAGAAAATACTTTTCAAACCATTTTATGGCAGAATGAGCCTGAACGGCTTTATTATTAAGATAAAATAAGGAAATAAATAACTAAAGAAAAGATCAATACAGGCTAAACTTTAAAAGGGGGGATTTAAATGCTAATGTGGTGTTTTTCAAAAAAAATAAAAAGTTGCTTCTTTTAAAAGGAAGCAGAAAATTATTCTACAGCTCAAAAGCAATAATATTCATGTTACTTTAATTAAGAATTTAAAAAAAAAAAAAAATAGTTGTTGTTTTTATTACTTGTTTTTATTTTTCATTCTTTGCAGCATATAAAGTAAGAACGAAAATGTGCAATCAAACAATTATTTTCTTAAAGTTCTTTTTATTTTTGGATAAGTATAAAACATAATGAATTTTCGTTTTTTATTTTAATTTTAAAGATACATTAAAATTAGATGACCAATACAAACAGGAATTTTTTAGTCCAATTACTTTGTATTTTTAAATTTTTTTTATGTTTTACAAACAAGTTTTTTCTTAGTCACTTCTTCTGTACCCTTAAACATTTGCACTTTAACAATCTAGTTTATTAGCTGACTTACTTTAAGGAGTCTGACCTATTAAACCACTATTAAAAAGCAATGAAGTATTCTTATGCACATTCTTTGATCCTTTAAAAATTTTATACAGTCCAAAGACAAGTTTTTTCTCTTATGCACATCTTCTATACCTTTAAAAATTTGTTTTTTAAATTTGTACTACTTTAAGAAATATTTTGCCATGTACGACTATTACTTAAAACAAAGAATTTAATAAAAATATTTAAATAAAAATGTGTTAAAAAATTTTGTTGTTTTATTTTCAGATACTAGGGTAGAGGGCTTTATTTCAGATTATCTTTCTTACCCATATAGATATGAACATATGTATAGATGTAACAAAAGTAATTATACCCGTATGACTATATAGTCATTATACCCGTATGACTATATAGTCAAAGGGTATAATAAATTTGCCATTTGCGTTTGTGACGCAGAGAAGAAGGGGGGGGTAGATATAGACTCAAGTGTATGGATCGGATCAGAATCGAAAAAAAAATCGATTTAGCTATGTATGTCCGTCCGTCCGTCTGTCCGACCGTCCGCACGATAACTCAAAAACTAAAGGAGCTAGAATCTTGAAATTTTCACAAATTCGTTTTTTTTGCAATAGCCGTCATCGCTATTTAAATCCAGCCATTTTGGTCCATGGGTTCGGGTAGCTGCCATACAACTTCCTTTTTTATATGAGTATTTCTCTGTACCCATTACAGCTACGTGTCTGAAATTTTGGCAAAAGTAGTTTAATTTTGTCGCCAAAGTTTCTGCAAAATTTGGTTGGTCTACTGCAAAGGGTTCGAGTAGCTGCCATACAACTTCTTATTTTATATGAGCATTACTCAATACCTATTGAAGTTGGGTGTCTGAAATTTTGCCGAAAATAGTTTAGTGTAATGGTCAAAGTTACTGCAAAATTTGGTTGCTCTAATGCCAAGAGTTCGAGTAGCTGCCATACAACTCCTTCTTTTATAAGAGCACTACACTACACCTAATAAAGCTGGTATGTTTGAAATTTTGCTTTTGCTTGAAAGTTTGAAAGTAATTAATGTTTATAATAATAATGATATAATGTTTATATAACGGTCATACGGGTATCCCAGAGTTGATACAGTCTACTCTACTACACTCTTCCTCGTTTTATATTAATGTTACATTGGTAATAACTATGAATGAACGCCTTTTCTTGTGTTTTCTTTTAACTATTTAACCAAAAGAAATTATTTATTTTCGTCTTTACTATGTATATCTTAAACCTGTCTAAATATAAATATAAACCTTTATTTCCAATAACAAAAACCATTTAATTAGTTTCTGAGTTGTGGTGTTTTTAAAATATATGTTTGTTAGCTTTTAAACTTTTCAAAGGTTCCAGAACCCAAAACCATGGTACGATTTCGCCCATACGCAGTCCCAGTCAACATTCTCTTCGTGCATTCTCTTTAGAGTTTACAATTTCGATCATTTTGTCGTAATCTGTTTTAACTTACTAACATATTAAAATAACAGCTGGGTGGCACAGTGGTTAAGTGCCGACCTTTCATGCAGAAGGGCCCGGGTTCGAATTCTAGTGAAAGTGAAAAAACTTTTCTGGTTTTCGACTCGACTCAGTTACCATTCGCCATTGGGTTCAAATTAATGGCATAATCAATAATTAATAATTATAAATCTTTAATAAAAAATACTTTAATATAAAAATATAAACAAATGCAAAATATAAACAAATAATTTAATTAAATAATATAACTCGCAGATATAGAATACCATATAAGTAAAATATAAAAAAAATATTACAATATAAACAAAAAATAGAATTGTAAATATTGAAAATCTAAGACGTTTCTACATGTTATAAGGCCTAGTACTATCTCATGTTTAAATTGTATGTGGAATTCAATAAGACCAATTCTAATAACACGAATATAATATGACACCCTGTTCCAACATGTACCTATGGTATAGACAGGCTAATTAGCCTAACAGCTGAACAGTTAGCGCTTAAAAAAAAAAAAAAAAAAAAAAAACTTTAGTTATATTTATCATTGATCTTTTATTAAGCTTGACAGATTATATGTGCGCAGTAGTTATTTTATGATCAGTGTTGTCTGTGTTTGCAAAATATATGATATACCTATCTTATCATTGCAATTGGAAATTATATAATCTATCAGTGTATTTATATTTGATGATTCTCTTGTATCCTCAGTTTTATTTACGAAGTTATATCCTGAACTTGATAAGATATAATTTGGTAAGTCATGGTATGCCTTTTCATTGTCGTAAATCCATTATAACTTGTCGGGAGTCCTTCCTGATTAATAAGTACTTTAATGTTCGTTCTTGTTATACCATCATAACATATATCATCTTGACCACGAAAATATGACAGATATAGTCTCATGTTGTTGTATATTCTGTGATCACGTAATCTTGAGAGTACATATACATTATCACAATTTTCAATTGCTGTTTTTGTGAGTCTATTAATAGGATGAAGCATAGGATCAATGAATTTTTTTTTACTTTGCAGTTAATTGTTATTGTTTTGTGAATTCACTGTTACTCCTTTAATCCAGTTTACGTAATTTGAATTAGCATTTGACTATTATGACTACTACTACTAACATTATTATTAACATTACTGCTTTTAATAGCATCATTTTGATTAATACAATTATCGTTATGACTACTGTTGATATCTTTATTGTTTTTGGAGTTTATATGTTTGAAACTTTCATTAATTTGACTATTATGGCTGTAATTACTTCTGTTTCTGCTACTATATTCAATTAATTTATTATTTTTATTATCATTATTATCATTCTTCTTGAAGTTATGGTTATGACTATTTTTAATATTGAACTTCTATTTTTCCATATTTTAGGAATGTAACTTAATATGTTTTCGATATTTTTTATGTATATATGAAATAGGAAAAGGGTATATTAACTTTGGTATGGTGTTTGTAACCACCTAAAGGAAGCGAGCTAGATATGGAAAAGTATATATATTTGTCATCAGCGTGACCTCCTGAGTCGATATAGCCATGTCCGTCCATCCATAGGCACGATAGCTCAAAAACTAATGAAGCTATCTTGATGTAGATTACTAGGACTTAAAATACGGCGGGGATTGCATTTGAGCGAAATCGGTCAATGGTTTCCAGTATTAAGATTGTGGTGGGGACTACGTACGAACGAGTTCGCACAATGAATTTAGGCCAAACAAGCATAATTCCGAAACCAATGAAGATAAAACATTCAAATTTGACATCAGTGTGCCTCTTCCTATGTCCTTAGAGTCCCGGAAATTGAGGACCAATTGAAGTAGTGGGTCGGGGACCATCGACACAGTTCTGAAGACCTCAAAGCATATCATTGAAATTATTTAAAAAAATAGCTTAAAATTAAGATAGAACGTTCCAATTGTGTAAAAGGGTTCACTACTATTGAAAGAACGGCGTGGACTGCATATAGGAGAAATCCGACAACGGGTTCGGATCCTGAAACTTTTTCATCGAATTTAGGCCAAACGAGCATGATTCCGAATTCAAAGAAGTTAGAACCCTTAATTCGGTATAAGGGTGTTCCTTTCTATTCCCATAGTGTTCTCGAAAATTGGAACCAATTCAAATAGTGGGTCGGGGACCATCCACATAGTTTCGAAGACCTTAAAGCATATTTTCTAAAATAATAGAGATAGTAATTTCAAAAAAATGTAGAAGCTTCAAATTTGGCACAAGGATGTTCTTCACTATTTCCTACGTGTTTCCCTTAATGTATGATCAATTGGAGTGGTGGTTCAGGTAACTATCTTAGACCTCTAAAGGATGAAAGGCTTAACATCGAAATTAATAAACATAGTAATTTAAAATTAATATAGAATGTTCCAATTGTGTACAAGGGTTAACTAGTATTAAAAGTATGACTGGGAGTACATATGGGGGAAATCGTACCATGGTTTCGGGTTCTGGAAACTTTTCCTATTTCTGTTCCTATTTAACAATTTAATATTTTTAAAAGGCTAAGAGTTTTAATATTGTTTAATATGTAATATTTAATATAATATTTCCATTTGTAGCACCTTCTTATATTTATGGCATCAAACACCTTACATCTTTCTCATCCAATAAATACTTTATCATTCGCTAACAAACATTGAAAAACGTCTTGAAAAAATCAAAGTAACCAAATCTATAGGTTAAACATATTATTCAAATCACGATTCAAAATTACATTTGGATGGCTGGAAGTTTAATTTTTTGTCAAAGCTTATTAAAATATAACTCCTAATCCAGGATTTACTCGAAACCAGGTTTTTACCGAATTTAAATTTATAGAATTTAATGAAATTCTATATCTCCAATACAAAAAATTATGATGATGGAACATTTAAAAAAGAATCTAATCAAAGGGATTTAATTCGTATATCACAAACTTTTGATGAAGATAGTTTCTATATAAAAATTAATCATAGCAATAATGTAAAAACATTATTAACTAAACTATTTGAACAGAAAAAAAATAAAAAAAATTTCAAAACAAAATTACCTGAACTTTTAAAATTAGTTGTTGCAAATAATAAAGACGAATTGAATGATTTATTCAAATAGAGTACAATCATCTGTTTTTGGGAGTAATAAAGTACGTGCATTAAGAGCTATAAACATAGAAAATTGCAGAATACCTATAAATACTGAATTTGATAATGTTCAATAAATACCTATAGAAAAGAATTGTTTTGAAGCAGTTATTATCCAACAAAAATTGTATTACTCTTTAAAAAGCATTGATTGCCCAAGAACAATATAAATACTACTACTCAAATATGATATCATATCAAACATGGAACGAGCTTACGTGAGATATTATTCCTCTCAAGTAGGTGGAGGAATAAACGATATTGGACCTTTATTACAATTTCATTCAGCTATTCAAAAAGGTCGTGGTTTTGGAAACATATTCGGAAGATTAATTCGTTACTTAAAGTCAGTTTTTACATCAGGTTGAGAGTTGAGGCTTAATTGAAACAGAGGCTGAGAGCACAAGTAAAACTATTTTGAATGATATCGCATCTGGTGCAAACATAAAAGAAGCTGTAATTGATCAAAGTAAAGGTGGCATGAAAAATTTACGAAAATCTGTAGTTAATTAACTGCATTCGATGTAAGGGGAAGACCAAAAGCCATAAAAATACGAAGCGGTATAAAAAGATGAGTAGTCTAAAATGACACATTTAAAGACGAAACGATATATGCAATTAAATATGTAGTGTATGAAATCTGAACTTGATCTGTTTGCATCATTACCAGTAAAAACAAGTATACTGTGTACAGAAAAGGTAGCATACAATGGTTTACCTTCTTTAGAGACTGTTAACTATTGAATTTATTTCGCTTGGAAATGAAGATACATATCGAGATTTATCGTCAACCTTTATCAATTTTTTCTTTTTTTTAACTAGATCAAATGAATACTAAAAGAGCGACAAGCGTATGCCATGGCAGGTTTCTTTTTTATTCAAATTTTATTTAATTTCAGATAATTTTACAATATTATATAAAATTATGTATAAAAATTTAAGTAATTCTAAAACAGGTTATAACTAACATCAAAAAAAAAGTTTCTATAAATTATGATTTTTTACAATTTTTCTAATTTATAGATTTTTTCTTTTAAACTATCAAATTTCAAAGATTAATTTTTAAGATTTTTTTTATCAAATTTACTTTTAGATATGTTTAAATTTTGACTGTTATGTTTTAATTTCTACCGGTAGTGAGAAGTAGTGGGTCGGGGACCATCTAGAAGTAGTGGGGACCATCGACACAGTTCTGAAGACCTCAAAGCATAGCATTGAAATTATTTAAAAAAATAGCTTACATTAAGATAGAACGTTCCAATTGTGTACAAGGGTTCACTACTATTGAAAGAACGGCGTGGACTTCATATAGGAGAAATCCGACAATAGGTTCGGATCCTGAAACTTTTTCATCGAAATTAGGCCAAACGAGCATGATTCCGAATTCAAAGAAGTTAGAATTACATATATAAAAAATCACGATAACTCAACAACTAATGACGCTATCTTCATCAAATTTGTGCTGTAGGTCACTAGTATTGAAACTACTTCGGGGATTGCGTAAGTTCGCGATTGGACCATGGGTTCGGAACTTAGAACTTTTGATCGAATTTAGGCCAAACTATCATTATTCCGTAACCAATGAAGATAGAACCTCCAAATTTGGTATCAGAGTGTCGCTTTCGATCTCCTTAGTCTCCTTGAAATTTGAGCCCAATTGGAGTAGTGGGTGGGGACTAGCCACTCAGTTCCGAGGACCTTAAAGCATATTTTCGAAATTAATAAAGATAGTAACTCGAAACAATTGTATAAGCTTCAAATTTGGCACATGGATGTTCTTTACTATTTCCTGCGTGTCCCTCTAATTTTGGATCAATTGGAGTGGTGGTTCAGTACCTCTCTTAGACCCCTCAATGTGTAAAGCTTACCATCGAAATTAATAAAACTAGCAACTTAAAATTAAGATAGAACGTTCCAATTGTGTACAAGTGTTAACTAGTATTGAAAGTATGACGGGAACCGCATATTGGCGAAATCGTACCATGGTTTCGGATTCTGGAACCTTTGAAAAGTTCAAGGGCTAACAAACATATATCTTAAAAACACCATAACTCAAAAAATAATGCCGCTATTTTGATGAAATTTAAACTCTAGGTTACTAGTAATGACGATGGGAATCGGTTTTGGTTGAGTTTGGTCAATGATTTCGGATTCAGAAGCTTTTGATCGATTTGAGGCCGAACGAGTCCAATTTCGAAACCAAAGAATAGAAATCATATCATATGTGTTCCCGAAATTTAGACTTAATTGTAGTGGTTCAGCTTTCTTCAAAGGTACTTGCTGCATTTATGTAAAATTTATTTTTATAATTAAATGAATTATATGAAAAGGTCGAGATTTGTAATTGTATTGTAGAAATACTTTTATTGCATTATTTGCGTTTATAAGCTTTTCTAATAGGAACATAAACCAACCATTTCAAATAATTGCAATTTTGAAAAATTTGTAATATTAAATATATTATGCTTTGATTATCTTTATACCCGTGCATACATATATGACATCGGGTATATTAGATTTGCTCATTTTTGTAATTGAATTGGAATAAATTATATTTTCATTTATTTCAAGTTTTTATGGTTTTTATACCCTACACCTATAGAATAGGTAAAGGGTTATATTAACTTTGGTATGGTGTTTGTAACCACCTAAAGGAAGTGAGCTAGATATGGAAAAGTATATATATATCTGATTAGTGTGACGGCCTGAGTCGATGTAGCCATGTCCGTCCGTCCGTAGGCACGATAACTAAAAAAATAATCGAGTTATCTTGATGAAATTTTAACTGTAGGTTACTAGGACTCAAAGTACGGCGGGGATTGCATATGATGAAATCGGCCCATGGATTCGGATTCTAGACCTTTTAATCGATTGAAGGGCTAACGAACATATATAAAAAATCGCGATAACTCAACAACTAATGACGCTATCTTCATCAAATTTGTGCTGTAAGTTACTAGTAATGAAACCACTTCGCGGATGGCGTAAGGTCGGAATTGGACCATGGGTTCGGAACCTAGAACTTTTTGATCGAATTTAGGCCAAACGAGCATAATTCCGAAACTAATGAAGATAGAACCTCCATATTTGGTATCAGGGTGTCCCTTCCTATTCCCTAAGTGTCTTGGAAATTTGGGCCCCATTGGAGTAGTGGGTCGGGGACCAGCCACACATTTCCAAAGACTTTAAAGCATATCTTTAAAATTAATAAAGATAGCAACTTAAAAAAATGTAGAAGCTTCCAATTTGCCACAAGGGTGTTCTTTACTATCTCTTCCGTGTTCCCCTAATTTGGGATCAATTAGAGTGGTGGTTCAGTACCCCTCTCAGACCTCACAAATTTTTAAAGCTTATAATCGAACTTACTAAAAATAGTTACTTAAAATTAAGATAGACCGTTCAAATTGTGTACAAGGGTTAACTAGTACTATAAGTACAGCGCGCACTGTATAAGGACGAAATCAGCCCAGGGGTTCGGATTCTGGACCTTTTAATCGGTGTCAGGGCTAACGAACATATATAAAAAATCACGATAACTCAACAACTAATGAGGCTATCTAGCAAAACGAAGCTAATGCGACTAGAAACAAGTATCCAGACACCACTAAAAATTGATATTAACAACAAATCTATAGTAATCGACGAGGTTGATGAATTTTGCTACTTGGGAAGCATGATAACAAAGAGCGGTGGCGCGGAGGAGGACATATCGTCCCGGATAAATAAGGCCAGAGGCATGCTTATCATAAGCTCAGTAACATTCGGCGCTGTAGAAACGTTAGTAGAAACACCAAACTAAAAATTTTCAACTCGAGCGTTAAACCAGTTCTACTATACGCTTGCGGAACCTGGAAAGTCACAGATAACATATCCAGAAAACTACAGACTTTTGTTAGTAGGTGTCTGAGGAGAATATGCAGGATATTTTGGCCTAATACAATTTCAAACCAGGATCTTCTAAAACTTACTGCCAGCAAACCAATAGCAAACGGAAATCCTGTGTAGAAAATGGCGGTGGATAGGCCACACCCTGCGGAAGCCGGACGATGATATTGGCAAGCAGGCATTTCAATGGAATCCTCAGGGAAAACGAAGACGCGGAAGACCACGAAACACCTGGGTCAGAACGGTCTAAGCAGAGTCCCGGCAGCAGAGTTGGGCAGAAGTCGGCGAATAGCGCAAGATCGAGATAGATGGAAGGAGTTTGTTTCCGCCCTATGCTCCGAGTGGCATTTATTGAAAATACGTGTATTGTAGAGTTTATAGTTGTATCTGTAATTTTATTTTTACTTGTAATTGTAATCTCTAATTATTATTCGTGTTTTGAAATAAATGTAAAGGAAGAAAAAAAAAAAAATAAAAATGAGGCTATCTTCATGAAATTTGTGCTGTAGGTTATTGGTAATGAACTTACGGCGGCGATTAGGAACGGCAAGGATTGGACAATGGGTTCGGAACTTAGAACTTTTTGATAGAATTTAGGCCAAACTAGCATAATTCCGAAACCAATGAAGATAGAACCTCCAAATTTGGTATCAGGGTGTCCCTTCCTATTTCCTAAGTGTCTTGGAAATTTGGGCCCCATTGTAGTAGTGGGTCGGGGACCAGCCACTCAGTTCCCAGGACCTTAAAGCATATTTTCGAAATTAATAAAGATATTAACTTGAAAAAAATGTAGAAGCTTCAAATTTGGCCCAGGGTGTTCTTTACTATTTCTTGCGTGCCCCCCTAATTTGGGATCAATTGGGGTGGTGGTTCAGTCATCTAAGACCTCTCTTAGATCCCCCAATGTGTAAAAGCTTATCATCGAAATTAATAAAACTAGTAACTTAAAATTAAGATAGAACGTTCCAATTGTGTACAAGGGTTAACTAGTATTGAAAGTATGACAGGGCTGCATATGGGCGAAATCGTACCATGGTTTCGGATTCTGGAACCCTTGAAAAGTTCAAGGACTAACAAACATATATCTTAAAAACACCATAACTCAAAAAATAATGCCGGTATTTTGATGAAATTTAAACTCTTCTAGTAATGAAAGTACCATGAGAATTGGTCCTATGTGTCTCCGAAATCTAGACTTAATTGTAGTGGTTCAGCTATGTTCAAAGGTATTTGCTGCATTTATGTAAAATTTATTTTTATATTTAAATGAATTATATGAAAAGGTCTAAATTTGTAATTGTATTTTAGAAATACATTTATTGTTTATTTTGGTTTTTAAGCTTTTCTATTAGGTATATAAACTAACCATTTAAAATAATTGCAATTTTTAAAAATTTGGATTATTAAATATATTATGCTTTGATTATCTTTTTATCACAAAATTTAATAATTAGAATTTTTTCATTTTGTAATTGAATTGGAATAAATATATTTTCATTTATTTCAAGTT
Source organism: Dolichopus griseipennis (assembly GCA_963082915.1). Classification (NCBI taxonomy): domain Eukaryota; kingdom Metazoa; phylum Arthropoda; class Insecta; order Diptera; family Dolichopodidae; genus Dolichopus; species Dolichopus griseipennis. Next base: position 229,432,035 of record OY720441.1, read on the forward strand.
TGTTTGTTTTTAAATATTTTTAGATAGATAAATGAGTAAGAATTTGTAATATTTTTTAATAGATAGTGTAATTAGAAAATGTTTTTAGTATTACAATATCTTACGATCAAATTAATAACAGCTTTTATGGTGTTAAAATGGCTTATGGATATGTCCTTAAATTTGAACCAAATAGGTGTAGGGTATTTCTTAGTCGGTTGCACCGACCAACTGTTCTTTACTTGTTAATATTTTTAAATAGATAATTTAGTAAGAATTTGTAATATTATTTAAATAGATAGTCTGGTTAGAAAATGTTTTTAGTATTATAAAGTTAATTTGGTTAGCTATATCTTACGATCAAATTAATAACAGCTTTTATGGTTTTAAAATGACTTACGGATATCTCATTAAATTTGAACCAAATAGGTGTAGGGTAGCTCTAAGTCAGTTGCACCGACTGACTGTTTCTTTCCTTGTTTTCTTTAATAAGATATTACTGAAGATTTTTTTTCTATTTTTCATTGATTCAAATGAAAGCTATTTAAAAATTCTCGAAGCTACATTATACTTGAAACATTTAACAATTAATCCTAGCATATTAATAGCACATAATACTGTTTTGGAAAAGGCTAACGCAAAATATTTTTATACGAGAAGTGAAATCAAAACATTTGAAATTCCCACTACCACATCCAACATATCATTGGGTAATATAATTAAAGGGCAAATACCAAAAGCTCTTGTATTTTATATGGTTAATAATGAAAGTTTTAATGGTAAAAGATCAAAAAATCCGTACCATTACGATCATCACGCAATTTCAATTATATGTGAATGGAGTGCCTACACCAAATTCTGCAATTGAAACAAGTTTTACATCGAATAACAATTGCAATTCTCGTGCATATTTAACATTAATTAGCGGAACAGGTATACATCATTCCTTTATCAGAATGAACATTAGCATCAAATTTCAAAAGAACTATTTTCAAACGGTTATAAAATACTGGCTTTTGATTTATAAGCAGATGGTTCTGGAACTGATACATGTCAGGGTTTATTAAACCAGGGAGTTGTGAAGATTGAAGCAAGACTCAGTTCTCCATTTACTTCAACATTAATATGCATTGTGTTTGCGGAATTCGATGCAAGTATCGAAATTGATAAAAATCATAACGTCTACCTAAACATACAAAAAGAAGTTCACAGTACCATTTCTATTCATTTGAAAATGGCTTGTATTCTAGTAGATTTATCATTCTGTACGGATGACAATTGTTTTTAGATACAAAATGTTTAGTAAGCTATTTAATATTTTAGTTAATAAATAAGTACAGTTTAATTATGCAATTTAAATTTAATATAAGTAATAATTGACAAGTGAAATTAGATATTTAAGTAGAATTTAAAAGTTAAGAAAAACGTCTGAAAAGCCGCGTGTTGTTAAATGTGCCAGGTGGTATGATTGTATGATCACATAACTCACGTAAACAGATCAAAACCAAATTAACACTGTGGGTTTTTATAATTAAAATGCTGGTACACAATTTTCAATAAAATTCTTTTAATCGTTGGAGTAAATAAAATTTATATAAAACTTCAATGCGTCGTCGTGGAAAACGGGTTAATCGAATTTAAAGAAAACTTTTTGTAGCCGCTCTTTTAGACTGCAAAATCAACCTGTAAAATTGGACACAAATCGGTATCATAAAAATTTTAGGAAGCCTGCCAGGACGAATTGACTTAATTCATTCCAACCAAATTTATGCAACAAATTCCGGTTGCTAAGAGGAAAATTTTCTGTAATAAGGGCTCAGCTGTAATAAAAGAAAAATATAAAATGTAAAAAATGTTGCTATTTCATTTTCACTTTCAGTGTAATCTCCGGTATCCAATCGTAAACATTTTATAATTTCATTTTTTCCATTATTATTATACTCTACACGTATGAAATAGGAAAAGGGCATATTAACTTTGGTATGTTGTTTGCAACCACCTAAAGGAAGCGAGCTAGATATGGAAAAGTATATATATTTGTAACCAATCGATGGAACGCTACAAACCGAAAGATTGATGAATAAACATGGTTTTAAAAACGAAAGGAAACAAGTCTCCAAGAGGTAATCAGAGAAACACTGAGAACCCTCCCGTACAAGCGGCATGCACATCGGATTTGGAGGTGCAGAATTCATGTAATTTCAACAATATTTCATCTATAAATGAAACCAAAGCAAAAACACCTTTATTTAGTATGAAGTACAGTACAAAAATTGGTACTTGGAATGTGCGAACACTTTTTGAAACGGGGAAACTACATCAAGCAGCCCGAGAGTTAAATAAATTTAAATTGGATATTCTGGGTATGAGCGAATGCAGATGGAATGGCTCAGGCGAACACCAACTGGCCAGTGGCGAAATACTTTTGTATTCCGGTCGCGCAGAAAACGATATTCACCGAGATGGAGTTGGATTTCTACTTAACAAGAAGGCTTCCAAAGCACTAATTGAATGGAAACCTGTAAGTGAAAGAGTTATATACATCAAACTACAAGGTAGAGCTAGGAACATCGTTATGGTACAAGTATATGCTCCAACCGAAGTTTCCAGTAAAGAAGCTAAAGAGGATTTTTACCATCAACTCTCAACAACGTTGTCTGAAATCAAGAAGAAAAATATAGTTATTCTTATGGGTGATTTCAACGCCAAAGTAGGAGCAGACAATAAAGGGCTGGAAAATGTTATGGGTAAACACGGAATCGGATCTATGAATGAAAATGGAGAATATTTGATCGAAACATGTATGCTGTCAGAACTCGTCATTGGTGGGACACTCTTTATTCATAAACCATGTCACAAGGCCACCTGGGTGTCCCCCGATAATAAAACTGAAAATCAAATAGATCATATATGTATCAATAAACTTTGGAGAAGTAGTTTATTAGATGTACGAGCTAAAAGAGGTGCAGACATTGGATCTGACCATCACCTTGTAGTAGCCAAAATTCGTATCAAAATAGCTGGAATTGTACAAAAAGCCAAAACTATACCAAAGAAGTTTGACTTAGGAAAATTAAAAGATCCAGCAGTGAATAGTGCTTTCACATTAGAATTAAACAAATGCTACGATGAAACTAATAACCCACAACAAATGACTATCGAAGAAAACTGGAATGCTTTTAAATCAATAATGTTAACAACAAGTGAAAAAATCCTAGGTCATAGACCAAAAGAGAAAAAAGAATGGTTATCGGAATTTACCTGGAAATTGATAGAAGAAAGAAAAAATGCAAAGCATATTAAAAACAACGCCAAAACACGGAAACAAAAAGAAAATGCTGTTAAAATCTATAGTAAATATAACACTGAAGTGAAAAAGTCCTGCAGAAGAGACAAGCGAAATTGGGTAAACGAACTAGCTAACCAAGCCGAAAAAGCAGCTGCAACAAATAATATTAAGCTACTATACGATACCAATCGTAAACTATCAGGAGCTAAATTAAGTAATAACCGTCCAATACTAAGTAAAAATGGAATTAGTATCACAAATCGAAAAGAACAGTTGCAAAGATGGCATGAACACTTCAGTGAGTGCTACAAATCTCACAGTCAACTGGCATTCTCTGAAAATAATAATGAAATATTAACAGCAGCACAAAGGGGATCCAATTTAAATACTGGGGGGGTATGGATCCCCATATTGAAGAAATAAAAACAGCAGTGAAAACGATGAAATCCAATAAATCACCAGGATTTGATCAAATTACCGCAGAAATGTTAAAGGCAGACCCAAATCTAACAGCACGTATGCTACATCCAATTTTTCAAAAAATATGGCAAACAGAGTCGGTACCTAAAGACTGGCTTGAAGGAATTTTAATAAAATTACCTAAAAAAGGTAACCTGTCTATCTGTGATAACTATAGAGGGATAACACTACTATCTATTCCATCGAAAGTTCTCTCAAAAATACTGTTGAACAGAATCAACACTAAACTAGATGAAACAATCCGAAAACAGCAATCTGGATTTCGCCCTAATAGATCATGCGTGGATCAAATCAATACACTTCGAATAATCATAGAACAGGTGAATGAATGGCAATCCACATTAAAACTAGTTTTCGTAGACTTCAAGTCTGCATTTGATACTATACATCAAGAATATATATGGGACTCGCTTAAAACTAGAGGAGTGCCAATGAAGTTGATACGGCTTATCCGAGCACAGTACGAAGGATTTAAATGCAGGATTCTACATCAAGGTCAACTATCTGAGCCGATAAATATTGATTGTGGAGTCAGACAGGGTTGCCTGCTGTCACCAATTCTATTTTTAATTGTGCTCGATGACATACTAAGTGCTGCCATTGACGATTTAAACAGAGGCATATTTTGGAATTTCGGGGAACATCTAGAAGATCTTGACTATGCGGACGATATATGCCTACTATCAACTAGAAATATCGATCTGCAGGAAAAATTGAAGGATTTGGCACAAGAGTCTGAACTGCGCGGACTAAAAGTCAATGTAAAGAAAACAAAAGCAATGAAAGTAAACTCACCTAATGTAAACAATTTGATGTTATATGATGAAGAAATATCTAATGTTACCAACTTTTGTTACCTTGGTAGCGTAATAACGCCTGAGGGAGGAGCAAAAGCAGATATGACCGCTAGAATAAATAAAGCTAAACAAGTGTTTGCACAACTTCGAAAAACCTGGAAGTCTGCAATCATCTCTAAGGAAACAAAAATTAAAATATTTAATTCAAACGTCAAATCTGTTCTGTTATACGGTTGCGAAACGTGTTTAGTAACGGAGGAACTTACCAGCAAAATTCAAAGCTTCGTTAACACATGTCTCCGTCGAATACTGAAAATATGGTGGCCAAACAGAATTAGGAACGAGGAATTACATGCCAGATGCAATCAAGTACCTATAGCAGAGGAGATTTTGACAAGAAAATGGAAATGGATTGGTCATACACTCAGAAAAGATCAGTCCGAAATCTGCAGGCAAGCGCTTGATTGGAACCCACAAGGTGCAAGAAAACGCGGGCGTCCGAAAAACTCGTGGAAAAGAACAATTCACGCCGAAATTACCAAATCAAGAAAAACATGGGGTGAAATAAAAATGATCGCACAGAACCGTACTGAATGGAAGGATTTTGTTAAGGCTCTTTGCTCCACTAGGAGCTATAGAAATTAGTAATATATATTTGTGATCAGCGTGACCTCCTGTGTCGGAATAGTCATGTCCGTCCGTAGGCACGATAACTCAAAAACAAATAAAGCAATCTTGATAAAATTTTAACTGTAGGTTACTAGAACTTAAAGTACGGCGGGGATTGCATATGGGCGAAATCGACCCATGAGTTCGGATTGTGGACCTTTTAATTGTTCTAAGGGCCTAGGAACATATAAAAAAAATAAGAATAACTCAACAACTATTTTTTGAGCATGATTCCGAACTTAAAGAAGCTAGAACATCAAAATTCGGTACCAGGGTCTCCCTTTCTATTCCGTTAGTGTCCTCGAAAATTGGAACCAATTGAAATAGTGGGTCGTAGACCATCCACATAGTTTCGAAGACCTTAAAGTATAATATATTCGAAATTAATAAAGATAAAAAAATCAAATTTGGTACACTATTTCCGTTCTTATTTAACACTTTTATATTTTTAAAATGGCTAAGAGTTTTACTATTAAACATTTTATGTATTATATTTTATAAATTAAAAACTAAATATTTTTTTAATAAAAGACGAAATTTTTTTTGTTTTTAATTTTTCTTATATCATATCTACATTTTATTGAATTATTACCATAGGTAATATATAATTAGGAAATTGTGTACGAGTTGTAAAATTTATTTTTGTATTAAAATTAATTAAATGACCAGTACTAAATTTATTATTGTACTTTAGAAATACATTTATTGCATATTTTGATTATTAAATTTTGTGATAAAAAGCTAATGAAAGCATTAATGGTTTTAACTAACTTTAAATTAAAATCATGAAATTATATTAACTTTTATATTTAAATTATTACAAATTAATATTTCTTTCGAAGGCCTCAAAGTTTAATTATATAGAACATAACTAAATAAGTAAATAAAAAGAATAAATTTTAAAATTATTGAAAATTTAAATAATTAACAAAGGGTACTAAATCATTCAACAGTAAATAAACTACAGCTAAAAATCCTGAAAAGGAGTAATTGCTGCATGTATGTAAAATTTTATTGAATTGGCTAAAAGTTTTAAATATGTAATTTAGAAATTGCATTTGACGAATCCATTTGTCTCAACTTTATTTGTTGTTTAATATTTTTAAATAGATAAATAAGTAAGAATTGCTAATATTTTTGAATTGATAAAGTAATTAGAAAATGTTTTTAGTATTATAAAGTAAATTTGGTTAGCCATCTCTTACGATCAAGCTAATAAAAGCTTCTATGATTTTAAAATGACTTATGGACTTCCCATTAAATTTGAACCAAATAGGTGTAGGGTACTTGTAAATCGGTTGCACCGACTGACTGTTTCTTTACTTGTTATTATTCTTTATTGTTTTTTTTTATTACTTTCCAGAGTTTTCTTGAGTCATTACCAGCTTCCTGTATGCATCTTTCTAAATACTCTTTTTAGCACATTTTCAAAAAATTTTGTAAAAATGTGCCTATATAGCTTCACTCTGTCCGTCCGTCCGTCCGTCCGTCCGTCCGTCCGTCCGTATGTTTACAAAAACTTTTACACCGTTTGAAATAGAGAAAAGAAATTTTAACCATGGATAGTTTTTGCAAAAAAAATAATTTCGTAGAAGAATTTTTTTCTGTAGCCCCACCTGTTACGGGGCTACACCCCCCCAAAGTTGGAAAAAGCCCTATATTTAAATTGTTATAACAAGAGTTCTGTTACATATATTTTCAATCTAAAAACGGCAAATGATAGCTGGTTTCATAAACTTTATAAATTTTTACAAGAAAAATGTTTAGGGTTGCCATACGGTACTAAAATTTAACATTACACAAAGCTCAATTTTTGCTAAATTTTTGACCACGTATATCTTTTGAACGGTTCAAGCTAGGGTCTTGAAATCTTGGGAGAAGTTAGATACTCAGAAATTAGTAAGAGTCAGTTAACAAAATTTTTTTGTCCAGCCCCATGCTTAGGAGCTATAAGGGCTCGAAAATTGAAATTTTGCTATTTTTAAACACCTGTAACTTGAATACCTGTCCAAATTTTTTTTTAGTGATATACAAAATTCAAAGCTCTATAATTATATTTCAACATGTGTCAAAGGTTTTTCTTAATTTTGAAGGGTGACGAAGTTACAGCCCCTGAAAATTCCAAAAAAGCCCTATATTTAAATTGATATAACAAGAGTTCTGTTAGGTTTATTTTCAATCGAAAAACGGTACTAGAGAGCTGCTTTTATAGGCTTTACAAAAATATGTCGCTTAAATGTATAGGGTTGCCATACGGTACCAAAATTTACCGTTATATAAAACTCAATTTTTGTAAAATTTTTGGCCCCACAGATCTTCTAAACGGTTCAAGCTAGGATCTTGAAATTTTGGGAGAAGTTAGATACTCAGAAATTAGTAGGAGTCAGTTAACAAAATTTTTTTGTCAAGCCCCCTGTTTAGGAGCTATAAGGGCCCGAAAATTGAAATTATGCTATTTTTAAGCACCTGTAACTTAAATACCTGCCCAATTATTTTTTTATTAATATACAAAATTTAAAGGTCCAACATTATATTTTAACATATGTTAAAGGTTTTTCTTAAATTTAAAAGGGGTTCCTTAAATTGAAGAAAGTGTCTCTCAGTTTTACCCATTTTTGCTTAGATAATAAAATTCTAAGTAAAATTCCAAATTTTTGTGTAATTCACAATTTAATTCCTAGAACCTAAAAAATTAGAGGATGAGGAAGGGGGGGGGGGGGAGTTGAAGTTAGATTCTTGAGAAATTTGGCAACCTTCCCCATTAAAGGCCTATAACAACTTTTAAATAAAAAATTTACTGTTAGCAGTTAATTTTATAAGTCAGTTGTAACTATTTCCAAGTAAATATTTCCAAAGTTAAACTCAGTATGTAATACAATATAATTTTGAAAATGTGCTTTTTTAAAAACCCTTGGTTTTTTTTCATCACTTGTTTTGCTTTTATTATTAATAATATAGTTTGTTTCTTTTCTTTCTTCGAGTTTATATATTTCATTTTTTTCTCTTAGCTGTTTTTATCTTTTTCATAGGTATCATGAAGTTTTCTTCTGATTTTCATATTGTTTAGTATGGTTACATTTATCCATTGATTGTTTCGTTTTCGTTTGGTGCTTTGTAGAACGTGGCTTTTTGAGTTTTGGTGTTGTGTTTAGTAACGCAATGATGGCCAGGTTGTATAGTTCTTCTTGCATAATTATGTTGAAATTTATAGCATTCTTTATGTATATAGCTGTATGTTTATAATTTGGTAAGTCATGGTATGCCTTTTCATTGTCGTAAATCCAGATTTCATTCAATATCACTATATCTACGTAGTTAATTTCATTTATTGTAACTTCCAATTCACAGATCTTGATTCTTAAACTTCATATGTTCACATATATAATTTTTAGGTAATCTCTCTTTAAATCTTTTGAATTTTCCATCATCTAGCAAACATATAGTTCTGCCACGACTCTCTAATTTTTTGCAAATGTTCTCTGTACTTATTGTGAATGTGACTCCTATATATTCATTATATTGATAATTTATTTTACGTAATTTATTATAACTTGTCGGGAGTCCTTCCTGATGAATAAGTACTTTAATGTTCGTTCTTGTTATACCATCATAACACATATCAGCTTGATCATGAAAATAGGACAGATATAGTCCCACGTTGTTGTATATTCTGTGATCACGTAATCTTGAGAGTACATATACACTATCACAATTTTCAATGGCTGTTTTTGTGAGTCTATTAATAGGAAGAAGCATAGGATCAATGAATTTTTTTTTCCTTTGCAGTTCAATGTTATTGTTTTGTGAATTTACTGTTTCTCCTTCAATTCAGTTTACGTAATTGGAATATGTATGAGCTTAACTATTACGTAATTTGAATTTGTATTAGCTTAACTATTATGACTACTACTACTAACATTATTATTGACATTACTATTTTTAATAATTAATTTATAATTTTTAATAGCATCATTTTAATTAATACAATTATCGTTATGACTACTGTTGATATTTTTATTGTTTTTGGGATTTATTAGTTTGAAATTTTTATTATTTTGACTATTATGGCTGTAATTACTTTTGTTTCTGCTACTATATTCAATAAATTTATTATTTTTATTATCATTATTATCATTCTTATTGTAGTTATAGTTATGACTATTTTTAATATCATTATGATTTTTGTATGTTGAACTTATACTTGTCCATATTTTGGGAATGTAACTAAATATGTTTTTCCATACTTTAATTGTTGTAATTTTGGGTATTTTAATATTATCATTCTTTTTTTTACAATATTCAATGTTAATATTTTCATTTTCTTTCACATTAGAACTATCACTATTGTTGGTATATTCTATTAAACTGGAGGTATCATTATCGACTTTAATTTCCATGTCATAATTTTTACCATAATTAATTTTATTCAGAAGGGAATTAATGGGAAAATTACATGTAGATTTTTTCAACACTCCCAAATTACTTTTGAATAACGTTGACATTCAAATTGCTTTTGCATTAGAAAAACAAGATTTTTTATACCCTACACCTATAGAATAGGTAAAGGGGTATATTAACTTTGGTATGGTGTTTGTAACCACCTAAAGGAAGCGAGCTAGATATGGAAAAGTATATATATTTGTGATCAGCGTGACCGCCTGAGTCGATATAGCCATGTCCGTCCGTCCGTCCGTCCGTCCGTAGGCACGATAACTCAAAAAATAATGGAGCTATCTTGATGAAATTTTAACTGTAGATTACTAGGACTGAAAGTACGGCGGGGATTGCATATGGGCGAAATCGGCCCATGGGTTTGGATTCTGGACCTTTTAATCGATCGAAGGGCTAACGAACATATATAAAAAATCACGATAACTCAACAACTAATGAAGCTATCTTCATCAAATTTGTGCTGTAGGTTACTAGTAATGAAACTACTTCGGGGATTGCGTAAGGTCGGGATTGGACCATGGGTTCGGAACCTAGAACTTTTTGATCGAATTTAGGCCAAACGAGCATAATTCCGAAACCAATGAAGATAGAACCTCCAAATTTGGTATCAGGGTGTCCTTTCCTATTTCCTAAGTGTCTTGGGAATTTGGGTCCCATTGGAGTACTGGGTCGGGTACCAGCCCGACATTTCCGAAGACCTTAAAGCATATCTTTAAAATTAATAAAGATAACAACTTGAAAAATGTAGAAGCTTCCAATTTGCCACAAGGGTGTTCTTTACTATCTCTTGCGGGTTCCCTTAATTTGGAATCAATTGGAGAGGTGGTTCAGTACCCCTCTCAGACCTCCCAAGTTTTAAAAGCTTATAATCGAAATTACTAAAAATAGTTACTTAAAATTAAGATAGACCGTTCAAATTATGTACAAGGGTTAACTAGTACTATAAGTACAGCGCGGGCTGTATAAGGGCAAAATCAGCCCATGGGTTCGGATTCTGGACCTTTCAGTCGGTGTCAGGGATAACGAACATATATTAAAAATCACGATAACTCAACAACTAATGAGACTATCTTTATGAAATTTGTGCTGTAGGTTATTGGTAATGAAACTACGGCGGTGATTACGTACGGTGAGGATAGAACAATGGGTTCGGAGCTGAGAACTTTTTGATCGAATTTAGGCCAAACTAGCGTAATTCCGAAACCAATGAAGATATAACCTTCAAATTTGATATCAAGTTGTCCCTTCTTATTGCGTAAGTGTCTTTGAAATTTGGGCCCCATTGGAGTAGTGGGTCGGGGACCAGCCACTCAGTTCCGAGGACCTTAAAGCATATTTTCGAAATTAATAAAAATAGTAACTTGAAACAAATGTAGAAGCTTCCAATTTGGCCCAGGGTGTTCTTTACTATTTCTTCCGTGCCCCCCTAATTTGGGATCATTTGGACTGGTGGTTCAGGAGCTATCTTAGACCCCCCAAATGTGTAAAAGCTTATCATCGAAATTAATAAAACTAGTAACTTAAAATTAAGATAGAACGTTACAATTGTATACAAGGGTTAACTACTATTGAAAGTATGACGGGACTGCATATGGGCGAAATCGTACCATGGTTTCGGGTTATGGAACCCTTGACAAGTTCAAGGACTAAAAAACATATATCTTAAAAACACCATAACTCAAAAAATAATGCCGGTATTTTGATGAAATTTAAACTCTAGGTTACTAGTAATGAAAGTACCATGGGAATTGGTTCTGGTCGAGTTTAATTTCAAAGCCAAAGAATATATTTCCTATGTCCTATGTGTCTCCGAAATCTAGACTTAATTGTAATGGTTCAGCTATGTTCAAAGGAACTTGCTGCATTTATGTAAAATTTATTTTTATATTTAAATGAATTATATGAAAAGGTCTAAATTTGTAATTGTATTTTAGAAATACATTTATTGTTTATTTTGGTTTTTAAGCTTTTCTATTAGGTATATAAACTAACCATTTAAAATAATTGCAATTTTGAAAAATTTCGATTAGTAAATATATTATGCTTTGATTTTTTTTTTATCACAAAATTTAATAATTAGAATTTTTTAATTTTGTAATTGAATTGGAATAATTATATTTTCATTTATTTCAAGTTTGTTTGTTTTTTAATATTTTTAAATAGATAAATTAGTAAGAATTTGTAATATTTTTTAATAGATAGTGTAATTAGAAAATGTTTTTAGTATTATAAAGTTAATTTGGTTAGCTATGTCTTACGATCAAATTAATAACAGCTGTTAAATGGTGTTAAAATGACTTATGGATATGTCCTTAAATTTGAACCAAATAGGTGTAGGGTATTTCTAAGTCGGTTGCACCGACTGACTGTTTCTTTACTTGTTTCTATTTTTCGTTGATTCAAACGAAAGCTATTTAAAAATTCACGAAGCTACATTATACTTCAAACAGTTAACAATTAATCCTAGCATATTAATAGCACATAATACTGTTTTGGTAAAGGCTAACGCAAAATATTTTTATACGAGAAGTGAAATCAAAACATTTGAAATTCCCACTACCACATCCAACATATATAATTAATATAATTAATTAATAATATAATAAAATATAATTAAAGGGCAAATACCAAAAGCTCTTGTATTTTATATGGTTAATAATGAAAATTTTAATGGTAAAAGATCAAAAAATCCGTACCATTTCGATCATCACGCAATTTCAATTATATGTGAATGGAGTGCCTACACCAAACTCTGCAATTGAAACAAGTTTTACATCGAATAACAATTGCAATTTTCGTGCATATTTAACATTAATTAGCGGAACAGGTATACATTATTCTGATAAAGGGTATCAAATTTCAAAAGAACTATTTTCAAAAGGTTATACAATACTGGCTTTTGATTTATCACCAGATGGTTTTGGAACTGGTACATGTCAAGGTTTATTAAATCAGGGAGTTGTGAAGATTGAAGCAAGACTCAGTTCTCCATTTACTTCAACATTAATATGCATTGTGTTTGCGAAATTCGATGCAAGTATGGAAATTGATAAAAATCGTAACGTCTACGTAAACATATAAAAAGAAGTTCACAGTACCATTTCTATTCACTTGAAAATAGCTTGTAAAATCAAAAAATCTACTAGAATTATCATTCTGTACGCATGACAACAATACAATATTTGTTTTCATTCTTTATGTAAATAGTAAGGACAATCCTAAGAAAAGCTAGAGTATAAACAAAAATGTAATATCTGATGGAACATATTCTAATAGTACACATGAAATATTCTCAGATAATAATCTTACTACAGCTGACAAATATGACCGTATCAACCAATTTAACACAGTGTTTGGTTCAATTGGGTATAATATGGCAAAACGATTTGACTCAATTTATATACCTAAAGAAAGAACAAATCACACATTCAAATTTACGGGAACCAATAGAAATGTTACAATTAAACTAATAAATGGATTGAAGAATACTCTTGGCGCAGATGGTATTTCATGTACAATCATTAAACATTTAAATAATGAACTAGCTACATCAATAATTACATTTATAAATTCATCATTGAAAAATGCCACTATACCAGATGAATTAATACTGAGCAAAATTATTCCAATTTATAAAAATTCTGGAGATAAAAATGAGGTAATAAATTACAGACCCATTGCAATATCTACTATAATTAGTAATCAACTAACTGAATATCTTACAAATAATAAACTAATATCATAAAGTAACTATAGAGTATTAACGTAGAACAAAAAAGTTAGACAAGTTTATTTATTTCATAAAATCAACTTTATCGTATTTTAGTTTATATTTATTTGAATTTTTAGTTTTTTTTTATTTTTTTGTTTGTATGTCAATCGATGTGTTTACAATTGTAAATATTTCTTCTCTTTTTTGTTTTTTTTCTGTATGTATATCATATGCATATCAATCGCTGTATCATGTATGTACGCAGTTTGTGTATATTTTGATTTTACAATAAAAAAATATTGATAGAAAAAGAAGAATGAAATTTCTTTTTTTTGCTTTGTATTTTTTTACTTGCATTATTCCAAATCTTTCAAATCGTTAGAAAATAATTCCATAAATTGTCTTCTAATGTAACTATGTGTTTTAAATTTTCGTTAGTTTAAAATAGGTATGTAAAATTTTTTTATAATTTTTAGGTTTTTAACTACCTCCAAAAAAATATAATTAAAAATTTTTGTTTATCTTATTGAAAATTTGTTTTTTTATTTTATTATTTAATTTAGAATTCTAAAAGGGAAAAAACCGGGTAAAATATATTATGGAAAAGTATATAAATAAGCTTTCAAAATTCATATTCCATTCGGCATAAAAAACCCTTTAAGTATGTAAATACACATTATAAAAATAATATACATTTGTATATATGTACTTTGGGTTGTCTTTTGTTCTGCCGGAACCCTAATCAGAAAAACCACTAATTTCATCCAGTGCACTATTATATTATGGCCTTCTAATGGCTATTTCATCGAATACCAATACAGCCAACCTTTCAATTAAATCTTTTTCTGAGAATATAATGCCTAACTCATTTATATTTTTGTCGTTAAGACCTATATTTAAAGTTTGATGGGGATCCATCTATTAAGGGAACTAAAATGGGGAAAATTAAGCTTTATTTCATTTCTCAAAAATTTATAACCCTTTTGGTGAATTAAATGAATATCTATTGCTACGTTTTCATCTTTAGACATTTACTAACACTTTTAAAAATTGTTTGCCTTCGATACGCAAGTGAAACTGCCTTTTAAAAATGCTTCATAAAGATAATCCCTGTTTTGATTTTTTAAGTAAATAATGTTTTTTTTTAAATTAAATTTTGTTTCTTAAAGAAAGCGAACCTTTTAAGAACTGTCGAATACTTTTTAAAAAAATAAATCTGCACTCCTCTAACATTTCAAACAATGCCTGCAAAACAAACTTTTTTCATCTGACGAGACAGTTTAAAAATTTTCAAAAAGTACATTTAAATTTCTTACATTTTTGTTAGAATAGCATTTAGTGCTTGAAAAAAAAAGCAAAAATAAAAATATTAGATAAAATTTTTAAAAAGCAATCGTCCAACTTGATAAGGAAATAAAAGCAATTGTACATACATCGATTGACAAACAAACAAAATAACAAGTAAAGAAACTGTCAGTCGGTGCAACCGACTTAGAAATACCCTACATCTATTTGGTTCAGATTTAATGGGAAGTCCATAAGTCATTTTAAAATCATAAAAGCTTTTATTAGTTTGATCGTAAGACATGGCTTACCAAATTTTTTTTATAATACTAAAAACATTTGCTAATTATTATATCAATTCAAAAATATTAAAAATTCTTACTAACTTATCTATTTAAAATATTAAACAACAAAAATAAATTGAGATAAATGGATTCGTAAAACGCAATTACATATTTAAAACTTTTATCCAAATCAATAAAATTTTACACACATGCAGCAATTACTCCTTTTCAGGATTTTAAGCTGTAGTGCATTTACTGGCGAATGATTTAGTACCCTTGGTTAATTATTTAAATTTTCAATAATTTTAAAATTTATTCTCCTAATGTTCTTATTTTTTATATTCAAAAGAATTAAACTCAAAGTGATTCGAACGAAATATTAATTTGTAATATTATAAATATAAAAGTTTATATAATTTTATGGTTGTTAATGTTAGCTTGTTATCACAAAATTTAATAATCAAAATATGCAATAACAGTATTTCTAAAATACAATGATCAATTTTGAACAGTTTAATATAATTAATTTAAATACAAAAATAAATTTTACAACTTAAGTATCGTACACAATTTCTTAATTATATATTACCTATGGTAATAATTCAATAAAATATAGATATGATATAACAAAAATTAAAAAAATATTTAGTTTTTAATTTATAAAATATAATACATAATATGTTTAATAGTAAAACTCTTAGCCTTTACAAAATATGCAATAAATGTATTTCTAAACTACAATAATAAATTTAGTACTGGTCATTTAATTAATTTTAATACAAAAACAAGTAAAGAAACAGTCAGTCGGTGCAACCGACTTAGAAATACCCTACACCTATTTGGTTCAAATTTAAGGACATATCCATAAATCATTTTAACACCATAGAAGCTGTTATTAATTTGATCGTAAGACATAGCTAACCAAATTAACTGTATAATACTAAAAACATTTTCTAATTACCCTATCTATTAAAAAATACTACAAATTCTTACTAATTTATCTATTTAAAAATATTAAAAAACAAACAAACTTGAAATAAATGAAAATATATTTATTCCAATTCAATTACAAAATGAAAAAATTCTAATTATTAAATTTTGTGATAAAAAGATAATCAAAGCATAATATATTTAATAATCCAAATTTTTCAAAATTGCAATTATTTTAAATGGTTAGTTTATATACCTAATAGAAAAGCTTATAAACGCAAAATATGCAATAAATGTATTTCTAAAATACAATTAAAAATTTACACCTTTTCATATAATTCATTTAAATATAAAAATAAATTTTACATAAATGCAGCAAGTACCTTTGAACATAGCTGAATCACTACAATTAAGTCTAGATTTCGGAGACACATAGGACATAGGAAATATATTCTTTGGCTTCAACTCGACCACAACCAATTCCCATGGTACTTTCATTACTAGTGCCCTACTATTAAATTTCATCAAAATACCGGCATTATTTTTTGAGTTATGGTGTTTGTAAGATATATTTTTTTTAGTCCTTGAACTTTTCAAGGGTTCCAGGACCCGAAATTATGGTACGATTTCGCCCATATGCAGTCCCGTCATACTTTCAATACTAGTTAACCCTTGTACACAATTGGAACGCTCTATCTCAATTTTAAGTTACTAGTTTTATTAATTTCGATGATAAGCTTTTACACATTGGGGGGTC
The DNA here is from genome assembly GCA_963082915.1 of Dolichopus griseipennis. Taxonomy (NCBI): domain Eukaryota; kingdom Metazoa; phylum Arthropoda; class Insecta; order Diptera; family Dolichopodidae; genus Dolichopus; species Dolichopus griseipennis. The sequence goes on from OY720441.1 coordinate 229,448,668, forward strand.
TAAGAGAGGTTCTGAACCACCACTCCAATTGATCCCAAATTAGGGGGGCACGCAAGAAATAGTAAAGAACACCCTTGTGGCAAATTGGAAGCTTCTACATTTGTTTCAAGTTAATATCTTTATTAATTTCGAAAATATGCTTTAAGGGCCTAAGAACTGAGTGGCTGGTCCCCGATCCACTACTCCAATGGGGCCCAAATTTCAAAGACACTTACAAAATAGGAAGGGACACCCTGATACCAAATTTGGAGGTTCTATCTTCATTGGTTTCGGAATTATGCTCGTTTGGCCTAAATTCGATCAAAAAGTTCTAAGTTCCGAACCCATTGTCCAATCGTCACCGTACGTAATCACCGCCGTAGTTTCGCTGCCAATAACCTACAGCACAAATTTCATGAAGATAGCCTCATTAGTTGTTGAGTTATCGTGATTTTTTATATATGTTCCTTAGCCCTGACATCGATTAAAAGGTCCGGAATCCGAACCGTTGGGCTGATTTCGCCCTTATATAGTCCGCGCTGTACTTATAGTACTAGTTAACCCTTGTACACAATTTGAACGGTCTATCCTAATTTTAAGTAACTATTTTTAGTAATTTCGATTATAAGCCTTTAAAACTTGGGAGTCTGAGAGGGGTACAGAACCACCACTCCAATTGATCCCAAATTAGGGGAACACGCAAGAGATAGTAAAGAACACCCTTGTGGCAAATTGGAAGCTTCTACATTTTTTCAGGTTGTTATCTTTATTAATTTTAAAGATATGCTTTAAGGTCTTCGGAAATGTGTGGCTGGTCCCCGACCCACTACTCCAATGGGACCCAAATTCACAAGACACTTAAGAAATAGGAAGGGACACCCTGATACTAAATTTGGAGGTTCTATCTTCATTGGTTTCGGAATTATGCTCGTTTGGCCTAAATTCGATCAAAAAGTTCTAGGTTCCGAACCCATGGTCCAATCCCGACCTTACGCAATTCCCGAAGTAGTTTCATTACTAGTAACCTACAGCACAAATTTGATGAAGATAGCGTCATTAGTTGTTGAGTTATCGTGATTTTTTATATTTGTTCGTTAGCCCTGAAACCGATTAAAAGGTCCAGAATCCAAACCCATGGGCCGATTTCGCCCATATGCAATCCCCGCCGTACTTTCAGTCCTAGTAACCTACAGTTAAAATTTCATCAAGATAGCTCCATTATTTTTTGAGTTATCGTGCCTACGGACGGACGGACGGACGGACGGACGGACGGACGGACATGGCTATATCGACTAAGGCGGTCACGCTGATCACAAATATATATACTTTTCCATATCTAGCTCGCTTCCTTTAGGTGGTTACAAACACCATACCAAAGTTAATATACCCCTTTACCTATTCTATAGGTGTAGGGTATAATAAATTTTAAAACTCGTTCACAATTTCTTAATTATATATTACCTATCCTATGGTAATAATTCAATAAAATGTAGATATGATATAATAAAAATTAAAAACAAAAAAAATTTCGTCGTTTATTAAAAAAATATTTAGTTTTTAATTTATAAAATATAATACATAAAATGTTTAATAGTAAAACTCTTAGCCATTTTAAAAATATAAAAGTGTTAAATAAGAACGGAAATAGGAAATAGTGTATCAAATTTGATTTTTTTATCTTTATTAATTTCGAAAATATTATCCTTTAAGTTCTTGGGAGTAGTGGGGGTGGTACGCAAACCGCTATTCCAATTTACCCAAAATTTCACGTACACAAAACAAATAAGAAGAAACACATGTGCCCCCAAATATATGTTCTATCTTCTTTGGTATCGAAATTATACTAGTTTGACTTCAATTCGATCAAAAGCTTCTAGAATCCGAACCCGACAAGAACCAATTCCATGGTACTTTCATTACTAGTAACCTAGAATATAGATATCATCAAAATAGCGTAATTAGTTTCTGAGTTTTGGTGTTTTTTAGATATAGGTTTGTTAGCTTTTGAATTTTTCAAAGGTTCCAGAACCCGAAACCATGGTACGATTTCGCCAATATGCAGTCCCAGTCATACTTTCAATACAAGTTAACCCTTGTATACAATTGGAACATTCTATATTAATTTTAAATTACTATTTTGATTAATTTCGATGATAAGCCTTTCAACCCTTAAAGGTCTAAGAGGGTTACCTGAACCACCACTCCCATTGATCACATTAAGGGAGCACGTAGGAAATAGGAAAGAACAGCCTTGTGCTAAATGTGAAGCTTCTACATTTTCTGGAAGTTACTATCTCTATTATTTTCGAAAATATGTTTTAAGGTCTTCGAAACTATGTGGATGGTCCCCGACCAATATTTCAATTGGTTCCAATTTTCGAGGATACTATGGGAATAGAAAGGAACACCCTGATACCGAATTTGGAGACTCTAACTTCTTTCAATTCGGAATCATGGTCGTTTGGCCTAAATTCGATGAAAAAATTCCAGGATCCGAGCCCATGTTCGGATTTCGCCCATATGCAGTCCGCTCCGTTCTTCCAATACTATTGATCCCTTGTACACAATTGGAACGTTCTATCTTAATTTGAAGCTATTTTTTTTAATAATTTCAATGATATGCTTAAAGGTCTTCAGAACTGTGTGGATAGTCCCCGACCCACTAGTCCAATTGGTCATAAATTTCCAGGACCAGGTCCAGGACTCTTAGAACATAGGAAGAGTCACACTGATACCAAATTTGAATGTTTTATCGTCATTGGTTTCGGAATTATGCTTGTTTGGCCTAAATTCGATCAAAAACTTCTAGGATCCGAACCCATGGTGCGAGCTCGTTCGTACGCAGTCCCCGCCATAGTCTTATTACTAGTAACCTACATCATCACAAAATTCATGATTGTAACGCCATTAGTTGTTGAGTTATCCTTATTTTTTATACCCTACACCTATAGAATAGGTAAAGGGGTATATTAACTTTGGTATGGTGTTTGTAACCACCTAAAGGAAGCGAGCTAGCTATGGAAAAGTATATATATTTGTGATCAGCGTAACCGCCTGAGTCGATATAGCCATGTCCGTCCGTCCGTCCGTCCGTCCGTAGGCACGATAACTCAAAAAATAATGGAGCTCTCTTGATGAAATTTTAACTGTAGGTTACTAGGACTGAAAGTACGGCGGGGATTGCATATGGGCGAAATCGGCCCATGGGTTCGGATTCTGGACCTTTTAATCGATCGAAGGGCTAACGAACATATATAAAAAATCACGATAACTCAACAACTAATGACGCTATCTTCATCAAATTTGTGCTGTAGATTAATAGTAATGAAATTACTTTGGGGATTGCGTAAGGTCGGAATTGGACCATGCGTTCGGAACCTAGAACTTTTTGATCGAATTTAGGCCAAACGAGCATAATTCCGAAACCAATGAAGATAGAACCTCCAAATTTGGTATCAGGGTGTCCCTTCCTATTTCCGAAGTGTCTTGGGAATTTGGGTCCCATTGGAGTACTGGGTCAAGGACCAGCCCCACATTTCCGAAGACCTTAAAGCATATCTTTAAAATTAATAAAGATAACAACTTGAAAAAATGTAGAAGCTTCCAATTTGGCACAGGGGTGTTCTTTACTATCTCTTGCGTGTTCCCCTAATTTGGGATCAATTGGAGAGGTGGTTCAGTACCCCTCTCAGACCTCCCAAGTTTTAAAAGCTTATAATCGAAATTACTAAAAATAGTTACTTAAAATTAAGATAGACCGTTCAAATTGTGTACAAGGGTTAACTAGTACTATAAGTACAGCGCGGGCTGTATAAGGGCAAAATCAGCCCATGGGTTCGGATTCTGGACCTTTCAGTCGATGTCAGGGATAACGAACATATATTAAAAATCACGATAACTCAACAACTAATGAGACTATCTTTATGAAATTTGTGCTGTAGGTTATTGGTAATGAAACTACGGCGGTGATTACGTACGGTGAGGATAGAACAATGGGTTCGGAGCTGAGAACTTTTTGATCGAATTTAGGCCAAACTAGCGTAATTCCGAAACCAATGAAGATATAACCTTCAAATTTGATATCAAGTTGTCCCTTCTTATTGCGTAAGTGTCTTTGAAATTTGGGCCCCATTGGAGTAGTGGGTCGGGGACCAGCCACTCAGTTCCGAGGACCTTAAAGCATATTTTCGAAATTAATAAAAATAGTAACTTGAAACAAATGTAGAAGCTTCCAATTTGGCCCAGGGTGCTCTTTACTATTTCTTCCGTGCCTCCCTAATTTGGAATCATTTGGACTGGTGGTTCAGGAGCTATCTTAGACCCCCCAAATGTGTAAAAGCTTATCATCGAAATTAATAAAACTAGTAACTTAAAATTAAGATAGAACGTTACAATTGTATACAAGGGTTAACTACTATTGAAAGTATGACGGGACTGCATATGGGCGAAATCGTACCATGGTTTCGGGTTATGGAACCCTTGACAAGTTCAAGGACTAAAAAACATATATCTTAAAAACACCATAACTCAAAAAATAATGCCGGTATTTTGATGAAATTTAAACTCTAGGTTACTAGTAATGAAAGTACCATGGGAATTGGTTCTGGTCGAGTTTAATTTCAAAGCCAAAGAATATATTTCCTATGTCCTATGTGTCTCCGAAATCTAGACTTAATTGTAATGGTTCAGCTATGTTCAAAGGAACTTGCTGCATTTATGTAAAATTTATTTTTATATTTAAATGAATTATATGAAAAGGTCTAAATTTGTAATTGTATTTTAGAAATACATTTATTGTTTATTTTGGTTTTTAAGCTTTTCTATTAGGTATATAAACTAACCATTTAAAATAATTGCAATTTTGAAAAATTTCGATTAGTAAATATATTATGCTTTGATTTTTTTTTTATCACAAAATTTAATAATTAGAATTTTTTCATTTTGTAATTGAATTGGAATAAATATATTTTCATTTATTTCAAGTTTGTTTGTTTTTTAATATTTTTAAATAGATAAATTAGTAAGAATTTGTAATATTTTTTAATAGATAGTGTAATTAGAAAATGTTTTTAGTATTATAAAGTTAATTTGGTTAGCTATGTCTTACGATCAAATTAATAACAGCTGTTAAATGGTGTTAAAATGACTTATGGATATGTCCTTAAATTTGAACCAAATAGGTGTAGGGTATTTCTAAGTCGGTTGCACCGACTGACTGTTTCTTTACTTGTTTCTATTTTTCGTTGATTCAAACGAAAGCTATTTAAAAATTCACGAAGCTACATTATACTTCAAACAGTTAACAATTAATCCTAGCATATTAATAGCACATAATACTGTTTTGGTAAAGGCTAACGCAAAATATTTTTATACGAGAAGTGAAATCAAAACATTTGAAATTCCCACTACCACATCCAACATATATAATTAATATAATTAATTAATAATATAATAAAATATAATTAAAGGGCAAATACCAAAAGCTCTTGTATTTTATATGGTTAATAATGAAAATTTTAATGGTAAAAGATCAAAAAATCCGTACCATTTCGATCATCACGCAATTTCAATTATATGTGAATGGAGTGCCTACACCAAACTCTGCAATTGAAACAAGTTTTACATCGAATAACAATTGCAATTTTCGTGCATATTTAACATTAATTAGCGGAACAGGTATACATTATTCTGATAAAGGGTATCAAATTTCAAAAGAACTATTTTCAAAAGGTTATACAATACTGGCTTTTGATTTATCACCAGATGGTTTTGGAACTGGTACATGTCAAGGTTTATTAAATCAGGGAGTTGTGAAGATTGAAGCAAGACTCAGTTCTCCATTTACTTCAACATTAATATGCATTGTGTTTGCGAAATTCGATGCAAGTATGGAAATTGATAAAAATCGTAACGTCTACGTAAACATATAAAAAGAAGTTCACAGTACCATTTCTATTCACTTGAAAATAGCTTGTAAAATCAAAAAATCTACTAGAATTATCATTCTGTACGCATGACAACAATACAATATTTGTTTTCATTCTTTATGTAAATAGTAAGGACAATCCTAAGAAAAGCTAGAGTATAAACAAAAATGTAATATCTGATGGAACATATTCTAATAGTACACATGAATTATTCTCAGATAATAATCTTACTACAGCTGACAAATATGACCGTATCAACCAATTTAACACAGTGTTTGGTTCAATTGGGTATAATATGGCAAAACGATTTGACTCAATTTATATACCTAAAGAAAGAACAAATCACACATTCAAATTTACGGGAACCAATAGAAATGTCACAATTAAACTAATAAATGGATTGAAGAATACTCTTGGCGCAGATGGTATTTCATGTACAATCATTAAACATTTAAATAATGAACTAGCTACATCAATAATTACATTTATAAATTCATCATTGAAAAATGCCACTATACCAGATGAATTAATACTGAGCAAAATTATTCCAATTTATAAAAATTCTGGAGATAAAAATGAGGTAATAAATTACAGACCCATTGCAATATCTACTATAATTAGTAATCAACTAACTGAATATCTTACAAATAATAAACTAATATCATAAAGTAACTATAGAGTATTAACGTAGAACAAAAAAGTTAGACAAGTTTATTTATTTCATAAAATCAACTTTATCGTATTTTAGTTTATATTTATTTGAATTTTTAGTTTTTTTTTATTTTTTTGTTTGTATGTCAATCGATGTGTTTACAATTGTAAATATTTCTTCTCTTTTTTGTTTTTTTTCTGTATGTATATCATATGCATATCAATCGCTGTATCATGTATGTACGCAGTTTGTGTATATTTTGATTTTACAATAAAAAAATATTGATAGAAAAAGAAGAATGAAATTTCTTTTTTTTGCTTTGTATTTTTTTACTTGCATTATTCCAAATCTTTCAAATCGTTAGAAAATAATTCCATAAATTGTCTTCTAATGTAACTATGTGTTTTAAATTTTCGTTAGTTTAAAATAGGTATGTAAAATTTTTTTATAATTTTTAGGTTTTTAACTACCTCCAAAAAAATATAATTAAAAATTTTTGTTTATCTTATTGAAAATTTGTTTTTTTATTTTATTATTTAATTTAGAATTCTAAAAGGGAAAAAACCGGGTAAAATATATTATGGAAAAGTATATAAATAAGCTTTCAAAATTCATATTCCATTCGGCATAAAAAACCCTTTAAGTATGTAAATACACATTATAAAAATAATATACATTTGTATATATGTACTTTGGGTTGTCTTTTGTTCTGCCGGAACCCTAATCAGAAAAACCACTAATTTCATCCAGTGCACTATTATATTATGGCCTTCTAATGGCTATTTCATCGAATACCAATACAGCCAACCTTTCAATTAAATCTTTTTCTGAGAATATAATGCCTAACTCATTTATATTTTTGTCGTTAAGACCTATATTTAAAGTTTGATGGGGATCCATCTATTAAGGGAACTAAAATGGGGAAAATTAAGCTTTATTTCATTTCTCAAAAATTTATAACCCTTTTGGTGAATTAAATGAATATCTATTGCTACGTTTTCATCTTTAGACATTTACTAACACTTTTAAAAATTGTTTGCCTTCGATACGCAAGTGAAACTGCCTTTTAAAAATGCTTCATAAAGATAATCCCTGTTTTGATTTTTTAAGTAAATAATGTTTTTTTTTAAATTAAATTTTGTTTCTTAAAGAAAGCGAACCTTTTAAGAACTGTCGAATACATTTTAAAAAAATAAATCTGCACTCCTCTAACATTTCAAACAATGCCTGCAAAACAAACTTTTTTCATCTGACGAGACAGTTTAAAAATTTTCAAAAAGTACATTTAAATTTCTTACATTTTTGTTAGAATAGCATTTAGTGCTTGAAAAAAAAAGCAAAAATAAAAATATTAGATAAAATTTTTAAAAAGCAATCGTCCAACTTGATAAGGAAATAAAAGCAATTGTACATACATCGATTGACAAACAAACAAAATAACAAGTAAAGAAACTGTCAGTCGGTGCAACCGACTTAGAAATATCCTACATCTATTTGGTTCAGATTTAATGGGAAGTCCATAAGTCATTTTAAAATCATAAAAGCTTTTATTAGTTTGATCGTAAGACATGGCTTACCAAATTTTTTTTATAATACTAAAAACATTTGCTAATTATTATATCAATTCAAAAATATTAAAAATTCTTACTAACTTATCTATTTACAATATTAAACAACAAAAATAAATTGAGATAAATGGATTCGTAAAACGCAATTACATATTTAAAACTTTTATCCAAATCAATAAAATTTTACACACATGCAGCAATTACTCCTTTTCAGGATTTTAAGCTGTAGTGCATTTACTGGCGAATGATTTAGTACCCTTGGTTAATTATTTAAATTTTCAATAATTTTAAAATTTATTCTCCTAATGTTCTTATTTTTTATATTCAAAAGAATTAAACTCAAAGTGATTCGAACGAAATATTAATTTGTAATATTATAAATATAAAAGTTTATATAATTTTATGGTTGTTAATGTTAGCTTGTTATCACAAAATTTAATAATCAAAATATGCAATAACAGTATTTCTAAAATTCAATGATCAATTTTGAACAGTTTAATATAATTAATTTAAATACAAAAATAAATTTTACAACTTAAGTATCGTACACAATTTCTTAATTATATATTACCTATGGTAATAATTCAATAAAATATAGATATGATATAACAAAAATTAAAAAAATATTTAGTTTTTAATTTATAAAATATAATACATAATATGTTTAATAGTAAAACTCTTAGCCTTTACAAAATATGCAATAAATGTATTTCTAAACTACAATAATAAATTTAGTACTGGTCATTTAATTAATTTTAATACAAAAATAAATTTTAAAACTCGTTCACAATTTCTTAATTATATATTACCTATCCTATGGTAATAATTCAATAAAATGTAGATATGATATAATAAAAATTAAAAACAAAAAAAATTTCGTCGTTTATTAAAAAAATATTTAGTTTTTAATTTATAAAATATAATACATAAAATGTTTAATAGTAAAACTCTTAGCCATTTTAAAAATATAAAAGTGTTAAATAAGAACGGAAATAGGAAATAGTGTATCAAATTTGATTTTTTTATCTTTATTAATTTCGAAAATATTATCCTTTAAGTTCTTGGGAGTAGTGGGGGTGGTACGCAAACCGCTATTCCAATTTACCCAAAATTTCACGTACACAAAACAAATAAGAAGAAACACATGTGCCCCCAAATATATGTTCTATCTTCTTTGGTATCGAAATTATACTAGTTTGACTTCAATTCGATCAAAAGCTTCTAGAATCCGAACCCGACAAGAACCAATTCCATGGTACTTTCATTACTAGTAACCTAGAATATAGATATCATCAAAATAGCGTAATTAGTTTCTGAGTTTTGGTGTTTTTTAGATATAGGTTTGTTAGCTTTTGAATTTTTCAAAGGTTCCAGAACCCGAAACCATGGTACGATTTCGCCAATATGCAGTCCCAGTCATACTTTCAATACAAGTTAACCCTTGTATACAATTGGAACATTCTATATTAATTTTAAATTACTATTTTGATTAATTTCGATGATAAGCCTTTCAACCCTTAAAGGTCTAAGAGAGTTACCTGAACCACCACTCCCATTGATCACATTAAGGGAGCACGTAGGAAATAGGAAAGAACAGCCTTGTGCTAAATGTGAAGCTTCTACATTTTCTGGAAGTTACTATCTCTATTATTTTCGAAAATATGTTTTAAGGTTTTCGAAACTATGTGGATGGTCCCCGACCAATATTTCAATTGGTTCCAATTTTCGAGGATACTATGGGAATAGAAAGGAACACCCTGATACCGAATTTGGAGACTCTAACTTCTTTCAATTCGGAATCATGGTCGTTTGGCCTAAATTCGATGAAAAAATTCCAGGATCCGAGCCCATGTTCGGATTTCGCCCATATGCAGTCCGCTCCGTTCTTCCAATACTATTGATCCCTTGTACACAATTGGAACGTTCTATCTTAATTTGAAGCTATTTTTTTTAATAATTTCAATGATATGCTTAAAGGTCTTCAGAACTGTGTGGATAGTCCCCGACCCACTACTCCAATTGGTCATAAATTTCCAGGACCAGGTCCAGGACTCTTAGAACATAGGAAGAGTCACACTGATACCAAATTTGAATGTTTTATCGTCATTGGTTTCGGAATTATGCTTGTTTGGCCTAAATTCGATCAAAAACTTCTAGGATCCGAACCCATGGTGCGAGCTCGTTCGTACACAGTCCCCGCCATAGTCTTATTACTAGTAACCTACATCATCACAAAATTCATGATTGTAACGCCATTAGTTGTTGAGTTATCCTTATTTTTTATACCCTACACCTATAGAATAGGTAAAGGGGTATATTAACTTTGGTATGGTGTTTGTAACCACCTAAAGGAAGCGAGCTAGCTATGGAAAAGTATATATATTTGTGATCAGCGTAACCGCCTGAGTCGATATAGCCATGTCCGTCCGTCCGTCCGTCCGTAGGCACGATAACTCAAAAAATAATGGAGCTCTCTTGATGAAATTTTAACTGTAGGTTACTAGGACTGAAAGTACGGCGGGGATTGCATATGGGCGAAATCGGCCCATGGGTTCGGATTCTGGACCTTTTAATCGATCGAAGGGCTAACGAACATATATAAAAAATCACGATAACTCAACAACTAATGACGCTATCTTCATCAAATTTGTACTGTAGATTAATAGTAATGAAATTACTTTGGGGATTGCGTAAGGTCGGAATTGGACCATGCGTTCGGAACCTAGAACTTTTTGATCGAATTTAGGCCAAACGAGCATAATTCCGAAACCAATGAAGATAGAACCTCTAAATTTGGTATCAGGGTGTCCCTTCCTATTTCCGAAGTGTCTTGGGAATTTGGGTCCCATTGGAGTACTGGGTCAAGGACCAGCCCCACATTTCCGAAGACCTTAAAGCATATCTTTAAAATTAATAAAGATAACAACTTGAAAAAATGTAGAAGCTTCCAATTTGCCACAGGGGTGTTCTTTACTATCTCTTGCGTGTTCCCCTAATTTGGGATCAATTGGAGAGGTGGTTCAGTACCCCTCTCAGACCTCCCAAGTTTTAAAATCTTATAATCGAAATTACTAAAAATAGTTACTTAAAATTAAGATAGACCGTTCAAATTATGTACAAGGGTTAACTATGTACAAGGTAGCCCTTTAGGTCCAATATTATTCTTATGTTACATTAGAAGCTTGTCTAAAGAAAACTTTAAAGGTACTATCTCTGTGTATGCAGATGATATAGCTATACTATATTCGGCAGATAATTGATAATATAAAAGCTTTGAATGAACTAATTAATGAAGATATGTTTACAATACATAATTGGATGTCAGTTAACAAGTTAATAGTCAATATTAACAAAACTAAATAAAAACAAGTAAAGAAACAGTCAGTCGGTGCAACCGACTTAGAAATACCCTACACCTATTTGGTTAAAATTTAAGGACATATCCATAAGTCATTTTAACACCATAAAAGCTGTTATTAATTTGATCGTAAGACATAGCTAACCAAATTAACTTTATAATACTAAAAACATTTTCTAATTACACTATCTATTAAAAAATATTGCAAATTCTTACTAATTTATCTATTTAAAAATATTAAAAAACAAACAAACTTGAAATAAATGAAAATATGTTTATTCCAATTCAATTACAAAATGAAAAAATTCTAATTATTAAATTTGTGATAAAAAGATAATCAAAGCATAATATATTTAATAATCCAAATTTTTCAAAATTGCAATTATTTTAAATGGTTAGTTTATATACCTAATAGAAAAGCTTATAAACGCAAAATATGCAATAAATGTATTTCTAAAATACAATTACAAATTTAGACCTTTTCATATAATTCATTTAAATATTCAAATAAATTTTACATAAATGCAGCAAGTACCTTTGAACATAGCTGAACCACTACAACTAAGTCTAGATTTCGGAAACACAAAGGACATATTAAATATATTTTTTGGCTTTGAAATTAAACTCGACCAGAACCAATTCCCATGGTACTTTCCTTACTAGTAACCTAGAGTTTAAATTTCATCAAAATACCGGCATTATTTTTTGAGTTATGGTGTTTTTAAGATATATGTTTTTTAGTCCTTGAACTTGTCAAGGGTTCCAGAACCCGAAACCATGGTACGATTTCGCCCATATGCAGTCCCGTCATACTTTCAGTACTGTTAACCCTTGTATACAATTGGAACGTTCTATCTCAATTTTAAGTTACTAGTTTTATTAATTTCGATGATAAGCTTTTACACATTTGGGGGTCTAAGAGAGGTCCTGAACCACCTCTCCAAATGATCCCAAATTAGGGGGGCACGGAAGAAATAGTAAAGAACACCCTGGGCCAAATTTGAAGCTTCTACATTTGTTTCAAGTTACTATTTTTATTAATTTCGAAAATATGCTTTAAGGTCCTCGGAACTGAGTGGCTGGTCCCCGACCCACTAGTCCAATGAGGCCCAAATTTCAAAGACACTTACGAAATAGGAAGGGACACCCTGATACCAAATTTGGAGATTATATCTTCATTGGTTTCGGAATTACGCTAGTTTGGCCTAAATTCGATCAAAAAGTTCTCAGTTCCGAACCCATTGTCTAATCCTCACCGTACGTAATCACCGCCGTAGTTTCATTACCAATAACCTACAGCACAAATTTGATGTAGATAGCGTCATTAGTTGTTGAGTTATCGTGATTTTTTATATATGTTCGTTAGCCCTTCGATCGATTAAAAGGTCCAGAATCCGAACCCATGGGCCGATTTCGCCCATATGCAATCCCCGCCGTACTTTCAGTCCTAGTAATCTACAGTTAAAATTTCATCAAGATAGCGCCATTATTTTTTGAGTTATCGTGCCTACGGACGGACGGACGGGCATGGCTATATCGACTCAGGCGGTCACGCTGATCACAAATATATATACTTTTCCATATCTAGCTCGCTTCCTTTAGGTAGTTACAAATACTATACCAAAGTTAATATACCCCTTTACCTATTCTATAGGTGTAGGGTATAAAAATCTTAAGAGCAAACATTATAAATATTTGGGAATTACAATTGATAATTATCTAAAATAGAATATACAAACAAATAACGTAATAATGAAAGCTCGTAGAATAGCAGGAATAATTACAAAAATAATATAAAAAGAATACCACTAGATATGAAACTTTCATTATATTACAGTTCCTTCCATAGCGTACTAACTTATGGAATTGAAATATGCGGAAATACTTACTTGAAAAATCTAAATAAATTACAAAAAATTCAAAATAAAGCTATCAAAAATTTGTATTCGTATGACATCTGAACATCAACAAATAAAATTCATAAAAACCATAATATTCCTAAGTTAAAAGGCTATAGAAACTTATTACAAGTAGTTCACATTCATAATATAAACCAACACAAAATAAAGTCAAATACTACTCTGCTGAAAAACAATGAAATACACAATTATAACACAAGAACAAATAACCAGCTGAGATTTGAGGCAGGTAGAAATTCACATGGACTTTATCCAATTTACAATACATCCATAAATATGTACAATAATCTCCCACAAAATATAAAAGATAAGAATTCGATATTATTTGAAAAAGAATTTAAAAAGCTATTTTTATATGATTATAATACAAACGAATAATTTTGCATTCGACATTATTTCTCTTTTTAGTCACTATAGTTAAATTTAAATACCGTTACTTGTTGTTTTAATTTTTTATATACTGGAATAAATTTTAAGCACTGATTTATAAAATTATATATGCCATGATTTGTAATATATATAAAAAAAAAAAAATAATGTATAAACTCTTTACGAGCTAATCTGCTCTTTTGGAGATAAAAATTAATAATAAATAAATAAAAAAAAAAATATAGCTGTACCTCCGTTTCTGTATTTGTTTCTGCAATTGAAAACAAATTTATAATTTGGTAAGTCATGGTATGCCTTTTCTTTGTCGTAAATCCAGTTTTCATTCAATATCACTATATCTACGTTGTTAATTTCATTTATTGTAACTTCCAATTCACAGATCTTGTTTCTTAAACTGCATATGTTCACATATATAATTTTTAGGTAATCTCTCTTTAAATCTTTTGTATTTTCCATCATCTAGCAAACATATAGTTCTGCCATGACTCTCTAATTTTTTGCAAATGTTCTCTGTACTTATTGTGAATGTGACTCCTATATTTTGTTGGGTTTTTTGTGTTTTTAATGGTGATACCTATATTTTCATGATATTGATAATTTATTTTACGTAATTCATTATAACTTGTCGGGAGTCCTTCCTGATTAATAAGTACTTTAATGTTCGTTCTTATAATACTATCATAACACATATCATCTTGACCATGAAAATATGACAGATATAGTCTCACGTTGTTGTATATTCTGTGATCATGTAATCTTGAGAGTACATATGCACTATCACAATTTTCAATTGCTGTTTTTGTGAGTCTATTAATAGGAAGAAGCATAGGATTAATGAATTTTTTTTTACTTTACAGTTCATTGTTATTGTTTAGTGAATTTACTGTTTCCCCTTCAATCCAGTTTACGTAATTTGAATTTGTATCAGCTTAACTATTATGACTACTACTACTAACGTTATTATTGACATTACTATTTTTACTAATTAATTTATAATTTTTAAATAGCATCATTTCGATTAATACAATTATCGTTATGACCACTGTTGATATCTTTATTGTTTTTGGGATTTATATGTTTGAAATTTTCATTATAATTTGACTATTATGGCTGTAATTACTTTTGTTTCTGCTACTAAATTCAATTAATTTATTATTTTTATTATCATTATTATCATTCTTATTGTAGTTATGGTTATGATTATTTTTTTAATATCATTATGATTTTTGGATGTTGAACTTCTACGTGTTCATGGGAATGTAACTTAATATGTTTTTCCATATTTTTTTTTGTTGCAATTTTGATAATTTTAATATTATCATTCTTTTTTTTACAATATTCAATTTTTATATTTTCATTTTCTTTCACATTAGAACTATCACTACTGCTGGTATATTCTATTAAACTGAAGGTATCATTATAGACTTTAATTTCCATTTCATTATTTTTACCATAATTATTTTTATTCAGAAGGGCCTTATCTTTATCGCTATCGTTATTTTTATTAAATTTACCAATTTCTATTTGCTTTAATTGCTAATATCCTTTTTCAATTTAATTTAGGTTCATACGCAGGACACAACTTACTGAAAGTATTTTAATTAATATCCTCATTTAATATTAATTTTTCATTGTATTTTATGCAATTAATGCATTTATTTATGTACTCTTTGTTACATTCACTGGTCTTATGTTCCTAAAGACACTTTAAGCATGTTTCCTTGTTTCTACAATCAGCTGATTTGTGGTTGAAACCTTTGCACTTGTAGTACCTTCTCATATTTATGGCATCAAACACCTTACATTTTTTCTATCCTATACATACTTTATCATTCAGAATCTTTGGAAAAGTTTCCTTATCCATTTCAATAACTGCATTCTATAATTATTTGTTGTATTTTTTAACAGCTTTTTAAACAGTTTATGTAACAAACATTGAAAAACCTCTTGAAAAAATCAAAGTAACCAAATTTAAAGTTTACACATATTACTCAAATGACGATTCGAAAATACATTTGGATGACAGGAAGTTTAATTTTTGCCAACGCTTATTAAAAATATAACTCCTAATCCAGAATTTACTCGAAACCAGGTTTTTACAGAATTTTTTAATGAAATTCTTTATCTCCAATACAAAGAATTATGATGATGCAGTATTTAAAAAAGAATCTTATCGAAGGGATTTAATTCTAATTGATGAAGATAGTTTCTATACAAAAGTTAATCATAGCTATAATGTAAAAACATTATTAACTAAATTATTTCAACAGAAAAAAAATAAAAAAAATTTCAAAACAAAATTAACTGAACTTTTCAAATTAGCTGTTGCAAATAATAAAGAGGAACTGAATGGAATGGTGATGATTTATTCAGATATAGTACAATCATATTTTATTAGGGGTAGCAAAGATATTCATTAAGAGCTATAAACATAGAAAATTGCAGAATACCTACAAATATTGAATTTGAAACTGTTCAATAAATACCTATAGAAAAAAATTATTCTGAAACAAAAGCGATTAAAATTTGTACCAACCAATACGGAATAGATGGAATAAATTTTGTTCCCAGTTATTTTCCAATAAAAATTGTATTACACTTTAAAAATATTTGATTGCCCAAGAAAAATATAAATACTACTACTCAAATATGATATCATATCAAACATGGAAAGAGCTTACGTGAGATATTATTCCTCTCAAGTAGGTGGAGGAATAAACGATATTGGACCTTTATTACAATTTCATTCAGCTATTCAAAAAGGTCGTGGTTTTGGAAACATATTCGGGAGATTAATTCGTTACTTAAAGTCAGTTTTTACATCAGGTTGAGAGTTGAGGCTTAATTGAAACAGAGGCTGAGAGCACAAGTAAAACTATTTTGAATGATATCGCATCTGGTGCAAACATAAAAGAAGCTGTAATTGATCAAAGTAAAGGTGGCATGAAAAATTTACGAAAATCTGTAGTTAATTAACTGCATTTGATGTAAGGTGGAAGACCAAAAGCCATAAAAATACGAAGCGGTATAAAAAGATGAGTAGTCTAAAATGACACATTTAAAGACGAAACGATATATGCAATTAAATATGTAGTGTATGAAATCTGAGCTTGATCTGTTTGCACCATTGCCAGTACAAACAAGTATACTGTGTACAGAAGAGGTAGCATACAATCGTTTACCTACTTTAGAAGCGTCACTGTCAACTATTGAATTTGTTTCGCTTGGAAATGGGGAAACATATCGAGATTTATCGTCAACCTATATCAAATTTTTTTTTTTTATTTTAACTAGATCAAATGAATATTAAAAGAGCGACAAGCGCATGCCATGGAAAGTTTCTTTTTTATTCAATTTTTATTTAATTTCAGATAATTTTACAATAATATATAAAATTATGTATAAGAAATTAAATAATTTTAAAACAGCTTATAACTAACATTTAAAAAAGAGTTTCTATAAATTATGATTTTTTACAATTTTTCTAATTTCTAGATTTTTTTTTTGAAATTTTGAAATTTCAAAGATCAATTTCTAAGATTTTTTTTCTAAGTTTACATATTTAAATGTTTAAATTTTGACTTTTTTTAATTTTTACCGGTAGGGAGTTGGAAAGTTTTATTGCACTGCATTTTAGACTTCTTTGCTTCAACATTTGACTTTAGGAATTTCGATATTTTTCCTGTTTCTGGTTAGATAATTATGAATATTCTCTCTATTTAGAAGTTTTAGTTTTGACTTAATATTATTATTCAGGATATTATACATGTATGTACATTTTTCAAAGTAAATTAGTTGGTTAATAACCAGTGTATCAATTATATAACATATAAAGGAGAAAATTTGTTTGTTTGTCCAGGATTCACATGAAAACCACTGGTCCGATTGTCACAAAATTTTAAAATTAACCATTTCGACCTGGCGGGCTTTCAAAAAATTTTGTGTTTCCGATTTGTATCCAATTTTACAGGGTGGTTTCGCAGTCGAAAAGAGAGTCTTTCAAATTTTTGTTGAGTTCGGTTAACCCGTTTGGGCACGAGGGCGCAATGAAGCTTTTTCAATGTTTTTGATGTCGAGTCAAAACGGTTTGCCCGATTGACTTGAAATTGTGCACATATGTTCCTCTTAGCAACCGGAATTTGTTGTATAAATTTGGATGGAATGAATTAACTAATTTCGTCCTGACGGGCTTTCAAAAAAAATTGTGTTTCCGATTTGTGTCCAATTTTACAGGTTGATTTGGCAGTCCAAAAGAGAGGCTGCAAAATGTTGTAGGATTAAGTTCGATTAACTCGTTTTCCACGACGACGCCTTGAAGTTTTCTATAAATTTCATTTGCTTAAACGATTAAAAGAATTTTATTGAAAATTTTGTATCAGCATTTTAATTATAAAAACCCACAGGGTTAATTTGGGTTTGACCTGTTTACGCGTTTTGCACAATGATTCAATAAAATTTTCAAATTTTTGGTATTAACGCCAGTTAACCTTTATACCAAAAGCTCACTTAATTAATAATACTATTTTTTTTGCTCTCAAATAGTCTCAAAAAGTGCAAAAGCTAAATGAGATAATTTTAATAATAACAAAAAAAAAGCTAATAAAGAATCCGAATAATAATATCTTTAAATTTAAATAACGTAACATATTCCTTCTCTATATTTTTTCGCAAGTCTTTGATTTTTATATACTTTGCAGTTGTTGTTTTTTAAAAAAGATTTCGGTGTAAAATTGCAGTTTTCTTCAAATGAAATCGAAAAATCAAAAAATTCAATTTCGTATATACTATGCTTAAATACATAGTATTTTAAAACATTTTTTCCCAAAAAGAAGCCTTCATTTCTCTCATAAAATCATAAACAAACTAGGAAGAGCGTAGTAGAACTTTCAGGTAAGTACAAAATAAAATAAAGTTGAAAAGCAGATTTTTAAACCTTTTCTAAACCATCAACTATATTTTATTCAAACGCTGGCAATTCAAGTAAACTACTATTTACTTAGTATAGTGACATAACGGCAAATTTAGTATACCATTTTGACTTCTTAGTGGCGTTTTAATTTAAGTTGATGTTAACACAACTATGGTGTAAATGTTTATTTTAAAATCTAATAATACAATTTTTTAAAAACGAGTTTTTTATGGATTATTCTTGAAATTTTTCAAAAAATTTATCAAATTTCACTTGTAACTTTTCATAATTATTAAATAATAACAATAAAAATTCAAGGAGCACCAAATTGTCAAGAAGCAGAAGAAAAAAGTATAGAAAAATTAGAGATAATCGCTAAAACAGTTTTGCAAGCTGTTTTTTAAAGTTTTTGTTTCGCAATCGGTTAAAAGAACTCGACAAAATATTTTTTTAAACATTCCCCTAATTCAAAGAAGTTTTACCTACTTTCAAAAATTGGACGTAATTTACTTACAAAAATTTTTTTTTTGAATAATCGTAGGAATGATAAGTATATACATGTACGCATACAAAATTTACATTCAAGTGGTCAAACCGTTTCTGCTTAAAGTAATAAAAAAATTTGTAAAGTGCTGCTGTGCCGCAATGGGTTAACGGAACTCAACAAACCTGTTTTTAAAACTTTGAACAAGCAATATTTCGCAAAATTGGACGTAATATCCTTCCCAAAATTTTTTGTGGAAAAATTGTCGGGCGGCAAGGGTTAACAAATTCCAAGTCTGTTAATAAAGTGAACTCCATTCTCAAAGAGGAACACATATACAAAATTAGTAAATCGGTAAAACCATTTCTAATTTATAGCAAGGAAAAACCTATAAAAAGATGTTGGGCCGCAACGGGTTAACGGAACTCCACAAATATTTTTTGAGGCTTTCTTTTTAACCAAAGCAGTACTTCGAAAAATTGGCCAAAACTTGCGTTTTTGAAATTTGCACGCTCCCGGGGAACGCCGGGTAAATCTGCTAGTTTTATATAAATTATTAGTTCTGGTTCTAATATTCAAATTAAATAAAGTTTTGAGGGCTTTATTCATTACAGCACTCATTTGATTTTTATGAAAATATGAACAATGATTCCAACTGCATATACCTAATTTTTGATAATATATGGCCATTATGTATAAGTTTAGCAGCATAATTGGGAATACTCCAATTCTTCTGACAGCCTGACTCCCAATTCTTCTGAAATTGTTATATATTAGTTTTTATATATTTATCCCATCTTAAGTTATCATCAATTATCATTTCCAAGTACTTAACATTATCAACTTGTTCTATTATAGTATCCTTTACCTTAAGCGTAATATTATCATTTGTTTTCTTTTGCAATTTGAATATCATATAACTAGTTTTTTTCGCATTTATACATAATTCATTTTGGTCCAGACAACTGCAATATATCTTTAGGTCGTCATTTAGTATATTTTGTATATTTTGAGGTTAGTGTCATCCGCATAAATGTTGTATTTTGATTTAATATTGTTTTTAGTAAGTCCATTATATACAGCAGATAAAATAATGGCCCCAGTAATGAACCTTATGTTACGCCTGTTTTTATTACTAGTTCCTCACTTAGTACTTCATTAACTTTAACACATTGGGTTTTATTTGTCAAATAACTTTTTAATAAGAAATTACTGTTACTTCTAATTCCAAAGTTGTCTAGCAATCTGATAAGTCTGGAAAGACTTACCATATCAAATGCTTTTGTTAAGTCAATAAAAACTGCGCCAACATAGTAGCCGTCATCTAACGCATCATAAATATGTTCCAAAGTTACTGCAATAGCTGAATCTGTACCACTTTTTTCTAAGAAACCATATTGATTAGCATCAAAGCCTATTGTTTTAGTAATGAAACTTTTTATTCTTGAACTAATAACTTTTTCATATATTTTTTAAATTGAGTTTAAAATCGAAATTGGTTTATAGTAACCACAATCTTCTTTTGACCCACTTTTGTGAATAAGAACTACATAAGCTTTTTTATCTACATATGCTTTGAATCAGATCAAATCTTTCATTTATCAGTTTCACTAAAGGTTGGGTTATAATAGTGAACAACTCTTATAGATCTCTCACTGTAATTTTATCCAATCCTGGAGTTGCATTTTTATTTAAAGTCATAATAATTTGATGGATTTCTGGGTCTATTGCTGGAATAAGAAACAACGAATTACTATTATATAAATTTTGTGAGCAGTTACTAAAGTCGTTTTTTTTTAGATTGTTTGTACCAGTGCATACATATATGGATCGGGTATATAAAAATTACTCCTTCGTTTGTAACGCATCGAAATAGATGAGCTAAATACAGTGTCAAGGGTACGTATCGAATCAGCATCGAAAAATGAATCAATCTAGCTATGTGTGTCCGTTCCTTCGTCCGTTAGCACGATAACTCAAAAACTAACAGAGCTATGGTTCCGAAACTTTCACAATGTAGTGGTTGGGGATTCGATGATTATTGCCCACACGAAAATTGCCCACAGAAAATTGCCCACAGATAGTATTGCGCACATGATTAATGCCCACACAGAATAATGCCCACAAGGAATAATGCCCACATAGACAAATGCCCACATAGAAAAATGCCCACACGAAAAATTATTTATAAAACAGAATTGCCGCTTTTTCCAGAATATTTAAAATAATTTTTCGTGTGGGCAATTTTCTATGTGGGCATTTGTCTATATGGGCATTATTCCTTGTGGGCATTATTCTGTGTGGGCATTATTCTGTGTGGGCATTAATCGTGTGCGCAATACTATCTGTGGGCAATTTTCTGTGGGCAATTTTCGTGTGGGCATTTTTCGTGAACAAGAAAATTTCTACATACCTATGAATTTACATATAGCTCAGCGCAACTATTCCAGACTATTTTATGAAATATCTATGTTTCTGCCAGAAAACATATATTGGTCAACTATAAATAAAAAAAGCATTTTTTAAAACCAATTATTAGTTTTTATGATAAAAGAACATAAATAAATTCATACAATTTTTTATTGCACATTTTTGTAAATTTGCAGTATTCTGATGGTGTGGACAAAATGATCGTTGAAATGTACGCAATTTTTATCTTTGTTTAATCGTTTGAAAAATTAAATTTTCTTTTGTTAAAATAGATATTAAAAATGTAAGTATTAAAAACAATTTCATTTCATTAATTATATTTTAAAATTAATATTTGGTAACTATTTGATTACTGTATACCTAATAACTATGTATAGCTAATGATTTTAATTAAAAATTGCTTTTTAAGGGAATCAGCAGAAAAAGATTTTTTTCCAAAATTTTATTTTAATTTTAAATAGGTAGCTAAAATTATATTAATTTTTTAATATTTAATCCAAAAATTTCAAATATATTGTTTAAAATTAATTTTTATAAAAATTTACCTTTATTGTACTTTTTTGCGTTAACTATATATCTATCGCACAAATTATTTTGAAACGGCTAAAAAAACTATTCGAAACAAAGCTTACGTGTTGCCAAAAACTTTCGAAACAAAATAAAAATTTCGAAACAAATGAAAAGTATTCGAAACAAATTAACGTGCTACCAATTTTTGAAAAATTCGAAACAACACATTCGAAACAAGTTACGTGCTTAATGATATTTTTAATTGCTTAATATTCAATAAATTCATCATTCCAGTCAAGACCATTCATTTGTTTCTTATCAAATTTATTTTGTTGTTTGACATCACAATTTGATTCCTCGGAGGAATACGGTGCTTTAAACACGAAAAGCATTGGTACCAGAGAACCTGCAGCTACCAAAGCAAATTCCTTCAAAAAATATAGCTTATTATTTCCAACTATAAACTGCACATCAACCACTGCTTTTCTGTTGCTCATTTTGTCTTCTAGTATATTAATATAGATGAAGAGCCTTTTATTTATGCCTGAGTCCAACAAGAACTTTGGTAATACAGCTGCAATTTGTACTTTTTGTTTTTCAAATAAAAGAAAATTTAAATATTGCAAAGTAAATAATGTTCTTGCAAATACAAAATATAATTTTTCTAAAAAAGGAGGAAGAGTGTAGTAGAGTAGACTGTGTCAACTCTGGGATACCCGTATTACCGTAATATATACAATATGTCATCCGGTTAATTACTTTTGGCAAAATTTCGAACATACAGCTTTATTAAGTGTAGTGGAATACTCATATAAAAGGAGTTGTATGGCAGCTACTCGGACCCTCTGCAGTAGACCAAACAAATTTCGCAGGAACTTTGGCCAAAAAACTAAACTACTTTTGGCAAAAGTAATTAACCGGATGTGAAATACATGTGGGAATCAATAATTATGCCTACCTTATCGATAACGTTATGATCATAACGTTAACACTAACAAGTTCAATGGCCCAATCAGCTGACGAGCACATTTTCTACAATTTGACACATATTCAACTTCCTTTTGTTTTTTTTTTTCTCTTAAGCCGTGGACGTGGATAGATGCAGTTGAATCATCTAATAAAATTAAATCATACTTACTTTGTCTTTTTTTAAATTAAATAACTAAACTTAAAATTAAACGTATTAAATAATACTTTGTTTTTTTAAATTAAATAACTAAACTTAAAATTAAACGTATTAAATAATACTTTGTCTTTTTTTAAATTAAATAACTAAAGTTAAATAAAATTCTTTAAACTCAAATAAATATTGTTATTTTTAATTTCGATTCCCACAAATTTGGGGGCTCAACCGGGATGTGAAAAGAATAAAATCCTAAAAAAAAAACTAAATTCTCAATATTAAAGGTGAAATAATTTTTTTTTTCCTTAAAATAAATTAACTTGGACTAAAACAAAAAACTAAATTCTAAATATTAAAGGTGATAATTTAAATTATTAAAATAATTTAACGTGGACTATATATATAAAAAAAAAAACGAACTAAATTCTAAATATTAATTGTGAAATTCGTAATTGTTTTTTTTAATTTTATTAAAAACTAAAGATTGGATTAAATTGAATTAAAAATAAGTTAAAAAAAAAAAAAAAACATAAAAGAAATAAAAACCAAATCCAGGGTTGCGGTTTGCAATTTTTTTTTTACTAAAAGTAAATAATTAAATAAAACACGTGGACTAAAAAGATAAGCTGTAAAATAAAAAAAATATAAGTGAATTAATTGTGGACTAACGCGGATGCTACTACTAACATAAGAATGTTAACTTCATTATTTAAAGTAAACCTTTAAAAAATTTATAGTACTTTAAATAATTCGAATTATTAATAATAAATCAACGTAAAAAAAAAAAAAAATACAAACTATAAAATTTATACAAAATTGTTATAAGGGATTTTACGCGATCGGATGGAATTAAATTATCATAAAAAAAAAATTTTTTAACAAATGTGAACAGTGTGCTCAGGCTGCTAAATATACCAACTTAAGCATCAGTCAAAATAAAATTATAAATAGAAATTTTCGGATGGAACAAAATAACACCAAAAGAAATAAGAAACAACAGGTATAATATTTGAATTTAAATAAAAAAAATTAAAATTATAAAAAAAAAAAAAAACCTAATCGAAATATATATAAATAAAAATAAAAGCAGATTTTAATTTAAAATAAAATCTTTATTTTGATTCTGGAGCACCCTGTACTGTAAAATAAAAAAAAAAAAGGGGGCTAGACATCAGGTATAAAATTATAAAAAAAAATATTTTTAAATAAATTTATAATAAAATATAACCAAAAATAAATATAAATAAAATAAATGCAGTCTTTGTTTAAAATAAATTTTTTTTTATATCGATTTTTGAATATTTTGGACTTTAAACACACAAAAAAAAATTTTAAGGTACATCAGGTAATAAATAAAATAAATTTTTTCTTTTGATAATTAAATATAATATAAAATATACATAAACAAATAAATACAAATTAATAATTTTTGAAAATAAAGCTTTTATTTACTTGATTTTGAATTTAAATTTTACAAAACATATTTCTAATTTTAAAATATTATAACAAATTAATAAAATGAGTGGACGCAGACGACAAAGCAGGCAAAATAGCCAAATAACTGTTGAGTTTGACATGGAAACTTCTGGATTGTTGAGAAGGCCAAACAACAATAATGAAGGGCAATCCATGAGATTTAATTTTGGAGACGTAGAAAATATTTTGCGTAAATTTTCAGGCGATAGTTCAATGAGTGTTAAAAAATGGATTACTGAATTCGAACAATATGCGACAACATTTAACTGGAATGACTTACAAAAATTCATTTTTTGTAAACGATCGTTAAGAGGAGCTGCAAAAGTTTTTATCGACTTCGACGCTAAGCCACTGAACTATCACGAATTAAAAAACGCTTTATTCCAAGAATTCCAACCTAAAATAACCAGTGCAGAAGTTCATTATAAACTGAGGGAAAGAAGAAAAAAAAATGATGAATCGTTACGAGAATACCTATATCGCATGATCGACATTGCGTCACAGGCAGATGTGGATGAAGCATCAATAATTGAGTATGTCATCGATGGAATCAAGGATTATGCAAGCAACAAAAGTATATTGTATGGTGCAAAAACCATAAATGAATTTAAAATAAAGCTCGAAATTTACGAAAAAATAAAAAATGAAAGCACTAAGCAGTCTGGAAAATTTAATGAAACACAAAGAAAATTTAGCAGAGATGTACCTAAAAGTATGGACAAAACAAATAAACGATTTTGTTACAACTGTGGATCTTCGGATCATGAATTCCACTCATGTCCGGAAAAAGGAAAAGGACCTAAATGTTTTGGATGCAACCAATATGGCCATAGAAAGATGAATTGTCCAGTACAAACTACAATAAAAAAATCTTCAAACGTTATCGTTAAAAATAGCATGTATCTTTCATGCAAATTAAACAATTACGTTTTAGATGGATTGGTCGACACCGGCAGTGAAATAAGCGTTATAAAGCAAAACCATGTAGCAAACATAAAACCAAAATACCATTTTAAGGACTCTCGGTTATCAGTTTCAGGGATAGGATCGAAAATCACAACCAGCGGTTCCTGTATCTTAAATATTAAAATTGGAAATAACACTTTTGAAAATGTTGAAGTTCATATTGTCAACAGCAACTTTATGAAACCAGATTTAATTTTAGGAATGAACCTTTTGCAGTTAGCTACAGTGCAAATTGAAGACGGTAAAATAAATATCACAAAAAAAATAGTTTCAGGCGAAAGTACGACCAGAAACGAAGAAAGCAACACTTGTTATTTGGCAGAAATTGATGTAGATAACGAAAGTAAAAACAACCTACCTGATGTACATCATTTGGAAGAGAAATGCGTTAAGGAAGAAGTAATCAAGTTGATCAACAACTAAACACCCAACAGTCCCATAGAATCTCCTGTCCAAATGAAAATCTGTACGACGGATGATATCCCGATCTACAGGCCACCGAGAAGATTTCCACAACAAGAAAAAAAAATAATTGAAAATCAAATAAATGAATGGTTACAAAACAACATCGTCCGGGAAAGCAGTTCAGATTATGCCAGTCAAGTTGTCTTGGTGAGGAAGAAGGACGGTAGTCACAGATTATGCATCGACTATAGGAATATCAACAAGAAGATACACAAGGACAGGTACCCTCTTCCCAATATAGAAGACAACTCTTGACCTTTTTACAACTCTTGACCTTGAGAATGGATTTTTCCATGTTAAGGTAGAAGAAAGCAGTAGGAAATTTACAGCATTTGTGACAAGTAACGGCCAGTTTGAATTCCTTCGAGTACCTTTCGGTCTCTGCAATTCCAACGCCGTTTTCCAAAAATATATTAATTATGTTTTTAGGAATTTAATAAATAAAGGCGCTGTGATAATTTATTTAGATGACATCGTAATTCCATCTGCAACTATTGATGAAGGACTGACAACACTTAAAGAAGTGTTGAGCGTAGCAGCAGAAAATGGATTGAAGATCAAGTGGAAAAAATGACAAATACTACAAGACGATATAGATAGAGTATCTAGGATATCAAATTAGAAAAGGCCGGATTTCTCCGTCAAAATCAAAAACAAAAGCTATCGAAAACTTTCCCATCCCCACAACCATAAAACAGTTACAATCGTTTTTAGGTTTAGCCAGTTATTTTAGAAAATTCATTCATAATTTCTCTGTTAAAACTAAACCTTTAAGCGACTTATTAAAAAAAGGAAATTGCTTCGAAATTAAAGAAAAACAAATCGAAGCGATAAACGAAATAAAAGAAGTTCTTAGAAAAATACCAGTACTCAAAATATTCGAATTTGGAGTTGATACAGAACTACACACTGACGCCTCGAAAGATGGGTATGGAGCAATTTTATTACAAAGGGACAACGAGGACAATAAACTACATCCGGTGCATTTCTTCAGTAGAAAGACCACAGATGCCGAAAAACGTTATTGCAGCTACGAACTGGAAGTACTAGCAGTCATTGAAGCTGTGAAACGACTTAGAGTTTATCTACTAGGACAAAAATTCAAGCTTGTAACCGACTGTAAGGCGTTTGAGTGCACATTAAAGAAGAAAGATTTGGCCACAAGGGTCGCCAGATGGGCCTTGCTCTTGGAAGAGTTCGACTATAGTGTCGAGCACAGATCTGGAACCCAGATGAAGCATGTTGACGCGTTAAGCCGAAATCCAGTTAGCATGTGTGTTACGAGTAACAATAGCAATTTTCTAAAAAAGTTAAGTGAGGCGCAACAGAAAGATGATAGACTCAACGCAATAATCAACATATTACAAGATCAACCCTACAAGGACTATATCATACAAAACGGTATACTTTTTAAAAACATAAATAATAATTTGTTGTTTGTAGTTCCAGATTCTATGACCATGGAAATTATCAAAGAAGCACATGAAAAGGGTCATTTCCACGTGAAAAAAATGAAAGAGATCATAGAAAAAGAATACTTTATTCTAAATCTGCCTAAGAAAATTGAACATTATACCCGTGGCTGCGTAAAATGTATCCTAGCAGAGAGAAAAAGTGGAAAGTTGGAAGGCTACCTTCATCCCATTCCGAAAGGCGATCAACCTTTACAAACCTTCCACATAGACCATCTTGGTCCAATGCACAACACGAAGAAAAACTATAAATATATTTTTGCTGTAATAGACGGATTCACAAAATATTGTTGGCTATTTCCTACTAAAACGCTAAATTCTGAAGAAGTTGTCCAAAAATTAGAAAGTATAGCAGAGACGTTTGGGTATCCTAAAAGGATCGTCGCCGACCACGGAGGTGCATTCACTTCTAAAAGATTCCAAGAATATTGCGAGGAGCACGACATTAAACTCATTTTTACCACCGTTGGAGTACCACGAGCAAATGGGCAAATAGAAAGATTACATTCTACCACTATAGCAGCTTTAACCAAATTATCTCATGATGATCACGAAAAATGGTATCGTTTTGTGAAACCATTACAAACAACACTTAATTCAACATTTCAACGCGCAATTCAGACAACACCGTTCCATCTACTAGTCGGAATGGAAATGAGAACCAAGCAAGATTTAAAGTTGGTGGAAAAAATCGAAGAAGAATGGATAAAAGAATATGATAGCAACAGAGAAGCTATAAGAGAAGAAGCCAGAAAGGATATTATAAAAATTCAATCTGAAAACATAAAAAATTATAATAAACGGAGAAAAATTGCTAGAAAATATGAGGTTGGAGATAGAGTAGCAATAGAAAGGGTGCAATTCGGAACTGGACTTAAAATTCGCCCTAAATTTTTCGGTCCATACAAAATTATAGCGATCAAAGGATTTGACAGATATACAGTTGAGAAAATAGGATGTCACGAAGGTCCGAATTTTACAGAATGTAGTGCAGACAAAATAAAGTCTTGGATCGAAAATGAAGATTTTTTAGATTATGCAGAATACGAAGAAAATTTAGTTTCAGAAAACAGCGAAATTGAAGAACTGGACGAAACAAGAACAGGGTCTGATGAGCAGTCAGGAAAGGCCGAATGTGGGAATCAATAATTATGCCTACCTTATCGATAACGTTATGATCATAACGTTAACACTAACAAGTTCAATGGCCCAATCAGCTGACGAGCACATTTTCTATAATTTGACACATATTCAACTTCCTTTTGTTTTTTTTTTTCTCTTAAACCGTGGACGTGGATAGATGCAGTTGAATCATCTAATAAAATTAAATCATACTTACTTTGTCTTTTTTTAAATTAAATAACTAAACTTAAAATTAAACGTATTAAATAATACTTTGTTTTTTTAAATTGAATAACTAAACTTAAAATTAAACGTATTAAATAATACTTTGTCTTTTTTTAAATTAAATAACTAAAGTTAAATAAAATTCTTTAAACTCAAATAAATATTGTTATTTTTAATTTCGATTCCCACATACATGGCTAATCGATTTATTTTTCGATTCTGAACCGATCGATACACTTGATTCTATATCTACTCTCCTCCTTCTTTGCGTCACAAACGTAATGGCAAATTTATTATACCCTTTGACTATATAGTACGGGTATACGGGTATTAAAAAGTGCAACAATTTAAGAAAGTTGTTTATTTTTTTTTATGGAACAACATCAATTTAGTATAAAAATTCAACAATGTTCTCTAATAATTTCATTAAGAAATATTTCGTCATTAATTGGAAAATGTACAGCCAGCTGAGTCAATAGAAGTAGTAGAAAACCTCATACTCTTGTCGCCAGAGCCCAAAATAGTGGGGGTAGTAGAAAGTCCCAGATTCTTGTCACCAGAGCCAACAAGATTGAGGGTAGTAGAAAGTCCCAAACTTTTGTCGCCAGAGCCCTTAGGAGTGGTGGAAGCTGAAAACCTTCTCTGTTATGAGAGCATGCCCAAAAATTTTTCACCAAAGACAGAAGCAGGACGTGAAATGCTTCTATGCTTTGAAAGAATTTCGAAGTCCCCTACACCTAAAAAACATCTGTAAAGTAAAAAACAATTTTAATAAAAACATAATAGTTTAATTTCTATAATTTTTTTATTTTTTTTATTTATATATAAATTTTTTTATTTTAATCCTTTTTTATTTACACAATTATGTATTAACTCTTAATAGGAATTAACTCGAACAGAGCCATATTCCATTTATTTGAGTTCCGTTCCAAACACTTAAAATGGAGTAAGTTGCTATTTAGCTCCTTTAACTAATTTTCCGAAGAAAATTTTTTGGAGAATCGCTTTGGCATAAAAAAAAGTTAAATCGCCAGTAACTGATTCTTCCATTTTACGACTTTTAACGGTGCAGAGAATCACTCTCTGACCTCTTTTTTTTATATTAAGGAGTTTCCATTCCTTTACTTCATACAAAACGTTTTCCTCCAAAACATCTATTGGTTTAAATTGTTCCTGGACTCATTTTCCTAGGGCATTAAGGCAGGTTTTCATGATTTGCGCAGTATTCTTGACTTTAGAAAGAGAGGTATATAGTATACTCTCAATAAGAGAGAAAGAGCAAAATGATTAAATTTATATTAAAATTTTTTTATATGTTTTGACAAAAAAAAATTACATAACCTTAATTATTAATTTTTAAATTTATATTTCACGAATTTTTCAACTCAAAGTTAAAATTTTATTAATTTAAAATAATTGATAAAATTTTAATCAATTGCAAATAATTTTAAATAAAAATTCGCTCATCAAACCATAATATAAATTTTTTTTTTCTTTGTTTATATTCTATTGTTTGTTTACAAAATTCAAAAGTCATATATCCATAAAAATATGTATTAGTATGCAAAAAATTTTTGTGTAGAATACACTTTTTTTTGTATGTAGTAGCAACTTTATAGGAAAAAGACTTTAGAGAACATCTTTTTGCCATGGATTATGGTAACTCATTCAATACTTGTCTAAGGATTATGGATGACTCTCCCAGTAATTTATCGTTTTTTCTTTGTCACACGAATGGTATTTTTGTATCTTCTGCCTATGCTCTAACTTTTGCCCAGTAAATTGTTGTAATGAAATTAGCCTTTAAGGTTGTCTAAAAATGATGACTAAGTTTTTATAAAATAAAAAAAAATAATTAAAAATATAGGTAATTTCAAAAATATTTCCAAACTACTTACCATTTTTACTATTAAATTTTTTTATTTTTTGGTTTGCTACTTGAACGCAACTGTGTAGAAGTTAACTGACGAAAATAAAAATATTTGCCTTTCTTTTATACTTTTTAAAATAAACTTTCTAGAACACCCGCAAATTACATTTTATTATTAAATAAAACATTGTAACAACAAAAAATGTCTGCAAATCTGTAGTTTCCGAATTTAAAAAGTTTCTGTGAAAAACTAAATTACACGCTGAAGCTATGATTATAGCCTCAGTAAAAGAACACACATTATTTTCTTCCAATAGAAGTTTTCTTAATTTAACACAGGCTTCAGTTAAAATTTGTACATTATTTTTGCAATACTCTATCAAATCACGCTTCATATTGAACTAGGTATTTTTATTTTCTCCATACCATTCAATAAACATTTTTCGATTTCGTGCAATCATTGAATCCGAAGTAAAGTACTGCAAAAGTTGTATTGGTTTTTTAAAATAGTTGATAAATTTAAAACTTTAGGAAGTTGTGATAGTGACATTGCAAGGTAATTCACACAATCTAAAAATCTTATATTTTTAATCTGCATCTGAAATAATTTTGTGTCCCTCGTGATAAATTTTGGCTCAATGGCACTTTTATGCAGCAATTCATTTAAAATAAACTGATGATAAAAAAATTTTCATTATGAACTATCACAACAATTTGTTTAAATTTTATAGCCATTTTAAAAAAATAATCAACTATATTTGAAATTACATTTGTGTGAAAAATTGCTAAAACCACATTTAGAACAATATATTAACTTCTCTTCTTCAATGCAATGATGACATCATGTGCTTACAACACATTAATTAAGTTCATGTAGCTTAATATTTTCATTATTATTTTTAGCTAGCGTTTTTTCTTGCATTGTTTCTATGTCATAAAAGATAAACACAAATTCATTGATTTTTGGTTTGCGTTTATCTACAATAATGTAGCAAAAATGATTTTTTACTACACTTTTGTTACAATTTTTACAATATACCATATCATATTTATGATGTGATTTTTTATAATTGGTGTTCCCATCTATAAAAGCTTTTCCTACTACAATAGTTATTTTTATTGACAACAATGCCTCTTCGTTTTACACTTTCTTGAAAGTTATCAACAAAAAATACTATACTAATAAGATCATTCGGTTCAAAGTTTTCCACCGAATATATTATAATTTGATTCATAGTTTCTTTACAATATGTCAATACATCTGCTTCAGTTGGAGCTTTTTATACCCGTATGACTATATAGTCAAAGGGTATAATAAATTTGCCATTACTTTTGTGACGCAGAGAAAGAGGGGGGTAGATATAGACTCAAATGTATGGATCGGGTAAGAATCGAAAAAAAAATTGATTTAGCTATGTATGTCCGTCCGTCCGTCCGCACGATACCTTAAAAACTAAAGAAGCTAGGATCTTTAAATTTTTGCAAATTCGTGTTTTCGCAAAATTTGGTTGGTCTACTGTAGAGGGTTCGGGTAGCTGCCATACAACTTCTTCTTTTATTTGAAATTAGAACCTATTTGGTTTAAATTTAATGGGAAGTCCATAGGTCATTTTAAAATCATTAAAGCTTTTATTAGTTTGACCGTAAGAAATGGCTATCCAAATTTACTTTATAATACTAAAAACATTTTCTAATTATGTACTTTATCAATTCAAAAATAATAGCAATTCTTACTAATTTATCTATTTAAACAACAAATAAAGTTGAAAAAAATGGATTCGTAAAATGCAATTCCAAAATTACATATTTAAAATTTTTATCCAATTCAATAAAATTTTACATACATGCAGCAATTACTCCTTTTCAGGATTTTTAGCTGTTGTGCATTTAGTGTTGAATGATTTAGTACCCTTGGTTATTTATTTCAGTTTTATAATTAATAATAATTATTAATTTTATTCTCTTAATTTACTTATTTATTAATGTTCTAAATATATAATCAAACTTTGATGCTTTCGAAAGAAATATTAATTTGTAATAATATAAATATAAAAGTATAATTTCATAGTTTTAAGTTAAAGTTAGTTAAAACCATTAATGCTTTCATTACCTTTTAATCACAAAATTTAATAATCAAAATATGCAATTAATGTATTTCTAAAATACAATGATAAATTTAGTACTGCTCATTTAATTAATTTTAATACAAAAATAAATTTTACAACTCGTACACAATTTCTTAATTATATATTGCCTATGGTAATAATTCAATAAAATATAGATATCATATACATATATAATACACAAGTGTTGGCGAAACCTTGCCAACATGAAAAAAATATTGCACAAATATTAATACTCATACCTTTAAATTTATTATTAAGAATGCCATACATGTTGGACCTGTTTTGTGGTTATGCATCCCTTACTTGGTACTTGCGAAGTTGAATAAGTTGTTTTGTTTAAATTTTTATTTTTTCTTTTTCCTAAACACAAAATTTTAAAAAAAGAATATAAAATTCAATATTGCAAATGTACATTACATACCTACCCTTTCATAAAAATCGATAATATACAAAATACAAATCGATTTTTTTAGAAATAGTAGCAAACAGATAAAAGAACCAAAACGTTTAATTTGAATTATGAGTAGTATATAAAAGTTCCACGGGCTGTCAACAGCTTTTTGTGTAAGGCAAGCGTACAATTTTAATTAATCACATTTAATACGAATTTAGTCTTACACAATAAAAACATATCATCATATAATTTATTAGTCATTTTATTAAATGTCAAATTTTGGAACTGCTATATATACATAATTTTGACAGTTGCGAATTAAAAATAATTTGTTTTATATTTTTTAACTGAAATAAAGTCAACAATGGCTTTGATTGTTTGAATGTTATTAATGACAAATAAAACAGTTCCAAACATTGACGTTTTATAAAATTACAAATCAATTCTATGATATGTTTTCGTTTTATAAGACATCGTTATATTAATAACGGGCTGCCAATAATTTTTGTACAATTTTATTTAAATTTACTCACATTTGGTACGATTTTAGTCTTTACTCAATAAACACACATCATATAAACGATTTTTGGTTTTATAAAACGTCTAAATTTGGAACCGCTCTACATATATACTCAAACTTGACAGTGCGAATTAAAAATGTTTTATTTTTTATTTTTTAACTCAAATAAAGTCAACGATACTTTGATTGTTTTATTGTTTAAAAATTCATACAAATAGAGCAGTTCCAAATTTGACGTTTTATAAAATGACAAATCAATTATAAAATGATTTCGTTGTGTAAGACTGAAATCGAACCAAATGTGAGTAAATTTTCTACTGAACGAGGTGTATTGTGTAGCGATTTTCAATTGACGTTTAAGTGTTTACATTTTAATGCAAAAAATGTTTGTTTACACGATTTTCTGATAATTTTTGACAGTAAAGCATTTTTTATCAAATTAAAAATATAAACTTATTAAAAAATAAAAAATATAAAATTAAAAAAACATACGCATTTGATTAATTTTAAAAATTTGAATTTTGATATTTTAAATAAAACGAGGAAGAGTGTAGTAGAGTATACTGTGTCAACTTTGGCATACCCGTATGACCGTAGCATATACATTATATCATCCGGTTACTTACTTTTGGCAAAATTTTGAAATTTAGGAAAATTTCAAGATCCTAGCTCCTTTAGTTTTTGAGTTATCGTGAGGACGGACGGACGGACATACATAGCTAAATCGATTTATTTTTCGATTCTGATCCGATGCATACACTTCAGTCTAGTCTAAATTGGCAAAGCGTTCGAAAATAAATTTTTAAAAACCTCAATTTTTATTTTTTTAAGCAATATTTATACAAAACGTAATTAAAATATTCGTCAAGTATTGAAAAATTTTCAAAAGTACTCGGTATTACAAAGTACTATCTAATGCTAAAAGAGATAAAATACCTTCGCAAAAATGCCTAAAAAAACTTGTGCAATTGCACAGGGGTCCCACTAGTGATATAATAAAAATTAAAAACAAAAAAAATTTCGTCGTTTATTCAAAAATATTTAGTTTTTAATTTATCTAATATATAAAGGTGAAAATTGGTTTGTAAGTTTGTCCAGGATTCACGTGAAACCACTGGTCCAATTGTCACAAAATGTTAAAGGATTAATTCTGAGAGCCCGGGGGTGACATGGGCTATAACACATTTTTATAAGTCAACAGGTTTCGGCTCCAGAGCCGTTTTAAGCTTTTTCGTTTTTTGGATGTCGAGTCAAAACGGTTTGACCGATTGACTTGAAATTTTGCACAAATTTTCCTCTTAGCAACCGGAATTAGTTGTATAAAATTGGTTGAAATAAATTAACCCATTTCGGCCCGGCGGGCTTCAAAAAAATTTTGTGTTTCCGATTTGTGTCCAATTTTACAGGGTGTTTTCGCAGTGGAAAAGAGAAGCTAACAGAAACTTTTGTTGAGTTCGGTTAACCCTTTTGGGCAAGAGGGTGCAATGAACTTTTTTCAATGTTTTTGATATCGAGGCAAAACGGTTTGACCGATTGACTTGAAATTTTGAACCAATGTTCCCCTTAGCAACCGAAATTAGTTGTATAAATTTGGTTGGAATAAATTACCCCATTTCGGTCTGGCGCGCTTCCAAAAAATTTTGTGTTTCTGATTTGTGTCCAATTTTAAAAGGTGATTTTGCAGTCGAAAAGAGAGGCTGACACAAATTTATGTTGAGTTCGGTTAACCCGTTTGGACAACAGAGCGCAATGAAGCTTTTTCAATGTTTATGGTGTGAACAAATGTTCCTTTTAGCAACCGGAATTAGTTGTAAAAATTTGGATGGAATGAATTAACCGATTGCGGCCTGGCGGGCTTCCAAAATATTTTGTGTTTCCGATTTGTGTCCAATTTTACAGGTTGATTTTGCTGTCTAAAAGGGAGGCTGCAAAAAGTTTTAATTAAGTTCGATTAACCCTTTTTCCACGACGATGCCATTAAGTTTTCTATAAATTTTATTTGCTTAAACGATTAAAATTTTAATTTTTCCAATTTTATTGGAAATTTTGAACCATCATTTTAACGATAGAAACCCACAGGATTAATTTGGTTTTGACCTGTTTACGCGTTTTGAACCAAGATTCAATGAAATTTTCAATTTTTTGGTATTAACGCAAGTTAACCTTTATTTTAAAAGCTCACTTCATTAATAAGAATAATTTTTTTGCACTCTAAATAGTCTTAAATAGTCCAAAAGCTAAATGAGATAATATTACTAACAATAACAATAAAATTTATAAAGGATCCGATTAATAATATCTTTAAATTTAAATAACATAACATTTTTCTTCTCTACATTTTTTCGTAAGGCTTTGTGTTTTATATTTTTTGCAGTTGTCGTTTTTTAAAAATAGATTTCTGTGTAAAATTGGAGTTCTTCAAATAAAATCTAAAAATCTTATCAAACTTCACTTGAAACTTTTCATAATTATTACGGGTAATTAATAATAAAAATAAAAATTTTAATTCAGGTAACATTATTCGCCGGAAACCCACCATCCTTAACTCTATCGTCAAGGAGCACCATATTGTCAAGAAGCACCACGTATAGAAAAATTAGAGATAATCGTTCAAACTGTTTTGCAAACTATTTTTTAAAGTGTTTGTTTCGCAATCGGTTAAAAGAACTCGACTAAACATTTTTTTAAACATTCCCCTAATTCAAAGAAGTTGTACCTACTTTCAAAAATTGGACGTAATTTACTTACAAAATTTCTTTTTTTAACAATCGTCGGGTCGACATGGGTTAACAAATTCCAAGTCTGTTAATAGAGTGAACTCCATTCTCTAAGAGGAACACATATACAAAATTTGAAGTGAATCGGTTACATCATTTTTAATTTATAGCAAAGCAACGAAAAAACCATTAAAAAGCTGTTGGGCCACAATAGGTTAACGGATTTCCACAAATATTTAATTGAAGCGTTTTTAACCAAAATAGCACTTCAAAACTTTGGCTGAAACTAGCTTTTTTACAATTTGCAATTTCCCGGGCAACGCCGGATAAATCTGCTAGTATAATATATAATGTTTTTATTTTTTTAGGATAAATAAATGATTGAAAAATTTAAATGGATTCGATTTGATTAGCATTTAAAAAGTAATTTCATTTATAAGTGTTGTGATAAATATGATAATAATTATTTTATAAAAATGTACATCAAAATAAGAATATATTTTGTAATAAAAAATTTCAACAAAAATGTAAAACAATTTGATAACAAATATAAATATTTTAGCGTGACACATTTATAATAATAAATTCTATTATAATACATTTTAAAGACTTTTCTTTTGTATTCAGACAGAAAATCAAATATTTTAGAAAACTAAAGCTATAATAAAATTTTAAAGTCTTTTAAAAATTCAAATTTACATAACTTTATATTATAACATTTACAATTATATTTTAAAGCTTATTATTGGTTTATTACTTACGACACACTATGCAATTTTACTATATTTCAATTTCATTTTTTTTTTTTTTTAATTTTCCGGCTTTTTCTTGCATGAAATATTCTTATTACAATCTACTTTCAACAATTTGAGTAAACTTTTGCATATGTATGTGTGGAAAGAGTAAAACTTAGCAAGAAAATTTTTGATATACTTTGCCTTTATTCCAAAAGCTCACTTAATTTATAAGACTAATTTTTTTGTTCTCCTGAAATATTGCAAAAGCTAATTTTTAGAAAAACATATTGAAGATTTTGAGTTGAAAGCTGAATATTTGATATCTTATAGTAAAAACTTCAAATTTAATTTTTATATAAAAATCGGAGTATTTAGGGGAATATTTAATAAGAACAGTCCTAAAAAATATGGTAAAATTCATAAAAGTCTTTATTTTTTTCCAAAAATTTACAAAAGCACAAAATCAAAATTTCAAGACTAGTTCTCATTTTGTTTGAATATGTGCACTAATTCATTCAAATAATTTCATGCCACGGCCTGAGGAAAGGCATGTCCATGCCATTACCTAAAGAACAGTTACAAGTTAAGCATCGATTTCTGCACGGTTGAAAATTTAAGTATAAAATTAATAAACCCACAAACAAATTTTTGGTTTAATAAATACAGATCTTATTAAACCTAATAAGTATTCTTGACTAATTTGATAAGTAATAAATATAAAATTTTTACGTATATAGTAATGCATTAGTTTGATATGACTGCAGGTGTTAACATTTTGCTATAAATTTAATAAGTTATTTGAAATTAATATTAATAAGAATAAGTTATTAAAATAATAAGGAACAAAATTTTAGATTTTATAACAACATTTTATCAAAATAATAAGAAAAATATATAAATTCAATGGGATCATTTTATATAGTTTTTATAATAATTTCATATTATTTTTATAATATGTAAAAGTACATATGTATATTGTTGTCGTTTTTTTGCAGGGATAGAGATCCACCCTACCAAGTAAGGCTCTTAGCTTGTTTTATATTTAAATAAATAAAAATATGTATCTGAAATATTATATTTTATTAAATAATTAAATAAGAAAATAACAATAATTAAATGATTTTCAGTTTTTAACTAAAGATATTTAAATAACAATTTTTAAGATTTTACGTATAGTTGTTATCCCTTTCCGTTTTTCTAAATTTGAAGTAGTTATTATGAGATCGCCAAATATGAAAGGCAAATGGGGAATTAAATAATGTCATTGAGATGCTGAAAGTCTTAATGAATCTTTCTTAATAGAAGAGGTTGAAATAACTTTTCTGTAAAGAAATCCATAGTTAAATGAATAGTTTATTGTTAATTCCTCCTAGATTTATTTTTTTCGATTTTTTCGAAAAACACTTTAAAAGCAAAACTTTATAATGATCAACACTGATCCACTTCACCTTTAAAACAAAAGTTGTATAAAATTACAAGTATCATTCCCGCACATAGTTTTTGTTTATTATACCCGTATGACCAATATATATATATATATAGTCCAAGGATATAATAAATTTGCCATTACGTTTAAATTCAGCCATTTTGGTCCATGGGTTCGAGTACCCGCCATATAACTTCTAATTTTTTATGAGCATTACTCTATACCTATAAAAGCTGCGTGTCTGAAATTTTGCCAAAAGTAGTTTAGTATAATGGCCAAAGTTACTGCAAAATTTGGTTGGTCTACTGCAGAGGGTTCAACTAGCTGCCATACAACTCCTTCTTTTATGTGAGCTTTACACTACCCCTGATGAAGCTAGGTGTCTGAAATTTTGCAAAAAATAGTTTAGTATAATGGTCAAAGTTACTGCAAAATTTGGTTAGTCTACTGCAGAGGGTTCGAGTAGCTGCCATACAACTCCTTCTTTTATATGATGATTACACTACACCAAATGAAGGTGGGTGTCTGAAATTTTGCCAAAAATAGTTTAGTGTAATGGCCAAAGTTACTGCAAAATTTGATTGGTTTACTGCGAAGGGTTCGAGTAGCTGCCATACAACTCCTTCTTTTATATGAGCATTACTCTACACCTAATAAAGCTGAATGTTTGAAATTTTGCCAAAAGTAATTAATCGGATGATATAATGTATATGTTACGGTCATACGGGTATCCCAGAGTTGACACAGTCTACTCTACTACACTCTTCCTCGTTTATATATAGATTGTTTCAAAAAAGTGCGGTATCTAAATGTAACTCTAAATAGAATTTTAATCTAGGATTAAAGTTTCATGTCTTTTTTCGAAAAAAAGAATGATAAACAAAATTATGGATAAACCGATTTTGCCAATTTGCAATCCCTAGCTTACTGTCGTCATAGTATAGATTTCTCCAAGATAGTAATATTATATTTGAAAAATATATAATTAAATTTCCATATCTAGCTTGCTTCCGTTTGGTTGTTGCGAAAGAAAAATATATCGCTCGACCTATTTTAGGTGCAGTGTATAAAATAAACACAAAAAAAATCAACATAGTATAAAGAAAAGTTTGCTGGGTTTTGCGAAATCGAGTCATAAAATTTTTAACTAACTTTGAGTTCATCATTTTAAATAAAGTTAAAATTAACTCGATTAGTTAACATTTGTTAGTAGATACGACGCTTACTTAACATTAGAAGTATAATATAAACACTAAAAATTTTCAAACGATTCGAAAAAAAACAACTACTGTTTTACTTCTCATAATAATAATTAATTCAATTTTATTAATTAATTTTACTTAGGTGTGAATTTTAACTTTAATAATATTCTTCACAACAATGTGTTATTTTAGTATCAAAGTAATTTTGCTAATATTTTGTTTATACTGATTAAGAAAATGGAGATTTAACTGCGATAACTCAGTATTGATATTTCAAAACAGTGTGCTTAAAAAAAAAGTTGGTAAATATTTGGTTGACATTTAATAGATTCTTTAAAACTATATGATACCCAAATTAAATAAATAAAAATTAAATAAACAAACACACATATACATATATACGTATATTATTTATATAGTTTGTATATATATATAGATGTGTGTGTATACATATATTTTATTTTTTTATATGTATAAACAATATTTTTATATATTATCTTATTAAGTATTTTTTGCAGAATAAGTCTAAATGATTTAAAGCATGTACTTTCCAAGCAACAAACCAAATATTGCCATAATAACCGCAATAGCTATATACATAACTGGAACTGGTTGTTGTCCTAATTGTGGTGGCGAGTAAGCATTGTGGTATGATACAGATGGAGCCGATGTTTGTTGTTTCTTTTGCATCATAGCATCAGCATTAGTTTTCATTAGTTGTTCCTTTAAAAAAAAAAAAATGTTACTTTCTGCTACATCAAACTAAATTTAATAAAGTAAATTTTAGGTATAAAAACATAACTAAATATGACTTAAAATTAGCCACAAAAAAGAATTTTTTACATTAATTATATTTGTTTTTCATCAATTTTTAATTGCTATTTCAAAAACCCGTAGATATTTCGGCTTGTAGCGAATATTAGTTGAAATATATTTAAAATTATAGTGCTCCTTAATTAAACTCCACTGTTCGGAAATATTAATTATTGATAAATAAAACATAAGAAATAAGAAAAGTAGTATATGGTTTTCGGGCTTGCCAAATTTTTTTTATCTTGTTCATTTTTATCTTTTTTATCTTGTTCATTTTCAAGATTTCATTTTTTTTTTTATAATTTTCTATTTATCAAATAAAATTTAGTCTGCCGCGGTACCTCTTAATTGTCCTAAAGAATTAATTTAGATCATTACATTTGTGAACATAGAAACAGATTTTTCATATAGCTAAGTTTTTTTTGAATTAATATTCGTTTCTGATAAAGATAACTTTTGGTAGTAAAATCAATCAATTTTAGTCTTCAACTTGTACAATTTAGCACTTAGCCTTATACAGAAACTTCTAATAAAAAAATAAAAAATCCCATCCGAATTAGGAAAAATTGGTTACCTAAAGGCCATTCGGATTGCACATATCAAAGTAATTTTTTTTGTAAAATATTTTTGTATCTAGTAAAATAATAAGAACCCAAGGTACATTCAAATGCTTTTCTATTGTTTTTTTTTGTTTCTTTTTTCCAAATCAAAAATAACATTAATTTAAGAATAAAATTATAATAAAAAGAAATACTTATTTAAACAAATACTATCTTCATTTTTTTTTTTAAAAAAATATATAATTGATTTTGCATGTAAATAAAAATTCTGAATTGCTTTTGAATGGCAAATTGTATCATATAGAATTTCGTTAATTTTCGTTGCGACGCAATAAAGCAAAAATTATTTTAAAATCTCCGATATATAATGAAAGTATTGCAGAATATTTTTTTTTAATTTTCAAACTTTATTAGTTTCGAAGATATGTTTGTTAGATCTTGGAAGGTTAATTTATAGATATAGATTAATACTAAATATTAC
Organism: Dolichopus griseipennis; assembly: GCA_963082915.1. Classification (NCBI taxonomy): domain Eukaryota; kingdom Metazoa; phylum Arthropoda; class Insecta; order Diptera; family Dolichopodidae; genus Dolichopus; species Dolichopus griseipennis. The sequence continues at coordinate 229,490,489 of OY720441.1, forward strand.
CTTAAACAGAATTGTATTTTTTGAAAATCTAAGACGTTTCTATATGTTACAAGGCCTAGTACTATATCATATTTAAATTGTATATGGAATTTATTAAGATCACTTCTAATAACACGAGTATATAGGACCCTCTGTTTCAACATGTACATATGGTATAGACTGCTTATTAGCCTAACAGTAGAGCAGTTAGCGCTTAAAAAAAAAAGTAAATTAAAATTATCGTTTTCTATATGTAAATATTGGTGCAAATGGAAAATGACATTGCAGTATTCATTGTCTCGGAGCTTTCGAAGGTATAGAGATATTAAAACTTCACATGATTTTATTTCAGACGATGTCTTTAATCCTACAAATCCCATCGTACGGTGCAAAATTTCTGTCAAAAGTTTTTGAAATAAATAATTATTTAAATAAATGTAAATGAAAGCATAGGCGACGTACTGGACTTCGGATTTATAAAATTTAAAAATTGACAAAGCGTATTAAAATATTGTAATTGTTTGTATTATGTTTAGGATTAAGTTTTAAAAATAAAATAAATTAAAATATTTTTTTTAAAAGATACATTACGTATATTCAAAATAATTGAAAACACCTATAATATGTGTGCAAAAATAACAAAAATTATCTTCCTTGCTTTCATTTACATTTATTTAAATAATTATTTATTTTAAAAATTTTTGACAGAAATTGTGCACCGTACGATGGGATTTGTAGGATTAAAGACATCATCTGAAATAAAATCATGTGAAGTTTTAATATCTCCTCCATGAAATATTTCATCTAATTTCTGTCAAAAAATTTAGAAATAAATAGGACCATTAATTTACATGAGAGCAGCAATATACGCGTAACGTGATGTACTGTACCTAGAATTTTTGAAATTTACAAATGGACAAAATGTATAAAACTATTGTTTTTGCTTTTTCTTAAGATTATGTTTTAAAAAATAATACATTTTTAAAATTATATTATATCTTATAATCTTAAAAAAAATATCTTTTATTCAAAATAATTCAAAATACCTATAAAATGAAATTAAAAATTATTTTGTACTAAATTAAAACATTAAAATAAATATTTTCGATCAATTAAATAATTTATGCACGTATTGATTTACGGATATGTAGATAGAAATATTGATGCACTGCCGTATAAAAATTGTACATCGTATATTTTGATTTAGGTTAAGCCCTAATAATTGAAAAGTTTTTTTTACTTTTTAAACATCGAATAACGTTTTTTATAATGAACTATTTTTAGTTTTACTTTGACATATCGAACGAATTTTATATAATGCATGCGTTCCTTTTAGCAAAAAGTGTAGATGAAGAGTAGACAGGAGTAGTTTGTAATTGGAACGCTGCTTTTTGTTTCAGTAGTATAATGTAATTGTCAGAATAATTGTCATACATATATTTGACATTTTAAAATTATCTGTCAGTTGAGAAGTTATATTTAAATATTGAAAAAAGTAAAAAATTTAAAGGTTATTGCTGATATAAATATAAAGATTTTCTTTTTTAAACGAAAGGGATAAGTGCTTATTGGTTATCAAATATAAAATAATGATTTAACATAACCTATTCAAGTAAAATCTATTTATTCTGAAAAATTTTCATTAAAGCAATATGCCGAAAATTTTTTAATTATCTACTCCTCTCAATCTACTACTTATCTACTACTCTTTTACAAGAGCTGGTGTAGCTGGCAGTAGTTGAGAGTTCAAAAAAAGAAACTCCTCATAATTGAACCTTGCGTATAACATTTGTTTGTTCTAAGAAACTTTTGAGTAATAACTCATGACCATATAGAAATATATTATTGTCAATTAAAAACTTAGGAAAAATTAAATAAATAAACTATACAAGAAGGTATAAAGTAAACTAAAGAATTCAGAACCATTTTTTGCATATTTTTCAGAACATTAAATAGGCATTCATTTGTAGTAAAAATTTCAGATTTTATTATTGAAATGTACATAGTTTCTACTTACCTATGTAGCTTAAATTTAAAAATGCAATAAAGGGAGGACAAATTTATCTATAGTTAAAACTAATTAGTACTTACATATTTATTTTTATATCTATGTAGGTATGTTATAAATTTTAAAATTGAGATTTAAAAAAAAATTTCAATTTCTGTCAACTTGACTATTATTTAGTTCTTCTGGCAGCTTCAATATAATATAATACCAAATACTAAACTTACAAATTATTATATGTTAAATTTTGTTGTACACATTATGTATTCATAGAGCTTTTTAATTAGGATACAGAATACATACAACATAGTTCATATCGTACTAAATTGTACGATACGAAAAAAAGTACAGTTTTCTATATGAAGAAATTTTACAGAACATTATATATTAGTGCAATATTTATATTTAGAATTTAAATCGCTTTTTTTGTGTAATAACTCTATCAAATTATACTCTCTTTAAAGCGGCTTAAGCTATAGGATTAAAACTCAAAAATACTTAAACTTTTTTATTTTTTTTTTTAAGCAAATTTCAAGCGCAAAAATTGTTGACAACATTGTTGCCATAATTTTTATTACGTAATATTAGTCTAATATAAATTACACAAAACTAGTTTTTTATGTCAATTTAAAAACAAAAATAGTTCGAATTTCGAACACAGGGCGATACTGATTATGTATTAAAATATTAATATTTGAGAAATATTATTTTTTTTCAAAACACAAAATCAGATGATATCTGAAGTTTGGAAAATTACTAAAATAAAAAATCTTATTAGATTTCTCAAAAATTAACAGGGATTCTTAAAATAGAAGAAAGTGTCTGTTAGTTTTAGCCTTTTTTGCTTAGATAATAAAATTTTAAGAAAAATTCTAAATTGTGGTGGGATTCGCAATTTAATTCACTATTTTACTTATATAATAATGAATTGATAAAATAACTAAATTATAATATTGTCAATGTGTTGTTTAAGATTACAATCTGTTGATTTGTGGTTCTTTGAGCAAATGCTTCACACACAGTTTATGTAACTACATGATTTAGTTGCATGCCAATATTATCGACAATTTAAACGTCTTGTTGGCCCATTAGTTTTAGTTTTGTAATATTCAAGTTTTACTATTTTATGGTTTAATGCTTTTATTTTATTTTTTAGATCATTTAAGTTAACTATTCTGCGTGCTATATAAAATAAATAATTTTCGGGGTTGACATATAGGATTGATTTGGAATTTATATTTAATTTTTTTTATATCTAATAGCTTAATTCTTTTATTAACATTTTCCGGTTTAATTGAAACCACCTCAATGAAAGCATCCAAAGCATATAAAACGACCTTCATTGGTTTATCATTAGGGATTTCGTGAGTATAAAATAATATTTTTTTAAGATTATTTTCAGGTAAAAGAATAAAATAATTAAATTTTAAAATAATAAAGGAACTATTATAGTTTGCACATTATATTCAGACGGCTTCGAATGATGTAATCCTGAAAAAACTAATAATCTTCAAGATTTCATCCAACATTATGATGACCGAGAAAACGAATATGATAAACAAATAAACTTTACGAACCAAACCTTAATAGTAAGAAGCATACCATTCTTAAAGTATGTCACAAAAAGCGGCAAACTTCAATGCAAATTCTTAATAGATACAGGTAAAAAAAAAACTTTTATAAACTCAAAACTAGCACCAAATATAATACCACCAAACAAAATATTCAAGATTCAGTCAATATTTAAGTTCGAAATTTAAAGGAGTTTTTAAAGTCATCCGATTTTCTCATATTTCTTTGAAGTTAAAAAATGCTTTAAACTTCAAACCTTAATCTTACTTTATTTATCCAGTGCAACTATATGAGCATGGATAAATTATATAACTTCCTATATGGCGCAAAGAAGATTTATATATTAACCGACCATAAACCATTTGCATTTAATTTTAAAAACAGCAATAACAATGCCAAATTAAAAAGATGAAAATCACGCTTTGAAGATCACAACTGCGTTCTGATGTATTACATTTCGATTAATACCACCGAAAAATTATATAATATGGATCGATTATATTAAAATTACTCCTCCGTTTTTAACGCATCAAAATAAATGAGCTAGATATATTGTCAAGAATACTTATCGAATCAGCATCGAAGAGTGAATCGACCTAGATTATGTGTCCGTCCGTTCGTCCGTCAGCACGATAACCCAAAAACTAAAAGTACTACAGTGCCGAAACTTTCACAAAGTAATTTTTAGACAATTTGTAGGTTCCCTATTGTTTTTGGTTAAAATCGTACTACGGCTTCGGGTAGCTGCCATACAAATTTTTTGAAATTATATGAATATTTTCAAAATTAATAACTAAATGGAAACCAAATATAAAAACTAACAAAATGTACATAAATTATTAATTGCTTCATAAAGAAAGTTATTTTGTCAATTAAGAAATTAAATAAATAAATAAAGAATTAAGTAAATAATAAATTCTTTCATTCCATTTATTTTTGTTTCGTTTAATTATAAAATATAAATGGTGCAGTCGGTAGGATGCGTCAACTAGGGCATATTTAAAAAAAAAAACAATAAGTGAAAGAAAATCACAAAAATAATAAGTGAACGAAAATCACTTAAAATATAAACATTGTGACATTGTGACTCTTGTCCTACCATATAAAAATTTTTTGTGTGGTTACAACAAATCTCTTTTTTAACAAACAAGGGAAGAATATTTCACTTAAAACCCAAAATAATATATATATATCTGTAAAGTGCACCAGTTAGTATATTAAATATACTCAAAACGCAGAATAACGAATCAAAACAACAACGAACGATAGCTGAATCAAACGTCAACTAAGTCAATCAGGTCAACTAGAGCAACAACACTAGCTACACAACAACAAACAACCAACAAACCGTGAGTTTTTATTTTTAAGTTTTACCAATATAGATTAGGTGATCAAGAAGTTAGTGTACCATCGATGATGTGGTGGTTCGAACGTCAGACTTTTAATCAAAAGATCCCGGTTAAATTAATAAATTACCCATTTTTTTTTTTTTTTTTTTATTCACTTTTTAATTAAATATATTTATTTTTTATATGAATAATTCTTATTCTATAGAAAATTTGACGGAAAACTTTTATTTATTTTAAAAATTATTCATTTTTTTTATTATTTTTATAATAAAATTCGAAACGGTTTTTCAAAACAATACAATTGATACCATAGTAACTATAATAAATTTCGAAAAAAAAATTAAGATAAACAAAAATCGATGGCTTAGTGGTTAGGACGTCGGTCTTTTAATAGAAAAGTGTCGGTTCGAATATCGTGCAGGGCATTTTTTTTTTTTTAAATTTATCTTTTTTTTTTTTTAATTCGTCTTTTTTTTATTAATTTTTTATTATTTGTAATTAAATATGTCAAATACAGTTTAATTGCAATATATAAAATTCTTATTTATTTAATACATAATAATGGGTACGCACGGGTATCTAAAATTTGACAAGGGCAACTATAATCTTCCTCGTTTTTTTAAATATTCTATACAAGAAATTTATTACCTCAAGAAAAACATGATTTAAAATTTTAAATCAGTACGACAGGTGTAAGTGTAAAATCGAATTTCGTTATTCTGAATCAATAAGAATAATTAAAAATCCTAAGTGAAAAAAATAATGTTTAACGAATTTATTCGCTTTTTCAGAACATATATCTAAATAAAAACTGATCTAAATTAAACGCTACAACCTAAAAATTAATAGATTTCGTAATCCTCGCTCTAACCATCCCACCGCTTAGCTTCATATACTTTACTTGCTAAGTGTTAATTTTGACAAAAAAGGGCACAAGAACTAGCAGCGGTTTCTAGCCTTTTATTATATACTAGTAAAAAAGCCTGTCGGACGACAGGTATAATTTTAATTTCTCTTTTTATATATAATTCTTTTTTCTCCTACTATTGCGCTACAGAATTAATAAAAGGAACTTCGTTACCTGAAGGACATTAAGTTAACATTATAATAGTTTGTTTAAGTTCTGTAAGTGATAATAAAATAGAAGTATACATACTGAAATGTAAAAAATAGCTTTGTACGTTTTTATTATAATTTTCTGTATCTACCTGTTAACAGATTTCTTATACGTTTTGATTTTTCTTTCTTTCTGTTTATAATTTACATTTTATCAGTTTCATTTTTTCTTTCTCTTTTGTAAGTAAGTATTTGTAATTTGAAGTATGTTACATGTGTGAATAACACTTAACATTAACATAATGCAACAGTAGCAATAGTTTGTCTTTTATTATAATTGATGTATGTATTTCTAAAAGACTTTTTATACGTTTTCATTTTTTTTTCCTTATAAAAAAAAAAACTACAAATTGTAGTTAGTTATTAGTTTTGTAAGTGATATTAAAATAAAAGTATACATACTGAAATGTAAAAAATAGCTTTGTACGTTTTTATTATAATTTTCTGTATCTACCTGTTAACAGATTTCTTATACGTTTTGATTTTTTTTTCTTTCTGTTTATAATTTACATTTTATCAGTTTCATATTTTCTTTCTGCTTTGTATGGAAGTATTGTAATTAAAAAAAACATAGGGCACGCTAGTCAGCAGAAGTTTGTCTTTTATTATATTTAGATTAGATTAGAACAAAAAGACATTTGTTAAACGTGAACATTTAAATTAAAATTTTAATAATGTTTTTTTTTTTGGTTAAGGTTATGTATGTACATATTTCATTAGAAAAACATTAATGTTAAAAATCATTTCTAAACATTTTGATTTCTTTTTTTTTTCTATTTTTTCAAACACTAAAGAATTACCGAAAAATAAGAAAACTTTTTTCAAACACTAAAGTATGTTACGTTTATAATCAACACTTAACATAACATAGGGCGCGCTAATCAGCACCAGTTTGTTTTTTATTATATTTAAATATTTAAGAATTTAGTAATACGTATATGGATACCTTTAATTTTCTTTTCATATTTCTGTAACCAACGTTATTTATTTATGTTTAAGAATTAAAAGTATGAAAAAATTAGAAATAATAAATAGAAAATAGAAAAAATACAAAATAGAAATACGTATATGCATTCATTTGGTTTTCTTTTTACATTTTTGCTGGGGACTTTTTTTTGTTTTATAAATATTTGATGAATTTCTGTAATGTTCGTTTATGTTGTCGTTTATGGCTAATTATGCTTTGCTATGGCTAAAAATTCAATGAATACCATAGAATTAAAATTTCGCTTAAGTTAAAATCAAAATATACAGCCCGATTCTTGAAAGCTCATCACTTCATGAGAAGGCTTCGCAGTGCTTCTCCTCTAAAAAAAATTATCACGTCTGGCTATTCTTTGAGACTTTTTTTTTGAGGTGGTGTCATTTTTGTAAAGTTGGTATAGACATTACAATTTTTTTTTTTACTTTTGAGTTTTTGTTGTGGTCAAAATTTATAAACATAAATATGTAAGAGTTCCTTTTTTTGTATGATTCTTTTGAATATGAAAAAAAATTAATACAGAATTTTAGAAGAAGTATAAGAAATAATTCTAGTCCTTTTGAATTACCTACACTTTTAAGTAAAACAAGTGATGAAAAAAACCAAGGGTTTTTAAAAAGCACATTTTTAAAATAATATAGTGTTTCATACTAAGTATTTTATCGGAATATAATGTTGAAGCTTCAATATTAACGTTTAATTTAGGAAATATATACGTTGGTGACTAAGTTACTGCTTACCTATAATAACAGTAAATTTTTAAGTCCTAGTAGCCCCTGTATGGGGAAGGTTGCCAAATTTCTCAAGGATATAATGCTCACTACTCCCCTTCCCCCAAACTTTTTTAGGTTCTAGGAATTAAATTGTGAATTCCACTAAAATTTGGAATTTTTCTTAGAATTTTACTATTTAGACAAAAATGGTTAAAACTGAGAGACACTTTCTTCAATTTAAAGAACCCCTTTTAAATTTAAGAAAAACCTTTAACATATGTTAAAATATAATGTTAGACCTTTAAATTTTGTATATTAAGGAAAAAATATTTAAACATGTATTCAAGTTACAGGTGTTTAAAAATAGCAAAATTTCAGTTTTCGAGCCCTTATAGCTCTTGAACATGGGGTTTGACAAAAAAATTTTGTTAACCGACTCCTACTAATTTTTGAGGATCTAACTTCTCCCAAAATTTCAAGACTCTAGCTTGAACCGTTTAAAAGATATGTGGGGCCAAAAATTTTGCAAAAATTGAGTTTTGCACAGTGGTAAATTTTAGTACCGTATGGCAACCCTAAACATTTAAGCGAAGTATTTTTGTAAAGTCTATAAAAGCAGCTCGCTTCAACCGTTTTTCAATTGAAAATAAACCTATCAGAACTCTTGTTATATCAATTTAAATATAGGGCTTTTTCGGAATTTGCAGGGGCTGTAACTTCCCCTCACCATTCAAAATTAAGAAAAACCTTAAACACATGTTGAAATATAATTATAGTGATTTGAATTTTGTTTATTACTAAAAAAAAATTTGGACAGGTATTCAAGTTACAGGTGGTTAAAAATAGCAAAATTTAAATTTTTGAGCCCTTATAGCTCCTAAACCGGGGGCTTGACAAAAAAATTTTATTAACCGACTTCTACCAATATTTGAGGATCTAACTTCTCCCAAAATTTCAGACCCCTATCTTAAACCGTTTAGGAGATATATGGGACCCAAAATTTTGCAAAAATTGAGTTTTATATAATGGTAAATTTTAGTACCGTATGGCAACCCTATACATTTAGACGACATATTTTTGTAAAGCCTATAAAAGCAGCTCTCTTCTACCGTTTTTTGATTGAAAATAAACCTAACAGAACTCTTGTTATATCAATTTAAATATAGGGCTTTTTTGGAATTTGCAGGGGCTGTAGCTTTGTCACCCTTCAAAATTAAGAAAAACCTTTGACACATGTTGAAAAATAATTATAGAGCTTTGAATTTTGTATATCACTAAAAAAAAATTTGGACAGGTATTCAAGTTACAGGTGTTTAAAAATAGCAAAATTTCAATTTTCGAGCCCTTATAGCTCCTAAACATGGGGCTTGACAAAAAAATTTTGTTAACCGACTCCTACTAGTTTCTTAGTATCTAACATCGCCCAAAATTTCAAGACCTTAGCTTGAACCGTTTAGAAGATATGTGTGGCCAAAAATTTTGCAAAAATTGAGTTTTGTGTAATGTTAAATTTTAGTAACGTATGGCAACCCTAAACATTTGCCTTTTAAATATTTAAAGTTTATGAAACCAGCTATCGTTTTGAAAATCAGATTGAAAATATATCAAACAGAACTCTTGTTATAACAATTTAAATATAGGGCTTTTTCCAACTTTGGAGGGCTGTAGCCCCGTAACAGATGGGACTAAAGAAAAAAATGCTTCCACGAAATTATTTTTTTTGCGAAAACTACCCATGGTTAAAATTTCTTTCCTCTATTTCAAACGGTGTAAAAGTTTTTGTAAACATACGGACGGACAGACGGACAGACGGACGGACAGAGTGAAGCTATATAGGCACATTTTTACAAAATTTTTTGAAAATGTGCTAAAAACAAAAAAACTTGAAATAATTGAAATTATAAATGAAATGAGTTCAGCAGCAAGTATCTTTGAACGTAGCTGAACCACTACAATTAAGTCTAAATTTCGGGGACACATAGGAAATAGGAAATATATTCTTTGGCTTAGAAATTAAAGTCGACAAAAAACCAATTCCCATGGTTCTTTCATTACTAGTAACCTAGAGTTTAAATTTCATCAAAATAGCGGCATTATTTTTTGAGTTATGGTGTTTTAAGATATATGTTTGTTAGTCCTTGAGCTTTTCAAGGGTTTAAGAACCCGAAACCATGGTACGATTTCGCCCATATGCAGTCCCCGTCATACTTTCAATACTAGTTAACTCTTGTACACAATTGGAACGTGTTATCTTAATTTTAAGTTACTAGTTTTATTAATTTCGATGATAAGCTTTTACACATTGGGGGGTCTAAGAGAGGTACTGAACCACCACTCCAATTGATACAAAATTAGAGCGACACGCAGGAAATAGTAAAGAACACCCATGTGCTAAATTTGAAGCTTCTACATTTGTTTCAAGTTACTATCTTTATTAATTTCGAAAATATGCTTTAAGGTCCTCGGAACTGAGTGGCTGGTCCCCACCCACTACTCCAATGGGGCCCAAATTTCAAGGAGACTAAGGAGATCGAAAGCGACACTCTGATACCAAATTTGGAGGTTCTATCTTCATTAGTTTCGGAATAATGCTCGTTTGGCCTAAATTCGATCAAAAAGTTCCAGGTTCCAAACCCAAAGTCCAATCCCGAACTTACGCAATGCCCGAAGTAGTTTCATTACTAGTAACCTACAGCACAAATTTGATGAAGATAGCGTCATTAGTTGTTGAGTTATTGTGATTTTTTATATGTGTTCGTTAGCCCTTCGATCGATTAAAAGGTCCAGAATCCGAACCCATGGGCCGATTTCGCCCATATGCAATCCCCGCCGTACTTTCAGTCCTAGTAACCTACCGTTAAAAATTCATCAAGATAGCTCCGTTATTTTTTGAGTTATCGTGCCTACGGACGGACTGACGGACATGGCTATATCGACTCTGGAGGTCCCACTGATCACAAATATATATACTTTTCTATATCAAGCTCGCTTCCTTTAGGTGGTTACAAACACCATACCAAAGTTAATATACCCTTTTACCATTTCTATAGGTATAGGGTATAAAAAAGTTTTTATGTTTTATATAAAGATTTAAATACATAAATGAAGAAAGTTATTTTGTCAATTAAGAAATTAAATAAATAAATAAAGAATTAAGTGAATAATAAATTCTTTCATTCCATTTATTTTTGTTTCTTTTAATTATAAAATATAAATTGTGCAGTCGGTAGGATGCGTCAACTAGGGCATATTAAAAAAAAAAAACAATAAGTGAAAGAAAATCACAAAAATAATAAGTGAACGAAAATCACTTAAAATATAAACATTGTGACATTGTGACTCTTGTCCTACCATATAAAAATTTTTTGTGTGGTTAAAACAAAACTCTTTTTTAACAAACAAGGGAAGAATATTTCACTTAAAACCAAAAATAATATATATGTATATGTAAAGTGCACCAGTTAGGATATTAAATATACTCAAGGATGCAGAAGAAAAAAAAAGTTAGTAACAACGAGCAAAAATACCGAATCAAAACAACAACGAACGATAGCTGAATCAAACGTCAACCAAGTCAACCATGTCAACTAGAGCAACAACACTAGCTATACAACAACGAACAACAAACAACAGACCTTGAGTTTTTATTTTTAAGTTTTACCAATATAATAGATTAGGTGAATTAAAAATTTTTCAAAGTAAATTAAAACTTTTTTTCTAAATAAATTAAAATTTTTTTTTCAAGAAAATTTAAATTTCTGCAAGTACAGTAGAATTTTTAACAAGCAAATTGAAATTTTTACGCCACAACATTTCGTAGAAAACAGAGTTGTTGACATACTCATAGAAGAATTATCGAAATTAAATTTAAATAGAAATATAGGAAATCTAACCATGACAGAACCAAAAATTCTTACGATTGACCCTCTGAAATACTTAGAACGAGTACCTGGATTTAATGGGAAATTCGGTACCTTACAAACTTCCATTGATTTTGTAGACCGGATCACGAATTTATTAATCCAATATGAGGATAGGTTTAGAGGAACACATAAAAAACTAAAAAAAAATTTTCACAAAACTAAAATCGCCTCGAATTCGGGTACAACTAGATAAATGCGACTTTCTAAAAAAAGAAGTCGAATTTTTAGGACACGTTATCAATGAACATGGAATATATCCCAACCAAAAGAAAATAGAAGTAATTTATATTACGATATAATTATACAATTTTACGATATTTTTTTTTAAGAGATATGATCTGACCGGGGTTTGAACCCGAAACCTTCCACATGAAAGACGGCGTCTTTAACACTACGCCATTGGTCATATCAAATAATTCATTCTTATTAATAGATTTTTGGAATTTATATTTTTTTTAATAATGTGCCTATCGCGTTTTTGATCTTTTTGGTCAATAAACAATTTGTATTTTAAAACAGTTGACGGTATTTTGGTTATTTTTAAACAACTTGTTATGGTTAGTTTGGCTTGTAACTGCGGAGTAAACAAGTCGATTTAAGGAATCCGCTACATCATTTTCTTTTCCTTTTAAATACTCTATTTGAAAATCATACTCGTTGAGTTTAATTTTCCACCTTACGAGTTTAGAAGAGGTTTCCTTTACCGAATTTAACCATATTAAAGAACGATGATCTGTCTGAATTTTGAATCTCTACCATATATATATGGTCTGAAATATTTGGTAGATCAAACAATTGCGAGAAGTTCTTTTTCAATGGTACTATAATTTCTCTCATGTTCATTGAGAGTTCTAAACGTATATTGAATTGGATGGCCTTATTGGAATAGTACAGCTCCTAGAGCTACATTAGTGGCATCGGTTGTCATCGTAAATTCTTTCAAATTTCTAAAAATCAGGATAAGCTAATACAGGACTGTGAGTAATTAAAAATTTTAATTTTATAAAGGAGTCGATGTAGTCTTTGTTATTAACATCGATCTTACTGTATTTCTTTAAGCAATTTATTATTGGAACTGCTACTTTTGAGTACTTTGAGTGCTACTTTACGGGGTACTACCGTAAATTTATCCCTCATTATCCCTCATAAATTTACGGTAGTATCCCGTTATTCCTAGAAATGATCTTATTTTTTTAACCGTACTAGGAAGTTTGAACTCACTAATAACTTTTATTTTGTTGGAGTCAGGTTTTATACCCTCATCAGAAATAATATGCCCCAAATATTGGGGCTCATATTTAAAAAAATCACACTTATCTATCTGCACCTTCAAGTTATATTTTTTTAGATGCTCAAAAATCTTTTGTAATGAGTCAATATGTTTTTGAAGCGATGTAGAAAAAACAAGAATTTCATTGAAATAGACAACGCAGATTTTATAAATGTAGTCGTGTAAAACTTCATTCATCATTCTTTGGAATGATGCTGGTGCATTCTTAAGACCAAAAGGCATTCGAGTGAATTCGTAATGCCCATTTGGTGTTGAGAATGCAGTCTTACGAATGTCTTTTTCATGTATTGGAATTTAGTGGTAGATCTAATGTGGTAAAATAAAGTGCCCTTCAGGTTATTGGATATTGGATAGAAAGAGCGGTTAAGTTAAAAAAACAAAATAACCTTGGTAGAGAAAGCGGTTAAATAGTTAGAATAAAATAGAAAAAAAAAAATAACATTTCAATTTTAAAATTTACGGGTGAAAATGGATTTAATTGAAAAAAATATAATTTTTTAAGAAATCTTAACGGATTATTACAAATCATTCTCGGATGTTTCTGATTCCTCATCAGATTCTGAAGAAGAAAAAATTTTGATTGGGAAAGAGTTTTCGGAAAAGGCAAGAATAAAAAATTATGTCAAGTTAATTATTCCCAAATATTCCGATCAACAGTTTCAAGAGCACTTCAGAATTTCAAAAAGAAGTGTAGAGGTAAACTATTATTTTTAATATATTTAAAATATAATTTAAAATGCAACACAAAACACATTTCATATTCACAACACATGCATCATATTACATTTAGCAAATAATACAAAATTTTGGAAGTAGCTGGAACACTGGAAAAGAAAGACGGCCCAAAATTTGCTTCAAAATTGCCTTGTTGGTAACGTTGTGGACACTAAGCAATCAAGAAAGCTTCCGTGGTATTAGTGATCGCTTTGGTATTACGTATCGCTTTGGCTACTGCTTACAATCTATTTACAAATGTTTGCCGATTACTATATGCTGAAAGAAAAAGATATATCGTATGGCCAGTAGGTACTGATGCAGATTCTGTTGTAAATAATTTTGAAAAATTAAGATCTGTGGCGTTTCCTGGAGTTATAGGATGCATTGATGGGACACATATAGCTATTCCTGGTCCACTAAGTGATAACTCATTCTATAACAGAAAAGGATATCATTCCTTTATACTACAAGCAGTATGCGATTCCAAACTTCGTTTCACAGATTTATATGTAGGCTGGCCAGGATCAGTTCATGATGCAAAAGTATGGACTCATTCCCCATATAATAAATTGAAAAACTGTACAACTTTCATTAAAAAGGAACATCATTTACTCGGCGATAGTGCTTACCCACTTGATACATTCCTTTTAAAACCCTTTAGAGATGATGGACATTTAAATGATAAGCAAATACATTTTAATAAAATATTAAGTTCTACTCGAGTGGTTATTGAACAGGCATTTGGAAGACTCAAAGGAACTTTCCGAAGATTAAAATACTTACATTGTTTTAAACTTTCTAATTTAAAAACAATTGTAATTAGCGCCTGTATTTTGCACAATATTGCTATATCACATTGCAATATGTTTTTTTGATGAAGAAGAAGATTCAATGGAACAGGAGTATAGTAATAATAACTCGCAACACACCATAATATTACAAGAGGCATCAGAAAAGCAGGAAAATATAATGAACATTTTATATAACAGAACACAGACCTAAAATAATTTAAATTTTTAAGTTTTATGTTATAATAAAAATATAAGTTATGTATATTAAATTGCTTTATTAAATTTTAATACATTTGTTAAGTCTTTATTTCAGTACACACATCTTTTCTTTTAATTAATAATGAACACATATTTCACTTTAAATAAATAATAACTATAAATAACATAATACAAAATTCTTTAAATTACTTTCATATTCATTTTGATACATTTTTGTACTTTGTATTTAAATGCTTTTTTTGGTATTTCCTTTAAATTAATAATGAATTCATTTTCACTTTAAATAAATAACAACTAAAGTAACACAACATAAAATTCTTTAATTTACATGTATGTAAATTCAATTAAAACTTAAATTTTTTAAAAATTATTACCTTCCTTTTTATTTTTGTAGAATATCTAAATTTCTTAGTTGAAGCTCAAAATAGAAACACAGATGAAAAATTTTTCTTATACGTCAGCTGTGTTTTTATTTTGAACTTCAACCAAGATATTTAGATATTAGACAAAATTAAAAATAAAGCTCAAGAAAATAAGTGAAAAAAATTTGAATACAATATTTTTTGTTTTATGATTTTTGCTCTTTCATAATATTAATTAATTCTTTCATAGTGTCAATTTTATTTTTTTCAATTTGACATTTCTCTTGCCACGTTCCTTTCTTTCTATATCCAGCTTCTTAAGTTTTAATTTTTCCTTAAAATAATCAGCCCGCCAATCATTGCTAGATTTCATTTTACTACCCGTATTAGGTAAAATTTGATTGTGGCTAGTACTTCCAATATTAATGACATGATTATGATTTTCATCATCATCACTTAGAGTACCTAGTAAATCTGGAGGGGGTTTATATTATATTTACAACCTAGCACATTGTCAAATAATTCGAAGTACTTCCATGTGATAGAATCAGTACCACTTTTCTTTTTCTTATCTTTATTTTTTTTATATGTTTTAAGCAAATTACGATATTTTAAGTCGCACTGATCGCCTGAGAATTTGTAACCTTTTTTACAAATTTGTGTTGAAATCTTTTGCCATAATTTCTTTTTTTTACACGTCGGTCGATTAAAAAATTTTTCCATGTCCAAACGGATTGTTAAAAGTAATTTAATGGCATTCTCCGTCCATTCATCGGTAGTACGACTATTAATTATTTCTTCTGTTTCTATAGGTATTTCTGTTTCTGTATATGAACCTATTTCTTCGTTAAATATTTCAGCTATTCTTCTTTCAATTTCATCTGTAGAACATTTAAAACCTTAATTTGTGATTTTTTATTTAATTTATTTTTATTTAACTTTACCTTCTTCAGAATCCATTTTAAATTTTAATTAAAAAAATAGTATGTAAATAAAATATTGTCGTTAGCTCACCGAATCACCAAAATTATTTTGCGGTTACTATTTTGACAGTTCGGTAGCTAACCACAAAATTTGTGGTGAATTTTTTAATTTGCCATTTTGTAGTAGAGATGGTACTGGTGATTTTAAAAAAGTGGTTCTTTTTTGTGGTATTATCGGTAAGTTACCTGGTTAATTTTTAAAAGTGCCCGTATTTATCCTCTATTGTGACCGAATTTAATTTCCTAAAATCGACAACCAAAGACCATTTTTGCCAATCACAGTAGCACAATTTTTTAGGTACAACCCATAAAGGTGCATTGTAAGGACTTGATGAATTTCTAATGATCCCTAATATAAGCATCACATTAATTTGTTTACTTCTTCTTTGTGTACTTCGGGATATCTGTATGTTTTATTAAACACAGGTACTTCATTTATGGTAGGTATTGTGTGTGTGTATGTTGTTACTGTGGATAGATTGTCCTCTTCTTTATAAAAAAATGTTCTTATATTTATGTATAAGATTAAAAAGAAAGTGATTTTCATCTATATTTAGGTCTTTAATGTTCAATTTGTCTAATATCACTTGTATATTCGGACATTTGAAGGCAAAGTCTAAGATTTCATAACTAAAGTTATTTAGTTCTTCTGCAGTTAGTTCGGGATCGGATAAAGAATTATTAAAACAAAAAGTAATTTCAGCCTCATTTGTTACTACATAGTTTACATTTGTTATAATCTATCACCGTTTTTAATGGTTTTAATAAATTACTACCAATAATACCATTAAAATCATTATATATATCGGTTTCTATCATTTAGTTTTGTGCATTTGGTCAGTTAAATTTTTTGAAAAGTGGAATTGTAACTTTGTATTCAGATGTTGTAGTTGAGATAATTGCTTTAATTTTTACCGGGTTTTATAATTTTGAACAAAAAGACCTGGGAAATAAACCTTTATGAATAAATGATGTTGCAGCTCGGGAATCTATTAAGAGTTTAATTGGAATGCTTTTCGTCCTGCATATTATAAAGGGAAGATTTCTGAGGCTGATAACTGAAAATTTTGTATATAACTATATTAGCAACCTCCATTTTTTTCTGACTGTTTTCAAAATCTCTTCTGTTGTTTCTTGAGTAGTTATTGATATTTGGCTGAGAATTACTAATATTTTGCATTAAGATTTCTATTGTTGAAAAAGTGAGAAAATTGCTTGATAGTTTATTGATGAAAATTTGCAAAACCGTTTTTCATTTAAATTAGTGTTACTCCACACAGAATTCTCTAATGATAAAGAATTTTTAATATTAATTTGGGTTCTGGTAATTTGAGCTAACAATGGTTCCCCTAAACTCAAAGGTTTTATTTTTATAAATAATGTTTTCAACGCTATCCTGAATAGAAAAGTTTTCTTTGAGTAGGTATCGTTATTATTTCCTTCCAATTGGTAGGGTTATTATTATTAATTAAAACTGTATATGCATCAACCCTAATTTTTTGCCTAATTTGCATTTCAATAATTGGATGTAAAGAAATTTCCCAATTAAGGGAGACAATATAATCTATACTTCTAATAAAAAATGCTAAATCTTCGGAATTTCCATTGAAATCTGTGATTTTTTTTTTTTTTACGAGGGAATGGAAAGCTCGAAAGCCACCCATTGAAACTGTGCGGTGTTTCGCTGAGTAGTGTATGATTTTAACACACCAAAACCATTTTGAACCAAACTTTAGGAGGGAACCTGTAATACAAATGTACAGTTTGGTTACAGGGATGAGGATCTGGAAGGATTTAGGATTATGATGGAAGTTATTTGGAATATCTGGATTACGGGGGATGGGGAAAATTGGATGGGGTATTTAGAAGAAAGATGTTAATGTTCTTCTTAAATTTGGTTAAATCGTACATATATACATTATCAACTTTGGGGAACACATTTGGTGGAAGATGGTTCCATAAACGAGATGAGCGCATGACAAACGAATTTCCATAAGCCGTGTTACGCCATCTGGATAGCTCAACTATGTAGGGATGAGCATCTGTTGCTCTCCTTGTTTCCCGTTGGAAAATCTTGAATGGAGACATGAGTTGTTTGATTTCTTTAGAACAGGTGATAGTCCCTACAAGATATCTATAAAACAAGGTTAGTGACCCAACAGTGCGACGATGGCTGAGTGGAGTGAACGTTGCGGTAACACTGGAATCATTTGTAAGACGAATAGCTCTATATTGCACTTTATCAAGATATCCCAGCGCCGTAATGGGAGCACCAGCCCAAATATGTGCATTATACTCCATTTTCGGCCTAATATAAGTTTTATAGATGTTAAGGAGATCATAAGATGAGAAGTAAGTTTTGCAGCCATACAAGAAACCCAAACATTTAGCAGCGTACTTAGCTGCTCCAAAAATATGATTTGACCAAGTCAATTTTTGATTTAGCTCAACCCCCAAAATGTTCAAATCTTCCGTATGCTGCAAAGCCTCTCCTTGAAAAGAAAGGTTCGGAATAGTTGTTGCTATTTTTCGCGAGACTAGACAGCATTGGGTTTTTTTGGTGTTGAAATCAACTCTGTTGATTTCACCCCGTTTTTGGATTTTAATTAAATCTTTGTTTAATTCATTTATAGTGAAATTTTTTGCTGTTGAATTAATCTGGTGATTAATGTTACAGGGGCTATGAAATTCATAGGAAGCAACAAGGGTACTGTCGTCTGCGAAGCTATGGATTGCATTGGGGGTTATTGATAGTAGGTCATTTATAAATATTAGGAAAAGACTGGGGGATAAAACAGATCCCTGAGGGACACCAGCATTTATTTTGAAATCTTTGGATGAATATCCATCGATAAGAACACGAATCGTGCGATTCGAAAGGAAATCTCCAATCCATTTAACGAAAACCCTACCTAGATCTAAAGCCCTGCATTTAAAGCATCATGCCAAACTCGATCGAAAGCTTTAGAAATATCCAAAGCCACAACATCAGACTCGCCAGAATGGTGAAAACTAATATTAAGCTTCTCGCACAGGTAGGTCATGAGATCACCAGTTGAACGATGGGCTCTGAACCCGTATTACCGATCATGAAGCAAACCTTTACGATCTAGATATTTCAAAAGCTTATAGTTAATAACTTTTTTCATTACTTTGGAGAGGACCGATAATAGCAATAGGTCGGTAGTTAGAGGGATCGCTTTTATCACCTTTTTTAGGAATTAGAAAAACATGTGCAATCTTCCATTGGGTAGGATGAATACCCGAAGTAAAGGAAAGATGGAAAAGGTTGCGCAGAGGTTTTGAAATGGAGGTATATGTGTTTTTGAAGACAGTAGTTGTAATACCGTCCGGACCCGCTGATTTTTTTGTATCAAGATTCTTCAAGATTTTCATCACTGGTCGCGTCCTAAAGTATATTCTACCAAAGTAGCAGCCAACTTCTGGAATAGATGGGGGTCTTTGAGTTGACTGAGGCAGTGACGAGTTAGAAGCGAACTGTTTGCCAAACAAATTCGCTTTTTCCTTTGAATATGATACGATGTGGTTGCTTATATCAACAAGTGGAGGAAAAGAAGACCGGCTATTGTCTTCTTTTAAATTTTTTGCAAAAGTCCAAAAGGATTTGCTATTCTTGGGCATGTGTATTAGTTTACGTTTCAACCTTTGGTTGAACAAGTATTTTTTTTTTTTGATAATTCTCTTGCATCTTTTCCGAACCACTATATAGTTGGCCCTGTAAGCCTCCAAACCACTGGCCTGGTACTTTTTGAACGCCTCCTCTTTTTTTAGAATGGCTTCTTTGCAATTACGATGAAACCACGTTTTGGGTTTCCGCTTAATAGATTTCATGGAGTGAGGTATAAATAATCTCATTCCAAGTAGAATAGTTTCACTAATCGCATTTGCAACAAAGTCAACATTCCTGCCACGGAAGCACAATGACCAATCAAAGGTTTTGGAAAAATTGTTCAGACCTTTCCAGTTAGCACGGTTATAACGCCATACCAATTTTTTGGGATGGGACCTTTTATTGGACACCGAGCCTGCCTGGAAGCTTGTATTGACCAAACAGTGATCAGAGCCCCCCAGGGGGCAACCAACTGAAATCACATACTTTTCAGGTGTGTGCTTAGAAACAGATCCAAGAGGTGACGTTCTTGATCAGCACGGTCAGGGGTTCTAGTGGGATTTTTAACAAGTTGAGAAAGGTGAAAAAGAGTGGAAAATAATTCAACACTTTTCCCAATCGAGTTTTGACTCGGAGAAGAGCTACTGCAAAAGTGAAGCCAGTCTTTGTAATGAACATTATAATCCCCTGCCAGAACAATTTCAGTCTTAGGATAACAATTGAGAATTTCATTGATCTGGTTTGAAAGGTTTTCAATTTCCACAACAGTTTCCTGTTCACTTGAATTGGGTGATCTGTATAGAAAACAGAAATGTATAACATGCTTTCCAACATGGATTTTGACCCAAACGTAGTTGAAAGTTGGGTTAGAAGATTTATATTTGACAAAAGTGTTGAAAGCAATGTCTTTTTTATGTATATGTAGATGGCGATGCCTCTTTTGAGAACGAAGTGTGAAATGAGTGAGTAGCCGTTAATATCGAAGTTAACATTTTGGCTACTAACTTGGGTTTCACATAGAGCAAGGATTGCCGGTTTAATTGAATTAAGATGGCCCTCAACGGCATGGAAGTTCGTTTGTAAACCGCGAATATTACAAATATTAACGTTAAAGTTAATAATTTTGTTAAAAATTGGAAAGAACAAAAATAAAGAAAAAAAAGACAAAAAAATGCTTATTGTACGATTTATTCAACCTAAATCGATAACAGCTTAAAAAAAAAAATAAGGAAAATAAAACAAAAAAAAAAATTTTTAATTTTAATTTTTTCAATTTTAATTTTAAAAGTTTTATTTCGAGCAAGAGAATGGTTTATAACTGCGTCCAACAGTTTTTAGCTTGCACGATATAGAATCTATTTAGAAACTATATATGCCCTTATTGTAGTAGGTATCACCAAAAACTCAATTAAAATAAAACAAATACGCAATTACATCTAATTAAAAAAAACAACAAAATTTGTAATTGTGACAATATAAATAGTAAAATACTTAAATAGAATGAAGGTTTATGGATAATATTGGACATATACCATCAGAATTTATTAATTAAGTTACGGTGTGCCCTATGATGGTATATTGAGAGCGGTGAAAATTGTTTGGAACATTAACATCTGTCAATGGGAAGGAGAGAGATGGATATATTGTTTTGTTTACCACTAGGAGAAGATTAAAAGAAGTATTACTCAAAAAAAAAAATAAATTATTATTTTAATTTAGTTAAATGTAAACAAAACAAACAGGCGCGTGATATTAAAATTTATAATAATTTTCTTTTAAAAAAAATTCTATATAAACAAAAAAATTAATTAAATAATTAATAAAAGATATAAAAATTAAAAAACATATTTAGAGTTAGATAAAAATAATTTTAGTTAAGAAATTTGATAGTTTAATAGATTGAATAATAATATTTCTTATCTAAATGAAATAAAATAAAAAAAAATCTTTTTTCCAATATATACTTTTATTAAAGTCTTCAAATTTTTAAAATGCAACAAAAAAAATTTATCAGTCATTTATTTTTGTTTACTTTATACTTTGAAGCATAATCTGCGTAATAAAATTATAAATATATATAATATATATTATAGATAATAAGTAAGATAATAATCTTATATGAATAAGCGAGAGCGCATTTTTTTTTTTATGTATATGGAAATGTAAACAAAAAATATTTAAGTAAGTAGTTTTTATTAATGACATTAATATATCGAATTAGATTTTCAACCATGTTATTGTTACATTATTATGAGCATATGTATGTATATGTATGCAGAAATATTATGAAAGACCATAAACAAAGAACTAGGTATTTACAAACATACATATTATGTACAATGTGCAAAAATGTATTCAGACTTAAAGATACCTAATAAATATAAAACAATTTTGTTTAACAAACTAGATAGTTAGATAAAGATTTTATCAAGTGGTACATGCTTATTATGCTTTTTAATGATATTTTTGTCTTCTGTTATAAAATTTAAATTAATTTAGATAAGTTTACTGAAAGGGATATTTTAATAAATTATGATTAATTAATAGATAAACCGATTATAACTATTAATGAATTGGATCCAACTTGGAAATTGTCAAATTAAATATTGTATTTAATAATTTTACACTTTAAAATGCAAAAGATCTACCATCAATTTTTGGTTAATGAAAATTTTCAACATTTTAAGCTTAAAATTTTTGAAACATTAAAAGAACTGTTTCTTATACCAGCAATTTACTTTTATATTAACACAGTAACAAATTCCCAAGATCTACCTTCAATTTTTATTTTCTGCATTTTAGAGGGCTAGTACTACTTTAATAAAAGTATATATTGAAAAGAAAAATTTTTTTATTTTATTTTATACTTTTTAGTTTTAATTAAATTTTTTTACACAATTTTTTATATAAAATTATTAAATACAATAATTAATTTGACAATAGAAATTAAATAAATAAAACTAAAACTAAAAAATAATAAAATCCAACATACATTATAATAATAAAATTCAACGTAAATTGATGTCCAGTGGCAGCCCTTGTCCAGAGATTTTTTTTTTTATTTATTTCATCAACTTTGGATGCTGTGTATATACAACTGTCAACTCACAAATTTTTTATTTTAATATTGATATGTTTTATAAATATTTTAATTTTTGTAACTTTCTAAATTTTTTACGATTATTTAACTTCTAAAATTTTATTTATTTTATTCTAATTTGCATTTATAAATTTGTATGTATATTTTATTTTTTACTTAATTTTTGCTTAATTTTTAATTTAATTTACATAATTTAAATATTTTTTTTTTTTTGTACAATTTGCTTAAAAATTTTTTGTTTACAACTAATTTGTTTATAAGAAAAGATTTTCAAAATTAAAATTAATAATGCATGCTAACTAAACCAACCATCCTTTTCTATCCCATACTCATTTTTTTTTCAGTAAATATCTCTTCTTTCATTTCACCCTCACTTAAATTAATTTAGCTGTTAATTTTTTATATATACTTTCATTATTATATGTGGGATAAAGAAGCATAATGTTTTGAGAGGGTTTGTGTCCGCACTAATTAGTGGTGAATTTTGCAAACAGTCTATGGGTACAATAAGGTATTAAAAACTGTTGTATTTGGATTTTCGTTTGTAATGTTCGCCACTATTTTGGTGCTGGCACCATTACTATTATTACTATTACTATTTTTAAATTTTTGTTTTTTTTCGTTTATATTTTCACTATTTTCATTATGCTTTTAAATTCTGTGTATGTGTGATATATGTTTTCTAAATTTTTTTTTATATTTCAATTTGAAAGTAAATATTTTCAAATTTATTCTTTTTCCCTCCTTTTCCGCTCGCAAGTTGTAGTCAATGAACTCAAATTTTTTATTACAATTTAGTAATATAAGAGGCTTAGCATGCAATTTTCATTCAGTTGAAGCCCATCTTAACTCAGAAAGACCAGCTATACTTGCCTTAAGCGAAACACAAGTTGTAGGTGACGATACTAATTATAATATCAACGGCTATACACTTGTTCCGCTTTTTATTCCTCATCGAGGAGTCGCTTTATATATACGCTCTAATGTAGCTTTCAACACCCTTCATGATCTTAAGAGCTCCAACCCGATTTTTCATTATCTCTGGGTTAAACTCCGTGTTGAAAATGCTTCAATATTTTTCTGTTTTTTATACAGATCTCCCCAAGCCAGTGAGCTGGAAACTGCTGGGGCCATTGAAGAATTATCCGACACTATCAATAAAATTCTGGAAAAGAATCCCGAATGTGAGATAGCTGTCGCGGATGATTTCAAAGTCCACAACAAAAACTGGCTCCATTTTTCAAGTCACAATAGCCCGGAAGGTAAACAGGTTGAACTATTTTCAAACTTATTCCAACTTTCACAACTTGTAAAGAGCCCAACTCGAATTCCGGACCGAGACAATCAAAACGCACATCTTTTGGACTTGTTCCTGACTTCAAGCCCAGAAAAATACAATATTTCTGTTGGCTCACCAATTGGAGGCTCCGACCATTGTCTTGTTAAATCCAGCTTTTCAATGGATTCATCGGCCAACCGAAACCCTATTCCTAAGAGGCTAGTCTGGCACTATAACCGGGCCGACTGGGTAGGTCTGAATAGTTTTTTGGGAGATTTCGATTGGTCAATGCGTTTCCGTCATAGAAACGTTGACTTTGCTGCTGATGCCATTAGTAAAACAATTATGCTAGGTATGAAACTTTTCATTCCTAGCTCTTATAAATCGGTAAAAACCAACTCCAAATCTTGGTTTAATGACATCTGCAGGAAAGCAATTCAATCCAAAGAAGAGCAGTTCAAAATGTTCAAGCAGAATGCGTCTGAGTCTTCATTTGCGAGCTATAAAGTCGCCAGGAACAATTGCAAAAGAATTATCAATCAGCTAAAGTTTCTTTACAACCAAAGATTAAAACGTAAAATAATTAATCTACCTCACTGCAATCGTTCTTTTTGGACCTTTGCAAAGAGTGTAAAGAATAACTTTTGCGAATCTTCCTTTCCGCCGCTGATTGATAACAATAATTCTATCATATCAGATTCAGTTGCTAAAGCCAATTTGTTTGCAAAGTCTTTTGCAGCAAATTCTACGCTCCCTCCTACAGTACAAACTAGTACTGGTGGAGTTTGTACTGTAGGAGTACTCTGTTGATCCTACTAAGGTTAAAATTCTTCAAAGGGTGTACTTTAGAACACGTACTATAGTGAAAGTGCTCGAAAATCTGAATGTTAGAAAGTCCACTGGTCCCGATGGAATTCCTGCGATGGTTCTTAAACATATTGCCTCTCCCATTTCGAAACCTCTGCGCAATCTTTTTTCATTATCATTTTCGACTGGTAGATATCCCAGTCAATGGAAAATTGCTCATGTTTCTCCTATCCCCAAAAAAGGTGACAAAAGCGACCCCTCCAATTACCGGCCAATAGCCATTATTTCGGTCATTTCCAAAGTTATGGAAATTCTCGTCAACAAACGGTTGATGAGATATCTTGACTGCAGAGGTATTTTGCATGATAGGCAATATGGATTTAGAAGCCAAAGATCAACAGGTGATCTTTTAACATACCTCAGCGGAAAGCTCAACACCAGTATTCACTGTTCCGGTGAATCTGAGGTTGTTGCTCTTGATATCTCAAAAGCCTTTGATCGAGTATGGCATTCTGCTCTTTTGAACAAATGCCGATTTATTGGTCTTGGTAACCCTTTCTGCAATTGGATTGAGAATTTTCTTTCGAATCGTCGTATTCGTGTCCTTGTCGACAGTTTTATGTCTGACACCTTTGAAATTAACGCTGGCGTTCCACAAGGCTCCGCCTTATCACCAACTCTTTTTTTGATTTTTATCAACGACTTACTCTCCTCTACCCTCAATCCAATCCATAGCTTCGCCGACGACAGCACTCTAGTGGCGTCCTAAGATTTCCTTAAAAAATCTAACGTCACACCTACCGCAATCAGCACGAAAAGAAATATCATGGTTAGTTTACTTAACCATGACTTAGCTAAGATAGCTGATTGGGGTAAAAGTAATAGAGTTGAGTTTAATAACTCAAAAACTCAAAGCTGGCTGATTTCCTGCAAAAGAAATCAGTTCAACCCAATTCTGCGATTCCAAGGAGAAAATATTGAACGATCAGAAAATCTAAGCATTTTAGGGTTGCAGCTAAATCAAAAAATGCTGTGGAATGAGCATATTTTTGATATAGCTAAGAATGCTGCCAAGTGCTTGGGTTTTCTGTCTCGTTGCAAAACATATTTCTCTCCTAAGGATCTGTCCAATATCTATAAAGCCTATATTCGACCTAAAATGGAGTATAACTCTCACATTTGGGCTGGCGCATCCCAAACTTCCTTGAGTTACCTCGACAAAATCCAAAATCGCGCCTTATGCCTTATAGGCGACCCTGTCGAGCAAGTAACACTTACTCCACTTAACTCTCGTCGAAATATTGGAGCAATTTCTCTGTTTTATAGATATCTTGTAGGTAACGACACTTGCTCTATTGAACTAAAATCAATTATGCCTCCTCTTAAACAATTCCAACGTAACACCAGAGGAGCAGTAAGTGCTCATTTCTACACTGTGGAAATCCCAAGATGGTTCAAAACTGGTTATGGAAACTCATTTGTTGTGAGGACTGCTAAGATGTGGAACATGCTTCCATCTAATGTGTTCCCCTCTGTTAATAACGTTCCATACTACAACTTGCAAAAATTCAAAACGAATATTTTTAGATTAATTTCCAACCTACCACCTAATTCCCCTTTAATATCCTATTTTCCTCCCCTTTCAAACTAAACCTACATATATGTATACAGGAATCCGTTCCTAGCGTTTAGTTAGCGTGTAAAAAAAAAAAAAAAAAAAAATAAAAAAAATTACAAATAAAATTAGTACTAAAATACTTCACTTTGATAATATAAAAAGATAGACCAAATAATTATGTAGACGATGAGTTTCATATAAAAAATTTTTAGGGTTTTTTTTTATGTCAGTCCGTACATTTTTGGTTCATTAATTTAAAATTTATACAAGCAGGTAAGTACTTAAATAAAAAAAAAAATTTAGATTAAAATAAAAAAAAAAATTTCGAAGCGAATTTTAACCCTAATTTATTCATCTTCAAATTTTTAAAATGCAACAAAAAAAATTTATCAGTCATTTGTTTTTGTTTACTTTATACTTTGAAGCACAATCTGCGTAATAAAATTATAAATATTCTATAAAAAAATAAATAAAAAAATTTTTATCTTTGAAGGAGGATCGAACTCAAACCTTTTTACACCGTCAACCCCTTTGCCAACCACTGAACTATACAATTCTTATAAATTTATAGTCAGATTTCTAACATAAATATATCACTAACTGACAGGATGAAAAATAAAGCCATTGACACAGGCAAGTTCAATTAAAAGTATATAAAAATGCCGCCATTGGAAATGCGGAAATGTGGTCCAAACCGATTCACCAAAAAAATTTAAATTAAAAAAAAAAAAAAAAACCAACACAAATTTCAAAACAAAACACATTAAATACTTTTAAAAGGGTCAAAAACATTTACATTTGCCATTTTTATATTAATTTTTCTCTTTTTCTATAATTAAATAAATAATATAATAATATCAGGAGGCCAAGGTTCGACAACGGACTGTAGCGCCATAGAAGTAGAGAAGAAGATATAATAATATTACTTTCTAAATTGTAATTTATAATTTAGATTAATCAATATGTGTTCTTTTTTTTTCTTTTTCAATTTTATCATCTGACCAATGGCGTAGTGGTAAAGACGCCGCCTTTCATGTGGAAGATCTCGGGTTCAAACCCCGGTCAGATCATATCTAATAAAAAAAATATCGTAAAATTGTATAATTATATCGTAATAGTTTATAATGGTAATATAAAATAAGATATTAATAAAAATATATAAATATTTCTTGTGTAAGATTAAAGATGGCGCACAAAGTTAACATTTGTGCATTCATATTTCATAACCTTATACAATAGCTACAGTCGAGTAATCAACGGCTTAGTGAGTATTATGATTAAAGAAACTGAAGCCTTGTTTAAAATAAACTTGGTGAATGCCCTATACTCCTTAAAGGAGTGGAAAAGGAATAAAAAAAAAAAAAAAAAACTTTCTAAATAATATAATATCAAATTAACATAATAATTTTATATAATAACAATAATATTAAAATTATTAATTATTGTTTTTTTTCCTTCTTTTTTTTTTTGTTTTCTTATATATATAATATACATTTTATATACTATGAACTAAAAAAGAATATACATTTATGTAATTCTAAAATTCTATGTATTTACAATAAACAACAAGTAAATATGTTATTCTTTTCTTCTTATATATATACATATTATGATGTACAATTTGTAGGGTGCAAAATATTTCAATGTTATAAGTTACAATATATTCTAATTTTTGAGTTCCTATTATCGGAAACTATAATGAAATTTTTTTTCTTTTTGTTCTTCTATTATATACATAAATTTAATTCTTCAAAACTAGACTTATTTTTCTTCTTTTTCTTTCATTAGAATTAGTAGTTGTTTTCTAATATTTAAAATAAAGAACTTGATAGCAGCTGCATTTTTTTTTTATAATTCTTTCTTTGTTGTTGTTATTATTCTTGTTGTTGTTTCTATTAATTCTATATTGATGTTGATTATTCACTTCTTTTTTTTTCTTTTGTTTATATTTAATATTTTTAATTAATTTTATAATACTTATAAACAATTTAGTTTTATTTTAAGTTTAATAATAATTATATAGATTCTATAATATTTTAAATTTTAACTTTTATTTGAAAGTTTTTATATTGATTTAATTTATTTTTTTGTCCTATTTATTAAATATTATTTTTGTTTTTTTGTTTATATAATGTTTCGTTCACTTAAATATTTTTTATTTCACTTATATAAATTAAATCACAAATATATTCATATATATTTTTAATGTTTTGCTGCAATGTTATTTAATGATGAATTTAGAACAGAATTTTTTTTAACAGCAAAATAATTTTTTTCAAAATAAATTAATTGATTTTCTTTTCTTTTTTTCTGTAACTTTAACCAATTATAAAATTTAAATTTATTTTTATATAACAACGAGTAGTAAGTTTTAACATTTTTTGATTTAAATTTTTTCTTTTATCTTAACAACAGTTATTTTTTTTTTGTTTTATAATACATATATACATATTCAGGGTGTCCGGGACTCAAGTACGCGCACTACACTCAGTGATTGGAGGCATTAAAACAAACAAAAAATTGCATTGGAGGGGGGGGGGGGTCTATTGTGAACCCTTTTCGAGATATGAGGGATTAAAGATTTTTAGGAGACTTTTCATAAAAAAATCAATAACTTTTGAACAGCATCCTGTAGAGAGATAAAAGAAATCCATTTTGTAGAGTAAATTGTCAGCTTTAATTTTTGTGTACTAATGATCCCGATATACCCAACAGTTACAAAGTTATGAAGGTTCAAAATGATTTAAAATTTCTTATAAAATATTATTGAAAAAATAAATAAAAAAAAAAGAAATTTCATAATTTTTCTGTTTGAACCGATTGAAAATAACACACTTTTTTATTCTTTATATCAAAAATGGTTAGAGATAGAGAAAAAGTTATTATGTACTAATTATAGGGCTTGAAAAATTGTCTTGAAATATGCTATAAAAAGTGGTGATCGGATAAATGCGCACACGAAAATTGCGCACAGAAAATTGCGCACAGACATAAATGCGCACACGAAAATTGCGCACATGGAAAAATGCGCACTGGTATAAATGCGCACACGAAAAATGCGCACTAGGAGAGATTTATTGGAATTATAGGTAAATAAAAATATTTAATTTTGAAAACATTTTTCTTTTCTAAATAAAATATATTATTGAAGAATTTAAAATAAAATATATTCTTGAAGAATTTAAAAAATAATCTATATAAACAAATGGAAATTTTAGCTTTACTCATAGCAAAGTATACCAATCGTACATAACATAACGATATATGTATATAAAAGTATAGGGTTGGTGAGTAAATCCACAAAAAACAAAATCCATAATGACTATATAATATACATTTTATATACTATGAACTAAAAAAGAATATACATTTATGTAATTCTAAAATTCTATGTATTTACAATAAACAACAAGTAAATATGTTATTCTTTTCTTCTTATATATATACATATTATGATGTACAATTTGTAGGGTGCAAAATATTTCAATGTTATAAGTTACAATATATTCTAATTTTTGAGTTCCTATTATCGGAAACTATAATGAAATTTTTTTTCTTTTTGTTCTTCTATTATATACATAAATTTAATTCTTCAAAACTAGACTTATTTTTCTTCTTTTTCTTTCATTAGAATTAGTAGTTGTTTTCTAATATTTAAAATAAAGAACTTGATAGCAGCTGCATTTTTTTTTTATAATTCTTTCTTTGTTGTTGTTATTATTCTTGTTGTTGTTTCTATTAATTCTATATTGATGTTGATTATTCACTTCTTTTTTTTTCTTTTGTTTATATTTAATATTTTTAATTAATTTTATAATACTTATAAACAATTTAGTTTTATTTTAAGTTTAATAATAATTATATAGATTCTATAATATTTTAAATTTTAACTTTTATTTGAAAGTTTTTATATTGATTTAATTTATTTTTTTGTCCTATTTATTAAATATTATTTTTGTTTTTTTGTTTATATAATGTTTCGTTCACTTAAATATTTTTTATTTCACTTATATAAATTAAATCACAAATATATTCATATATATTTTTAATGTTTTGCTGCAATGTTATTTAATGATGAATTTAGAACAGAATTTTTTTTAACAGCAAAATAATTTTTTTCAAAATAAATTAATTGATTTTCTTTTCTTTTTTTCTGTAACTTTAACCAATTATAAAATTTAAATTTATTTTTATATAACAACGAGTAGTAAGTTTTAACATTTTTTGATTTAAATTTTTTCTTTTATCTTAACAACAGTTATTTTTTTTTTGTTTTATAATACATATATACATATTCAGGGTGTCCGGGACTCAAGTACGCGCACTACACTCAGTGATTGGAGGCATTAAAACAAACAAAAAATTGCATTGGAGGGGGGGGGGGTCTATTGTGAACCCTTTTCGAGATATGAGAGATTAAAGATTTTTAGGAGACTTTTCATAAAAAAATCAATAACTTTTGAACAGCATCCTGTAGAGAGATAAAAGAAATCCATTTTGTAGAGTAAATTGTCAGCTTTAATTTTTGTGTACTAATGATCCCGATATACCCAACAGTTACAAAGTTATGAAGGTTCAAAATGATTTAAAATTTCTTATAAAATATTATTGAAAAAATAAATAAAAAAAAAAGAAATTTCATAATTTTTCTGTTTGAACCGATTGAAAATAACACACTTTTTTATTCTTTATATCAAAAATGGT
Organism: Dolichopus griseipennis; assembly: GCA_963082915.1. Lineage (NCBI taxonomy): Eukaryota > Metazoa > Arthropoda > Insecta > Diptera > Dolichopodidae > Dolichopus > Dolichopus griseipennis. The sequence continues at coordinate 229,521,630 of OY720441.1, forward strand.
TAGAGATAGAGAAAAAGTTATTATGTACTAATTATAGGGCTTGAAAAATTGTCTTGAAATATGCTATAAAAAGTGGTGATCGGATAAATGCGCACACGAAAATTGCGCACAGAAAATTGCGCACAGACATAAATGCGCACACGAAAATTGCGCACATGGAAAAATGCGCACTGGTATAAATGCGCACACGAAAAATGCGCACTAGGAGAGATTTATTGGAATTATAGGTAAATAAAAATATTTAATTTTGAAAACATTTTTCTTTTCTAAATAAAATATATTATTGAAGAATTTAAAATAAAATATATTCTTGAAGAATTTAAAAAATAATCTATATAAACAAATGGAAATTTTAGCTTTACTCATAGCAAAGTATACCAATCGTACATAACATAACGATATATGTATATAAAAGTATAGGGTTGGTGAGTAAATCCACAAAAAACAAAATCCATAATGACTATATAATATACATTTTATATACTATGAACTAAAAAAGAATATACATTTATGTAATTCTAAAATTCTATGTATTTACAATAAACAACAAGTAAATATGTTATTCTTTTCTTCTTATATATATACATATTATGATGTACAATTTGTAGGGTGCAAAATATTTCAATGTTATAAGTTACAATATATTCTAATTTTTGAGTTCCTATTATCGGAAACTATAATGAAATTTTTTTTCTTTTTGTTCTTCTATTATATACATAAATTTAATTCTTCAAAACTAGACTTATTTTTCTTCTTTTTCTTTCATTAGAATTAGTAGTTGTTTTCTAATATTTAAAATAAAGAACTTGATAGCAGCTGCATTTTTTTTTTATAATTCTTTCTTTGTTGTTGTTATTATTCTTGTTGTTGTTTCTATTAATTCTATATTGATGTTGATTATTCACTTCTTTTTTTTTCTTTTGTTTATATTTAATATTTTTAATTAATTTTATAATACTTATAAACAATTTAGTTTTATTTTAAGTTTAATAATAATTATATAGATTCTATAATATTTTAAATTTTAACTTTTATTTGAAAGTTTTTATATTGATTTAATTTATTTTTTTGTCCTATTTATTAAATATTATTTTTGTTTTTTTGTTTATATAATGTTTCGTTCACTTAAATATTTTTTATTTCACTTATATAAATTAAATCACAAATATATTCATATATATTTTTAATGTTTTGCTGCAATGTTATTTAATGATGAATTTAGAACAGAATTTTTTTTAACAGCAAAATAATTTTTTTCAAAATAAATTAATTGATTTTCTTTTCTTTTTTTCTGTAACTTTAACCAATTATAAAATTTAAATTTATTTTTATATAACAACGAGTAGTAAGTTTTAACATTTTTTGATTTAAATTTTTTCTTTTATCTTAACAACAGTTATTTTTTTTTTGTTTTATAATACATATATACATATTCAGGGTGTCCGGGACTCAAGTACGCGCACTACACTCAGTGATTGGAGGCATTAAAACAAACAAAAAATTGCATTGGAGGGGGGGGGGTCTATTGTGAACCCTTTTCGAGATATGAGAGATTAAAGATTTTTAGGAGACTTTTCATAAAAAAATCAATAACTTTTGAACAGCATCCTGTAGAGAGATAAAAGAAATCCATTTTGTAGAGTAAATTGTCAGCTTTAATTTTTGTGTACTAATGATCCCGATATACCCAACAGTTACAAAGTTATGAAGGTTCAAAATGATTTAAAATTTCTTATAAAATATTATTGAAAAAATAAATAAAAAAAAAAAGAAATTTCATAATTTTTCTGTTTGAACCGATTGAAAATAACACACTTTTTTATTCTTTATATCAAAAATGGTTAGAGATAGAGAAAAAGTTATTATGTACTAATTATAGGGCTTGAAAAATTGTCTTGAAATATGCTATAAAAAGTGGTGATCGGATAAATGCGCACACGAAAATTGCGCACAGAAAATTGCGCACAGACATAAATGCGCACACGAAAATTGCGCACATGGAAAAATGCGCACTGGTATAAATGCGCACACGAAAAATGCGCACTAGGAGAGATTTATTGGAATTATAGGTAAATAAAAATATTTAATTTTGAAAATATTTTTCTTTTCTAAATAAAATATATTATTGAAGAATTTAAAATAAAATATATTCTTGAAGAATTTAAAAAATAATCTATATAAACAAATGGAAATTTTAGCTTTACTCATAGCAAAGTATACCAATCGTACATAACATAACGATATATGTATATAAAAGTATAGGGTTGGTGAGTAAATCCACAAAAAACAAAATCCATAATGACTTTTGCCACAAAAAAAAAAATCCACAAAAAAAAATCCACAAAAAAAAAATCCACAAAAAAAAATTCACAAAAAATATTATTTATGTAAATTAATTATGTAATATATTTACGTGATATTTATGTAAATTATGTATACATGAAATTCTGAATTAGGATGGATTTGAGAGGTGGATTCAAAATCAGGATTGCCGCTTTTTCCAGAATATTTATATTTATATAAATGTGAGATTATGAATTGGGAGGGATTTTATATTTTCAGCCCCCCATATTAAAATTATTGAAGCTAGATTTCGCATCCAACACTAGAATCAATAGAATGGTATAAGAATTCGGCATACCTATTTCATACAAAAAATAATTGTGGATAATAAATTCCAGCAATTATTGATAGTAGAATGATAAACAAAATACGGTTAAATAGTGCTTTAAAAAAGAAAACATTCTTTTGGCTATATAGTTTTACTAAAAAGTCAAATTTATTTTCAGTATATTTTAATTTATTTTATTTTATCATTTATATATTTAAATTATAAAATGTAACCTTTAAAGTGTAATTTATAAAATATAACTTAATATTATGTACATATATATTATTTTTTTTCATAATTATTGCAAATTTGCTAATTTTTGTAAATATGCTATTTTATCCACAGCCCAACTATATTCTTGAACAGCATTTAAAAAACATATATACAAACTTTCGTGCCGCTTATTTTTAATTTCTTGCCTACCAATTTCGGCGTTGGCTACCGTTAAACGATGACATGCTAAGTCGCGTTGTAAGCCATCCAATAAAAACCATATAGAGGGATGGCTGCAGTGAAATAATGAATTTAAAGCATTGTGTAAACCTTCACAGCAATTAGTTGTTTTTGGAGTTCTCTCTAAAACTGTATTGTAATGATTCCACAATGATATAGGAAACTGTGCATTCCGTCCAGCTGCACCTTCAATATATGTAGAATAGAAGTAATTAAGTACTTCTGTATAATTATTTTCTTCAGGAAAAGTTGCAGCTAGTTCATTAAAAACAATTTTCACTTCAGATGGCGGCACAAATGATAATGCTGCTAAGGATTTCAGTTTTAATTTTTTTTCCAGGTTGGATTCAAAGACTGTCTTCAGTCCAACAGAGTTGAATTTCCTAACCAGACTCTGTGACAGTAGTATGTATATGCCGATTCAGCGTCGGAGGAGCTTTTTTAAAGCTTTTTTAATGCCGTTTCAGCGGCAGCAGGAGCTTTTTTCGGCAGTTCTCCTAAAGTTATGCAATAAAATTGTGATATGTAAAAAGTTTTGTGCTTTTGAGTATTTTAAATTAAGCTTAGCGGTTAGAATATCAGTTATGTTTAAATTTCAAATTAAAACAATAATAAGCTTAAACTAGTTTGAGTCTTTGAGTATTTTAAATTAAGCTTGGTTGTTGGGATATCAGTTATGTTTAAATTTCAAAGATATTGTGCTTATTGTTCTTAATGAAATATGAAAAGTTTTTAAAGTTTGGTTTAAATACAAAATTAATATTATAAAACTTTAAGCTTGATTTAATATTTCTATGAAAATTAAAAAAAAGTTTTATAAATTAAAAAAAAATAAGCTTAAGCTATTGAGCTGAATATTCTTAATTAGATATGAAAGTTTTTTTAAATATCAGTTATGTTTAAATTTCAAATTAAAACAATAATAAGCTTAAACTAGTTTGAGTTTTTGAGTATTTTAAATTAAGCTTGGTTGTTAGGATATCAGTTATGTTTAAATTTCAAATTAAGATATTGTACTTACTGTTCTTAATAAAATATGAAAAGTTTTAAAGCTTGGTTTAAATACAAAGTTAATATTACCAAAGTTTAAACTTGATTTAATATTTCCGCGAAAATTAAAAAAAGTTTTATAAATTAAAAAAAAAATAAGCTTTATGGAGTTGAATATTCTTAAATAGATATGAAAAGTTTTTTAAATTTGGTTTATACTTAATATTATCAAAGTTTAAGCTTGATTTAATATTTACGTGAAAAATTTAAAAAATTCAAAGCTGATAAAGCTCGTTCGTTATGTTTCAAAAATTAAGCTCCCAACTGCGATTTTAAATTTGAAAAGCTTAAAAAATCGATGGAAATTTTTTGTTTCAATATTAACTTAACTGCAAAAGTTTTGAAAAAAATGAAACAAATAAACGTTTGAAATTATATTGTTAATAATATAAAGGAAAACGTGATCAAGTTCAAGTTAAAAAAAAAAAAAATATAAAACTTGGTTTTAAAAATTTGTTTTTAATATTAAATAACATTATAGTATGTTTTACTAAAAGTTAATAAATTATTATTCATTAAATAATATCTTTTTTATTTATCCATGAATCATGGTTTTTATCAAAGCCAAGCCACCTAACCAAAACTTGATTTCCTTTTCTTCTTATTATTTTTTCTACAAGGTAAACATTAGGAAATTTAACAGATGTAAGTTCAGGTTCATAAAAACTGCCTTTTATTTGTTTTTGTGTGTAATCAAGTAAATTGTATGTTATTGGATCAGTTCTTTTTATTTTCGCTATTGTATAAATTTCGGTTGACCAATTAGGTTGATAACCTTTTGCAAATATACCTTTAAATTAACTTATACGAACAAAATCTCCAACTTTGTATTTTGATTTTCGGAATACTTTTAATTTATTGTAGACAGTTTTTAATAAAAATTTCTCATTTTTCTTTGTAACATTTTTAGGTGGAAGTTTAATTGTATGATGATATGTTGAGTTATATTTTTCTTGTTTGAGTGTTTGAGTATTTTAAATTAAGCTTGGCGGTTAGGATATCAGTTATGTTTAAATTTAAAATTAAAACAGCAATAAGCTTAAGAAATTGTGCTTATTGTTCTTAATTAAATATGAAAAGTTTTTAAGGTTTGGTTTAAGTACAAAGTTAGTATTATCAAAGTTTAAGTTTGATTTAATATTTCCGCGAAAATAAAAAAAAGTTTTATAAATAAAAAAAGCTTAAGTTATTAAGCAAAATATTTTTAATTAGATATAAAAAGTTTTTTAAATATCAGTTATGTTTAAATTTCAAATTAAAACAGTAATAAGCTTAAGATATTGTGCTTACTGTTCTTAATTAAATATGAAAAGTTTTTTAAAAGTTGGTTAAAATACAAAATTAATATTATCAAAGTTTAAGCTTGATTTAATATTTCCGAGAAAATTGAAAAAAGTTTTATAAATTAAAAAAAAATAAGCTTAAGCTATTGAGCTGAATATTTTTAATTAGATATGAAAAGTTATTTAAATTTGGTTTATACTTAATATTATCAAAGTTTAAGCTTGATTTAATGTTTACGTGAAAAATTTTAAAAATTCAAAGCTGATAAAGCTCGTCCGTTATGTTTGAAAATGAAGCTTCTAACTGCCATTTTAAAGTTGAAAAGCTTAAAAAATCGATGGAAATTTTTTGTTTGATTATTAACTTAACTGCAAAAGTTTTGAAAAAAATGAAACAAATAAACGTTTAAAATTATATTGTTAATTTTTTTTTTTTTTTTAACTTGAACTTGATCACGTTTTCAAAATTTTAAGCTTGATTTAATATTTCTGTAAAAATAGAAAAAAAGTTTTATAGGTTTTGAGTTGAATATTCTTGATTAGATATGAAAAGTTTTTATAGTTTTGGTTTAAGTACAAAGTTAATATACAAAACTAATATCAATGTTAAAATTGAAAGACACTTTTAATGTGTGTATAATATTTTTTATTTTATTTAAACATCTTTAAATTGTGATTTTTTATTAAGCTAACAAAAATTTGATTTTTTTTTTGTTTTTTTTACAACTATTGCTTAATGGCATAATGCCCCCAAGCATATGTTTTTATGTTATCTTCAGTTACATATCTTTTATTATCTAATGAACTTAAAGCTACTTTATTTAAATTTTGTGCATAAATTGTATGTAAATATAATCTAAATATTTTCATTTCTTTGAAACTAGTTTTAATTTTTAACAAACAATTTTTATAATTATCTAATGTCAAAGTTTTCAAAGCTTCAAGTTTTCAGTAAATCTAGAGTGACTATGATAATTTGGTTTTGCTATTAACGCTCGAGCACCTAAATGTCTTCCTTGACTTTCCCAAGAGATAGCTATTTTGACAATTTTTCTTTTATCTACATTTTCCATTGTTTTACCAAAAAAAGCATTATTCATTAATTTAAAATAATCTTTTTCAAAAGCATTTTTTGCCATTGACCTGTGTACGTTATTTAAATTAATATATTTTTTTAACCAATTGCTTTGTGTGAATTTTAGTACTTTATAAATTTTTTTGAGAATCAGGGGGTTTCGAAGACACTGTTTTAAGTTTCGATAATGGATAATATATTTGCGTTTGTTTGTTAAGTCAACTAATAGTTTAGGAATTTTACCTTTCGGTGGAACTTTGTTTTCAGCACAAAAAGGAAAATCATTGTGCAAATCATGTAAATGTTGAGGGTAATCTAAATCCACTTCTAAAACGTAACCAGTTTGCGAATCATCGGCAACAGAAAGCACATCAATTTTTTCAGGAGTATCAACCCACTGAAAATCTTTATAAGGTAAATATTGGATCATTGCCCATCCATATAAATTGTTGGCATCTTCATATACTATATATTTGGAAGGTTCGTTTTTTTTATAAG